>RANX01000057.1:0-235567 GCA_009805215.1 Neurospora discreta FGSC 8579 | reverse complement strand
ACGAGGGGGGGGGGGGGGGGGGGGGGGGGGGGGGGGGGGGGGCGATGGACTCACCCAAGATCTCCTAGAATTTGTGTACAGTAAGGCTGGTTGAAAGATCATGTCAGCTTCGTCCCAGTGCAAGGGTGAGTTGTCTATTTTACCCCAGCCAGCACTCTGGTCATGTCTAGCACACGATAACCCTCAAGAGGAAGTGTTCCATCCACCAAACGGACTGAAGAGCTGGCGAAGCAACGACGAGTTGTCGCCGGAATAGAACGGACGGCCTTGAACAAATTGCGGCGCATCATCTTGTACAGAGTCAAGCACAACAAAGCAAGAGACAAACGATCATAAACTGACCAAGCCCACGGGAGCTTTAGCCTAGACAGGATGACATGTATACTACTTTATATCGGCGATCGGTGGAGAATGACGGAAGCCATTGCCGTTCCTTCCCCGCAATTCCGGGGGTCCAGCCGCCGGATTCCGGAATTTATAGTTTGTCAACCTTCCAGCGCCATTCACGTATTGGAACGGGCGAACGGCAGGTGTCCACAAACTCAGCGGCATCGGTCACGATAAAGCGAGCCCCATGATGCCGCAGTAGTATTGTTCTCCCGGGTGACAATAGACAAGACAAGTAGGTTCGTCATCCAAAGTAGAGAATGAAATACAGCATTATACGCTTTCCTACTACGTAGAATTGTTCCACTTTGTGGTGTGATGGAAACGATAGCGGCCATGACCCTATGCACCACGTCAAGAGAAGGCCAGGACGAGATGAGGGGAAGAACATGCGTGCTGAACTTCAGAATAGACAACTGGACAACATCTTGTCACCCAATTAATAGGCCAGGGCCTTGCTCTGTGTTAGTCGACGTTAATTCGGACCTTCTGTATTATCGCTAACACTTGCAGAAGGTTGACAGCTGCCATCAGCTGACCAATCAGAAAGCTGACTTAACTTTCGCCTGAACGCCTGTCTCAACTTTTCCACAGCGCGCGTCTTGGGGGGAGTTCACCTGTCCATCAATTACAGCTGATATCATCCATCATCGACGCCCAGAACCACGTTCCATCGCCTCATTTCAACCACATATCTGTCACGACACCCATACATCGCCTCCCTTAAATCCTATACAATCTAGCCGGAAAACAAGAGATACAATAACGAAAGCGACATGGATTACCAGAACCGTGCGGGCTCCAAATTCGGCGGCGGCGGCGTAGCCTCCCATTCCGCCACCAACGCCGACCGCCGCGAGCGTCTGCGCAAGCTTGCCCTCGAGACAATCGATCTCGACAAGGACCCTTATATCTTCCGTAATCATCTCGGCTCCTTTGAATGCCGTCTGTGTTTGACGGTGCACCAGAACGACGGCTCCTACCTCGCCCACACCCAAGGCAAGAAGCATCAAACAAACCTCGCTCGCCGTGCCGCTCGCGAGCAAAAGGAAGGCAAAGGCGAAGTCGACCCGCAGACGGGTCTTCCCGTCGGCGTCGTCGGCGCGGGCTTTGCCGCTTTGGGGCTGGGCGCCGGCGGCGTGCGCAAGAACGTGGTCAAGATCGGTCGCCCCGGATACAAGATCACGAAAGTGCGCGACCCCATCACCCGCCAGCAGGGATTGCTGTTCCAGCTGCAGTACCCGGATATTGCCCCCGGCGTCACGCCCAAGTGGCAGGTCATGAGCGCCTTCAGCCAAAGGGTTGAGGAACCGGACAGAAACTTTCAATACCTCTTGGTCGCCGCGGAGCCGTACGAGACGTGCGGGTTCAAGATCCCGGCGCGCGAGCTGGACAAGCGCGAGGACAAGCAGTTTGAGTTTTGGGACCCGGATAGCAAGGAGTACTGGGTGCAGATTATGTTCATGACGGAGCGCGAGGAGCGCTTCAATGCGGCGCCTGGGTTAATGGGGAGGAGGTAATTTGTTTTATTTTTCTGGTATTGCTTCAGATGAACGGTTGTTATTCTACATGCTTGGATTTGGTTGGGGATCGGGAAAATATGCTCGGCGTTTATGGAGTTTCCTGTCATTATTCGGATCATGTTCAGCAACCGACTCGGCTTCTTGAACGTTCCCAAAGTCACACAACTGCCGCAGGAGGGCTTACTGCTAGAAAGAAGGTGGAAAGTGGAAGGTGGAAGGTGGCCACACGATCCCCGCATATTGCGTCAAGGAACAGATCACAAGCCGGTCAGCGGTCTTCGTCCAACGGCGATCCGAATCGGCATCACGCAAAATCGGAGACGCTTTGCGCAAACGGCCCAACTGAAGCACGACGATCGCCGTTGAGCAGGTACCAGGAAGATGGATTTGAACCGCTCGCAACGGCACAGGGGGTCGGAACGTTCGGTACGGACGCAGACATCAGACAAAACCAGGACCTGAACGATACCAAAATCACCGACAGAAGGGACCTTGATATTGTTGTTGTAAGGATATATATATGCAGACTTGTAGTTGCGTGTTCCCTCCTAGCTGACACCTAAACAGACCCGCTGAGCGGACATCACGCCCATTGTCGCCTTTCTTCATATGCCACCGTGAGTATATCGATTTTCTTCATTACGTGATAATGTGAAGTGATTCGCATGCTGTTGGCTGACCAGCCACCCACCACCCTATCATCAACGATGGAGTCTTGTTTGCATGCTGTCTCGGGCGAAGCAGGCCATCTATGGGTGGATCTGCCGTTGTAGCTCGTAGAACCCGGGCAGCGAAGTTACAGTCCTAGTGGTTGAATTGCCTATGTACAGTAGAAGCTGCTATCTCGACTACGTAAAGTAAACAATGCTAAGGACCGCTGCACTAACAGCTTTCTCCCATCTTGTAATGCATGCTTCCAAAGTCGGAACCCATCCAAAGACCCCTTTCGACCAAGCTCAGATCTGCCTTTTGTACATCATTGTCGACAGCAATTGAAATTGCGAAAAAAAGACAACTGCACAAGCAAGGCGAGGCAAGCGAGCCGAGCCCCAGGAAGGGCTTCAATCTTGCAACAAAACCAAAACCACGACGGCACGGAGCCCAGCAAATTCGCAAGCCCTGCTACAAGCAAGGGTTGTCGGATCTGGTTGGACCGGTGACTCGGAAGTATCTGTAAGAATCATCACCGCAAGGTTCCCAGGGGTCTTGGACTATTCTTGGATTCGAAAGTGGAAGCATCCCGTCGAGCGAGTGGACTGAACTCAGTCACTAGGATCGTTATTTTAGGAGATCAAGGTGGTGCCTTTTACCCTTCCGCTTTCCATCTTGGCGGTTCTTGCGCCAAATTGAATCTGTGTTTGTAAGCGTCAGTCTGAAGTGTTTTTTTCTTTTTTTTCTGTCATGATGAGACCCGAGAAAAGTTGTCAAACTTACAGCCCTTTTCTTCTCCTTCGCCACGCCTTCCATACCCAACTCAAAAGCAAGCAGCCTCAAAACTCGCTTACCAGGCTCGACTTCTCCTCCCTCATTCTCAAAGTCACACTTCTCCCACGCCGGAGTGTCCATAGCCCACCTCACCAGCCTCTCATCCAGATAAGGAAACCTCACCTCTTTACTCCAATGGGACATGGCCCGATCATCCCGACCAAGGTTCCGCTTGCCCAGACGACTAACGTCTAGTAAGAGCTCATCAACAAGACCGGCATATCCGGCCCTCTCATAGGCGGACGGGTGGCGAGAATAACCACCGAAGAGTTCGTCGGCTCCCAAGCCGGACAGAAGGACGCGGGCGGGGGAAATGTACTCCTCCTCCACCCGGCCGTCTAGGTGGGTGCACGCGCCTTGGCCGCGCGCGGCGAAGTAGAGGGCGTAGCCGATGGAGAGATCCATTTCGGTGTTGTGCGGGTAGATGAGGGAGATCACCTGTTGGCGGTGGGAAAGAGTTTCTTTATAGGGAACGTTTACCTGGTGAGTAGGAAGAGTAAAATGTTAGAAAGAGATGTGGATTGGTGCGAATGGATCATAGCGAACGGAAACCAAAGAGACGAACGACAACTTACAGCTACAAATCGGAAGGCCCGTCCAGGACAAACTTTCTGCAGCTCGGCGAAGGACTTTCTGCCAGTAATTCTGTCGGGACAGGCCTCGTAGAAGTCGGTGCTAGCAACATCGACCACACCATTGCCGCCGTTGTTCTTAGCAAGATCCTTGCGAAGCTGGGCGACAACGCGCGGGTTCTCAAAGGCCACGTTCAGGAGATCGATCCCTTGCTCTGGGTCCATAGCCTTATGTGCTAGTCTCGCAAGGACAGTGCAATCCAAACCTCCGGAGAAGAGGACCGCGACGCGAGTGTCGTGTACTACCCTGTCTGCATTCGGGGGCTGTGGAATGTTGAGAACGCGCAGAGACAGGGAGTCAATAAGTTGTTGCTTCAGCGCAGCTACCGAGGGGGAAGTCGCTGACAACGGTGCGTAGCCCGAGGCGGATGGGAGAGACTTGTTGAATCTGCCGATGCTGGAAACCTGTAGAGAGAGAGTATAGTGAGTTTGAACAACACCCTTACCCATGTATATGTAGCCATGCCGCGCGTATTCGAAGAAACGAAATTCAATACTAGAAAGTCACAGACGGCAACGCGAGGTACTCACAAACTCGGTGGGGTCAACACCCTCGATCCAATCCCTTCGCACCGGCTCCAACACCGCGGATGTTACGCCCTCGCCTGACAAAGGCAACATGCCCAAATCAAGCACATATATCCCATCAGCCTCCACCTCCTTCCACCCCTTGGCGTTGGAATTGGCGTTAGTATCATCACCGTTCAATCCCTCCGCAACACTCGACAGCACCACCTCTCCAGTCCGCTCATCCCTCTTCATCATAAGCGACCTTCTTCCCAGTCGGTCTCTGCCAAAGAAGAATTTCCGGCCCGCCTCATGCCAGTAAACAAAGGCAAACGGACCTTCAATGGCTCGGAAGATATCCAGGATATGCTTTTCCTTCTCCTGTTCCATCGAAATTTTAGGATTAGTAGTCATAGAAGCGCTAGCTTCCACCCCCCTCAGCATCTGCCAAATCTCCTCTCCATCGTTGCCACTGACGGGTTCACCATTGATGCGCCAAGCCTCGCCATTCCAGCAGAGCACGGAGCCTTTGTCCGTGTCTGGGTAGGAGAGCGGTTGTTTGGCGACGTGATCGCCGCGAAGGGCGAGAACGGTGGATGTAAACTTTAATGTCCAGCAGTCCAATGAGTCGTTATTCGTTGAAGAGGTGACGCGCCTCTCAACCTGGCCGAGGTAATCTGGACCGCGGTTACAAAGACAGCGAGTTAGGTCTGGAGAGATAGCGTGGGTGACGCCCGTGGGGGTGAGGACGGCGTGAATGCCGCACATTATGGGCGGAGATGGTGGAAATAAACCCAAGGAAAAAAGGAGGGGTTAAAGAGGGGTGAGAAGCGTTGTGCAGTTGAGATTTGGCTCAGCAACGTTGTTGTAGGCCGCTCAATGTGCATGAAACGTCCATGCGTTATAGGCGCGATGAAGTGCTTAGTCAGCGGACCGAAACTTTGCGAGCCGCATTCAACCGCGTCAACAAGATGCATGAATGTCAGTCAGGAAGTAGGCCCTCACCTCAGACATGAGTTTGTTAAACATATGTTCAGTGGAAGTGGGTGGTCTAATGGATGTAGGGTCTGACGCAAAAGTGCCATGCAAAGAGAAAATCAAAAAGAAAAGAAAAAAAAGAAGGAAGAAAATCCCGAGACAAGAAGAACAGGCCGAGAAACCTCCGGCAAGGAAGAAAACAAAAAGCTAAGAAAAAAGAAGTTTTAGCTGCAACTCGTTTCGATCGAGTGACCTCCGGGTTATGAGCCCGGCGCGCTTCCGCTGCGCCATGCAGCTTTTGAGCTGTTGTTGAATTGTGGTCTAAGAAAAGGCCTTAAGATGCCTGCATGAGTCATAATCAGGGTGGAAATTCTTCCAAGTTTGGGCCGAACACGGAACGCAACACACAATAGGGTGGCAGACGGCGAACAAAGGCACCAGCAGCCAATGGTAACAAGACGTTTGAGTAAATTGTCTCTAATCATGTATTGATAAGTGGTATCTCAGGCTGTATTAATTCGATGACCCCCAACCCTACGTTCCCATACTCCCAGCACCTCATTGTTGAGACTCCGTCACTGAGCCCTCCAAGGCGCCAACACGTATTGCGAGCGTGTAACTGACTGCTGCACTATTGTCTAATGCTCCTTGTGAAAGGATAGTGTCCAGTATCTACTGGTCTGGCTGTGGATATGTGCTTCGCTACAGCCCAGCCAATTTCCACCTGTGCAAGTCTCTGTCCTCTTTTTATTTTTATCTTTTTAAATTTTGTATTTTTATTTTTACGCTGACAGAGCGAGACAAGCGTCGACGGCTAAGCCAACCCTACAAGAAAGCGTAAGCTAAAATCATCGAATTATGTGAAAAGGGAAAGGAAAACTCACCTTCCTTCCTTCTGGTACACCACATCGCTGATTACTTCGCGATCGAGATCCGGAAACATGCCTGCGAGTGTTTCCACTACATTGGCATGTTCAGCACGGAACAGTCGTTGTGCCTCAGCAGCTTCGGCACTAGCTTGCCTTGCAGCTGCCTCTTCAGCAGATAATCTCTGACGACGAGCTTCCTGTTCTGGTAGAGGCGTATGGGCTGGGCTAGGGACATCTTGGTCTGCTGACGAAGATGCCCCATCGTCAGAGAAAAATCGACCAATGGTGCTCAAAGGCTTCTGAATCGTGCTCAAGAGTCCTGCTATAGCTGCCTTTTCCTCATTCGCACCATATTCACTGCTTCCTCTGGCCTCATTGGAAGAGCTAGACCGCCGCGGTGTTGCAGGACCGCCAACATCAAGTGAGGCGCGGATTTGTGATGACTCTCCAGCACTTAGCGTGGGCACGGCGATTGACTTCTCAGACTGCTCTGGTGGTGGAGGCGACTCAGCCCTATGCTTTTCCGCAATGGCAGACACTGCCGCCTCGACGTTCTTCTCAAACTCCTCGTCCGTAATGGTGAGTGTTGTTCGGTCCATGTTCTCAATGAACTGAATTGCTCCCATCTAGAAAAGGTTAGTAGGCGAAAATCAGACAGCGTCATGCCAGTAACTTACCAGAGAGGAGAGGTAGTAGCCGGCTTCTCCGCCGAGCTTGTCTTGATTGCGGAATCTTAGTATGTACTGGACGTTAGACACCAAGTGTTCCGGGTTGGCCTGGAGCACGACATAAATGAGCATCGGCATGAATGAGTCCGCCGACCCGTCGGATTTCGAGTGCTTGAGGAGACCAAATATGACTTTGCAGCAGTTCAAGACACATATTATCTTGTCTCGCGGTGCGCGGTATGACTTGATCTTCAGGAGCTCTGCGGTTTTTGTCAGCGATAGCCACACATGGGGAAGCCATAGATAGTTCTGACCTTGCTGTGCCAGCTTGAGGAACCGTTTCCCGCTTTCACTAACCGGAGGAATATCGAGATGTTCCTCTCTTACCCAGTGGTAAATGTTGATCTTTTGAGAAAGAACCTCGTCCCGTTCAACGTCTTCCTGGTGCTGTCCACGCCTACCTGGTCCCATTGGCCGTTCCCCACGCCGCCCCTTGTTTTTGGCGCCAGGAATCGGTTGTGGTGGAGGAATTGCGGGAGAGAAGGTTTGGGTATAGAGCCGGTTCATGACAAGCTTCTCCATTCCTTCCCTGGCATTGTCGAACTCGGCATCGGACACGCTCCTCCATACCTCGCACTGTGCCATCTTGTTGGAAATGAACGCGAGGAAGTCGCTGATGATTTTGACCTGCTCATGGACCATCCATTGCCTTTTCCCGAATTCGAACAGGAAAGACTTCAGGTATCTTGCAACGGGATCGGTCTTCTTGTTTCGGAGCTGTTCGACGAAGCGATGGAAATCGAACGGTAATGGCGGCTCGGGCTCTGGTTCGGGAGGAGGAGGGCGATGAAGTGAAGTTGTGGGAGACATTGGCGAATCAAGGCTTTGAATGCTCAGGCGTTTTTGAGCCTGCGATGGACTGCCGCCGGTATGGAACGGGTCGTCTTTTGGGGGGACTGGGGGAGCCAGCTCTTCCCGGCCCTTTTCCTTCAGAGGCGTCGTCGCCGGGGATGTGCTTGACAAGCTCAAGCCTTGCAAGTCCTGGAGTTGTTGGACCATGGAGGGAGCAAGTGGTTCGAGGCTTGATTTGCGGGGCGGATACTGTGCGGGACTGGCCAGCAAAGGTGACGCCATCTCTAACCTGGGGCTCATGACTTCCTCTGCGCCGGGGCCTCCACCTCCTTCGCTGAACTGCTCCATGATGCTCTGCAGCTCGGACCGAGACCCGCTCTCACGCTCGTCGTCACTTGCATATTTATTGTCATCGTATGCGGCGTCTGACCTGGTGGGTGATATGCCGTCGGAGCCGGAGCCACGTCTCGACCGCGGAGGAGCTGTAGAGGGGCTTCGGGAAGGAGGTTGCGAGATCGCCGGGGTGGGTGGAGTGGGGTCGATGTACGTCCGAGATTCAATCGTAAGGTACTGCGTGGCAGTTGTTGTGGTTGGAGAGGTGGTGGGCTTTAGGGTAGCAACCGAAGACATCAAGTCGGTCTCTTCTGCGGCGGGTCCTTCATGTTGGGTGTCGTTCGCATCCTCTCCGTCCACTGTACTCGGTTCAGGGGCAGTCGAGGACGTCCAGGACACGACTACCGCTTGCTCAGAGTCGGCATGCGTAGGAGCATTTGGGGGGATGCCAAGCTGGCTCTCGGCGTTGGATGTTTGGTCGTGAGGCGACATGCAAAAGACTAGAGTGAGGACGGCGCGGTGGGCGTGAATACAAAGTGCCGAGTCGCAAGTGTTGATTGGGAAGCCGACCGTGGGCTTGGAGGGTTCGGGCAGAAAGACAGCAACCTAGCAAAATGTGGGTTCAAGCTAGTTGAGCCTTGCTAGATTTAGGGCGAATCTATCAAGGTTTCGTCTGTTTCAGTCGTCAGAATGACCACTCCGGAACGGCCGAACGTATGTGGATGTGTTTAGGGGCGATCGTCGGGGAGTCGGCCAAGAAGTGGAAACCAGCGTCTCTGTCAACGACAAAGCAGGTGTCAGCGTTACGGGTTTGGTGGCCAGGTGTTGGGTTGAATGAAAGGCAGACCCGGAGAGAATGTGGTGTACATGTCACGAATTTGAAAGGTCAAAGTTCTGGCGTAGGGATACATCAAGACATGCGGGCATGTCGATTCCTCTACGTAGGTTGCTGCGGCACCCATGCCACCATTTCCCTGGCGGTCCTGTTACAGATAGGACAAGGGGCAGGCAAGGCAGTTCCATTAAGGTGCGGCCCCGCAGCGCTAACTTGTTAAGCAATTAACGTAGAGTGATTACCGAAGTGCATGTTCACTAGCGCAAGAAATACTGGTCTGTGCGCAGATCTCAGCTGCCTCGGCCGCTCAGTTACACCACCCGGACATGATCAACTGCAATAATGCAACCGGTGGTTCGCAAAAGGGGTCGGTTGATAAACAGCATAATGAGATGCTGACTTGCAGAGTTCTACTGTCATTTGCTCTTAGACTCTAGCATGTCCGGTCACATCACAAGCGAGTCCGGGCTGGCCTACCGAAGGAGCCCCGCCACGCCCGGTAGCGTCTCCGGAGCTGGATCTTGGCAGGGCTGAACGGCTGTCCGAGCCCCGGCTTTGTCTCGCAGTCCAGGACCCACTCGAGCCATGGTACGCTGTCACATACCGGTGCCGGACTGGAAACCGGTCATGGCGCAAATCTCCCGACTCCAACTCTGCGGGGACATTCCATCTCGGGCTCTGTGTTTTTTTTTTCTTTTTTTTTACTACACATTTTCAAGACCAAGTCGTGAATGCAATCATACACCGTGACCCCAACCAGGATAGCGAGCCATAAAAGGCCTCGAGCCTAATGCGACCCATCCTTAAGCTTTTCTCCTGTCTTTGGCTGAAACACGGCCCAACACATCGCCAAAAGTCAACTGACTTTGATGCGAGTAATCAAGAGGCCAACCTAGTGTGCGTAACCCACCATAACGCACTAACGGGCCACTTATGCCGTTGTACCCACACATTGAAAGACGAGAATGAAACATCATCACTCTGGTATCATGTAAGTCGGAACAAAGTTTAACCACGGCCTTTGAAAGGAACGTCAACGTTCAAACTACCATTGTACGCTTCTATCTCATTATCACTATTTCACGCTCACGGACAAGTTCAGCCCTACTGCGGAGGTGGCCTCATCGCAGGCCCCAAGGCTCTGATCGTCCTCTTGATGATTGCTTCGAGAGCCAAAGCTTTATGGAACTCCGCCCAATCGTCTGAGCCACCTGAAGGGTTCCTCTGCCTTAGCATGTCAACCCTGCTCTTTGACCTTTCCTTCTGCTCTTCCAAATAATTCGAGACGAGCTCGCTGCGTCTGTCGATCCACCTCTCCAGGCGCTCACAGCGTTCAGTTTCCTCCCTTAGATTGTGCCGGGCGGCCCTATACTGCCTCGCTAGCTCTTGTGGGCTCAGAGTGTCGCCAGGAAAAATCGAAGAGTGCCGAGGCATCTTGACTGGTTGTTTTGAAAAGGTTACAAGTAGGGTTGAAGGTGTGATGGATACCAATAATGACCTGAGGCGGTGGGTTGTTAGTACATAGAAAGATGGGAAGAGGTAGAGGGTTTTGGAAAGTATCTCGTGCCTTAAGGCGTAATAAGAGTGACTTCGATGATTACGATTTGGATGGAAAAACAGTAACCAACTCACCGTGGTATTTGACCTTGCGGTCATATACACATTGTGTGCGACATACTCCTTTTGAGTATGGCACAGAGGAGCTTCGCCCATCACTTATGGATCATCACTCGGTTTGCTCTATCTCTGTCGTTTTCAGTCATTGAAGCAACTGGCATGCCATGGGTCACAGATTTGCAGACTCTCGACGCCTCCGCTTCTAGACGACTGTGTAGGTATTTACCTCAGTCAGACGGAAGTACAAACGAAACCCGCCATGGCTATTCACCGTCAACGCTGCATTCAGATCATTCTATACTTGTCACATCCTGTCACAGGAGTTCGGTAACTGCTGTGAATACTTGATTGTGGTTTCGACGCTTACTCAACAGGCTAAGAAAGGACCAAAGAAGAGACTCAGAGCTACGAAATAGCTTGTCCGCTTTCATATCACCCACATAACACATCACCAAGGTTTTGAACTCTCTGTAGTACTTGATCATCCAACCTTCTACCGCCCTCCGTTCGTCTTCAATAACTCCAGAATTCAGTAGAACAAGTATTGCTTTCACTGTAGCCCGTGGTAGGCTGCCTCTCTCACATCACGTGGTTCAGGATTTTTGCGCGGGATCGTAAGATACACCGACTGTTTCTTCTTACGCCATGTTACCGTACGTTCTTGGCAAGTGTTTACAGCGATATAAGCTTGGGAGTCTTCACTCTGTGAAGGGCGCGATTCTTTCTCCGAGTAGCGAATAATTTGGTGGTGTAACAATGACATTTCATCCTTCCCTAAGCTCTGGTCACGGTTCCAAACAGCCAACTCGTCCAAATAAACATGTGCAACTTGCGAACTTCATGGGGCAATGACAGTTACTGCAAACGCAATGAAAGAAGAAGACTCGTACTGGAAGACTTACCTATTCATATGGCATACCTTCGTACTAGTTTCTCTCTCTGTTCCTTCACCATCATCAGAGAAACACGTGCAACCCACCACAAACATTAACACTCGAGAGCCTCTCATCTTCTACATCGAACATCAAGCCACTTCATCTGTAGCAACTATCAGTATGGCTCTTTCAAGTGTCGTGAGACTTCTAGAAGACACAAAGCGCCTGGAAGCCTGGAGAGATGTTGAGCGTCTCCTCCACAACCATACGTCTTACCAACCACCCTGGGGAAACAACCTCAAAAAAACTATTCATATGGGCCACGGAGTATGTTTTTCTGCCGAACCAACGAAACGAAGTCCAACCCGAACAGCAGCCAGAGTCTAAAGCACCTGAACCGCCGACCTACAAAATGTTTCAACCCCCACATCTCCAAGACTTCCGGAGCCGCAACCCCAAGTGGGTGATTGACTACTTTATCAACGCACAGAAGTATTCACGCCTCGAAGTGATTGTTCGCGCCATGATTCAGGAGCATCTGGTTGCGGGACA
Organism: Neurospora discreta FGSC 8579; assembly: GCA_009805215.1. Lineage (NCBI taxonomy): Eukaryota > Fungi > Ascomycota > Sordariomycetes > Sordariales > Sordariaceae > Neurospora > Neurospora discreta. Next base: position 223,454 of record RANX01000057.1, on the reverse strand, counting down.
GAACGGCATATCTACTATCAGAGCGCATGTCAATCCAGAGAGTGACAGTGAGAAAGTTACACGCCTGGAAGAACGCGACGGTGAGGAAGAAAGAGTAACCGAAAACAGCAGGAGAAGTAGCGCGGAAGAAAGCGTACGAGAGGACAGGAGAGGGAGCGGGAGAGGAGGCCGAGGAGAAGACAGAGGAGAAGACCGAGAACAAAGCAACAGAAGGACAAGAGACCGGATACGAACTCTCAGACGCTAACAAAAAGATCTCATTCCAAGATCTCCAGAATGTCGTCAAACAACATATCCGCCTCAAGGAATTCCTCGACTGCTACTGGATCATGGTGCACGAGGGTGCGCTCATCCAAGACGCCAACCACATGCTCTTCATGGAACGCATTCGAACCTCAATCGCCCCTTCAGAGCATGACCAGGCTCCACCCAGTAACCTCCCACTTGGTTTCCCCCAAGTCCATCAGAGCGCCGCCCCAACCCCATCCTCTTCACTTTCTGAAGCGCAAGCCGACAACGCCGCTGAATGTGAGAAATGGATTGATGATCGGACAGTTATGCTTCGCGAGATGTACCCTTCATTGTCCGAAGAGGCGGCTAAAGAACTCGCTGTTTGTGAGAAGAAGGTCGTTGAACGCGCAGATTTCCTGAACTAGTATGATGAGAAGATGGGTGACCGCACCATCCTCTTGATGATCAAGCAGATAGAACTGATGGAAATCAAGGAGATGAATAAGCTTGGGAAGCTTAAACTCAAAACACAAGAGATGACACTTGAGTTGCAGGAAAAGGAGATGGGTGAAAGGGAGAAGCTGGGGTTGCGAGTGTTGATTCAGTGGAATATGCCGGATCAAGGGAGCAAGAAGTAAAGAGTTGAGGAGGAAGGGAAGGAAAGCTAGATGGATTAGCGTTGAAATTTACAAGCATGAACATTGGAAGGAAAGACTTGAATTTGAGGGGATACTGCGACCTCTAGGGTGAGGCTCGCAGTCAAGAGGAGGCAGGGAAGCAACTACTAACTGGAGCGCTCAAAGATTTTAGAGAGTGTGCTCATGATGAGGAAGAGATGGTAGGAAGGAACATATGGGGGAGGACTAGAAAATGTGAAGCTAAGCCACGGAGATAATTCGCTCGTGGTTTTTGTTCCTCTGCGTTATGGAAATAACCAACTCTTGGTGGAAGAGGTACGACAACAAGCAGAGCCGTCAGAGCTGGTGGCCACTTTTGTGCCAAGGAGTTATCTTCACCCGTGCCTTCCCCGCTGCTGGTTGCAATCCCGGTCTCATATATCTGCAGTCGCTGCTTTTTTCCTATGTTCATTCCCCATCAATTCAATTTCTTTTTCCCTGACCGGGCTATCCTTTCCGTTCCACATGGACCATACTTCACACCAACTCGGGGTTATGAAAATTGCGCAGCTGACTGAGACCAGCAAGTCAGAAGCTATGAAGAGAAATGTTATCTGCCGTGGGTTGAAGTCGGCGCGTGTATGATCCTTGCTTACACATCGCCGTGAAGCAACATGTGTTGAAGCAACATGTCTTTCAACGGCGGAGACCGGGCAGTGTCTGTGGAAGTCAACAAAATTTGTGGGTTAAGTGACATTATCATCCACTTCGCCTCCTGTTTATTAACCTCTCGCCACGTTCCACTGTTTCAACTCTAAGCCAAATGGGATCTTCCACATCTCACTACTCGCCATGGTACAGTAGATGCTCGTCTATGCTTCATCGCTGATGTGGCCGTTTATGGGAATGCTATCAGGAGGGCATTGAATGAGTGGCCAGGCATCGCATCAAAGAGATGGAAGCTTTGGTTCAATGAAATGACTTTAGTTTGATAAAGTGTCTGACTGTAGTTGATGCATACCCACTCTTTCCACTTCTTCTGTATGTCGCAGCTTGACAAGTAACCCGGTCTAAACGCAAGTCATCATGATCACGAATAATCGTGAAGCTCTCAGAAGCCGGTCTCATCCATCTCTTCCAATCGGGGTTATATTGGATAACCAGAACTGATATCTCCAACCGTTCTCAGCCATTTATCCGGTTATGTGAGCCAGCATTGCCGTCATGATATATAGACTTGATGAAAGAAAGGTATTGTTCGTATCGAATGATCGACGTCACTGAGCACCTCTCGAGTGCCTTTAACTCGTCCGCAAATCCCGATGCTCTCCTGGTGTTGCGTTGGTATGTCCTGCAAATGCGAATCAAGGGAGGGAAAGCACATGTTCTGCCGTCTCGAGAAGCCCAGACCACGCAAATCGGTTATATGCAAGCTTGCGACTTGCTTCTTATTTTGGCGCACATCGTTCTGACATTGGTACGACAGTGGGAGTACTCCACGAATCTGACCAGCATCTGAAGGACTTCCCTTCTGCAGAGAACGTGATTTGTCTCCTGTTCAAAGTTCTCGTACTCGCCGTGCATGTAACTTGCTCAAAAAAGAAGAACGCACAATCGTCCCTCTGCCTCCAGGTAACCAGCCAATTTTGAGTCCCGGCATAGAGACTCATCTCGCACAGCGACGGTATTGCGATGGTTCTTGAGGGTCATTAGGAAGACGATTTCGATACATCTTTTCCCAGCCTAACCGCGCTTGAGAAACATTGCCAGTGCCAATTGAGCACCCGGTAGAGGCATCAGCCAAAGAAATAGAGAAGGCCTCAGAACAGGAGGAATGAAACTCCAGAAAGTCCGTGATAGACGCCTCTAACTGACACACACCCAACACCGACAACGGCTATTCGTCTGTCAGAAATGACAAAGCCCAGTGAACACAGCAGCGCATTTTCATGGAGTAGGGTGATATCTGCTTCGGAGAAGGGTGTAATCTGATCCCCAATCTCTGGTAGGCCCCCAGTCAGGACAGGGAAGCCCCGCTCCGAACGGTGCAATAAACCAACCTACGTTAGGCGGGCAGGTGGTAACCCTAGGTAGGAGATCGGTCCAAACAGACGACTTGCCTCGATATTCCGCATACATATTGCCCTTACTCTGCCACATCATTCCTAACCACTCGGCCGCTTTGTATAACAAAAAAACGTTGAGCAAGGGCAGGGACGCGGTGATTGTTGATGCATCTGCCGAAAGCCAACGCCTGGGGAAATTGCATTTTGAGCCTTCATGGACGCTTTGTGTTGCCTTGAGTCTATGACAAGGCTCCGGGATTCTTCCTCGCCATTCAGTTAGGCATCGAGCTGAATCTGAGAGGAGGTATTCCTTCAGGATCTCTGAAGCCTTTAACACCCTTTTACCTTTGGTAAGTCCTATCTCTGAGTAGTAGACATACGTCTAGAACATCTCAGATTATCATTGGTGGACATCAAGTTCAACATACTCAACTCAGAGCTTGACCTCGCCGAGGAAGCGCAAGGTACCTACTGTATGTACCTATCTGCTGGGTTGCCCAAAAGAGAGGTTCTGCCACGATTTGATTGGACAGATGACCGTGATAAAAGTTGTACAACATCAGAGATCATTGGACGTCCACGGTGCACCCAAGTACGCTACCTCTTCCGCTGGCTATGGTGACCGTACCGGTTGGCTACAGGCATTGTACGCCGTTCACCGAAACAAAGGGCTATCATTACGCATGGCTTGACATCGGATCGGAAATCTGAAGGGACTTCGCGAATCTCAATGTCTGTGACACTGCTGCTGGGGACATTTTGAGCCAAAGTCATGTGCTGAGATCGACGTTCCCGCCAAGATGATGGAGCAAAGAGCGACATTAGGGAGACACCTGCACACCTGAGGTACCATCCTCACCTGAGAACGTCGCTGCAGCAACGATGGATGCTAACGGGATAGCAGCCTAATCCCAGAGCCGCAGAGAGGTGCCTATGCCCACCCCATTTCGAATTAAATACAGTAACGGGATGCCCTTGCATGTATGCAAAACGGCGAGGATGCGTGTGACGGATAGGAGCGTCCAAGGATTTTGCGAGCGAGAGCACCATGCCAGTTACCTCAGGCTTGGCCGTGAACAGTTTTTTTTTTTTTTTTTTTTTTTTTTTTTTTTTTTTTTCAATAGCAACATGGGTCATCATAGGGTCATCAAATTGCGAGTGTTTTGGTGATACGCGCTGCACATCTGCATCCAAATTTTCTTAGGAGAATTTTAAAGAAGCCCCTGAAGGCGTGCAGGACGCCAGCGATGTCGGTTGTCGTCCGGTACGCCGGGACGTGTTCAACCTGGTGGTCACGGCAACGTGCCACTGGTTCAGCAAATGCACGATCGGGTACAAAAAGCAAGAGGTTTTTGGGGGGCAGGTGAAATTGAGTACCAGTTCGACGTCCCGGCAGCTGGGCCGAAGGCATGTGGTCGCTGCTAACTCCAACTCCAACCCACCTCTTGCTTCCGGGTTGGTGGTCTTGGTCGGGGCCCGATATTGTCGGCGAATGAGAGGTTGACACACAGTCAGCGCCGTGATGGTCCGATACGGGCAAACCCCACGGCCCTCACTACTGCGACACTAGAGCCTGCAGAGCGAACAGTCGGTTCAAGTGCGGAGAATCGGCGACCTGCGCCAAGCCGTAAACGGTGGTGTCCAGTAGGTTTCCAGTGTGCCGGCCCATGGAAGCTATCGCCATTGAGGCTAGGGGAATTGAGTTGGCTGAACCAAGTCGAACTCGAGCCGGCGGCTAAGCTTGTTGAAACTACCAGGGCTATGGTTTTCTAAGGCGATCGGAGGGGCTTTCCGCCACGCCCACATATAAAAAAAAAAACAAAAAAAGGGAAGAAGAAGACGAAGACGAAGAAGAAGAAGAAGAAGAAGAAGAAGAAGAAGGAAAGGAGCTGGGCCGATGGGATTGAAGACTCTGTGAGTACACTATGTCTACATATCTGAGTCAGCTATGGTATGATCGCGAAGGTGAGAAGCGCCTTATGGTGGCTCTGTTGCTAATCAAGGTCGGTCTCGGCTGGAAACTCGTGGCCTTGGTGGCTCTGTGGATGGGCCTGGACGGTGGGTGCTGAAACCGCGATAACACGGTCAATTTGAGAGATATGAGGGGCAGCATACGACAGGGCAACTCGATAAATCTCGACGCATCTGATGCTGAACGGGTGACGAGAAAATTGGAGTGATTGCTGTCGGCAGTCAACCATCTTGTTTCCAGAAAGGGAAGATACCCCACGATTTGTGTCCATTCACGCCTTCACTAGCCTCGCTGAAGAACCGCCTCACTCTCGCAACTGGTAGCCGTGCCCGCGTGGCTGGAAATGTTGCTTTCACAACGGCGCCTGGGCACTTGAGATGGCTTCACTGAGTGGTCGAGGTGGTTGTGGTTGGGCATCTGGGCATCCACCAGGGTCCCGTGTGGTTCAGCCCTTGGGCTTCATCAGTTCCGGCGGCGGCCGTTCTGACTTGTAGAATTGCTGCCACGTACAGATTACATGCGCCTGCTAGGCGTCTAGTACATATTCTTCCGGCCGCTGATGCCGTCGCCCTGATTGGCATCCCTTCAGCAACCTGACCTCGACAAACTGGGAAAAGCGCCAGTTGTTAGCCACTGTTAATCATCAACCGGAAGGACTCGATGTCTGCGGCTAGAGGGGCTTGTAGGTCCGTCTCGTTGCGCTGTGTGAACAGGACGATTGTTAGGAGCTGTTAGTACGCCAACCACCGAAATGCTAGAGTCCTGTTTTGAAAGGCAATAGAAGACAACAGATATCTTGGATGTTTAAAGTGGTGGAAATGCGCTGGCCGATGTCAGGAATTGGCTGGATGAAGGCGTACCCTTGGAAGATTGGCGCGGCAGGGAGATCAAACATGGAAGGTAATGACTGAAGGCAAAGAGGACCGCCGGTCGGAGCCATTCGGTGGCTTGACGATTACGGGTTTCGGATTCTGCAAACGACGGGAAGGACGGACGGCTTTAGTTTCATGAAGCAGGGCAGAGCAACAGCGCAATTACGTTGGCGTGAAGATTCTTCGGGCCGAACGTGAATCTTTATACTGCGATGCTCAATGGCAGGTGCTGGAGGGTTAGTGTACTCGTCGGTGATGGCTCGTGGTCAAGATCATGGCAGATCTCAACAAGGAAGGGATGCGATACGGGACCTTGTGGACATGGTCTGCAGTCTGTCCATGCCATGCCATGACCCAGGCGGGATGAAACGCGATGGATGCATCCACTGCCGAAGTGATCCATGAGAAACGATCGATAGAAAACTGAAGTCTGGCAGACTCGAGACCCTCTTTTTCGGTGACAGCTGACGGGAGCTGATGTGAGCCTAAGCCCGTACAAGCCAACAACAGGTTTTGTGTAGCTCTCTTCAGCAGGTGCAAGAAGAGAAAAGTGAGTGTGTTCACTTTGTCTGACCACCGACTAAAACACAGCCTAAACTGGGAGACATTTGCTCTTCCCCATCCTGCGGGGAACCCCATCAAATGGGGAAGGCATCATGTCTTACCCCAAAACTCTTGTCGAGCTCTAATTTGGGAAGGAACTGATGTGAGAGGGAGCAGCCGCCGACATCAACGGAATCCGCTCTTTTTTTCCCCTTTTTTCCCTTCTTCCTTGACTTCGTTTTCAGTTCAGTTCAGTTGCTGAGACAGTATGGTAGTCGGTCGAGTCTCTCTCTCGTGGCTGTGGCGTGCGTGTCCCGTTCTTCTCGTCAACCCTCTGTTTCTATGTAGTGTAGCGTCGTTTCAACAGCCCACCTCGCACGTCGAGAAGCCATCGAGGTGCCGACAGGGTGCATGTGCGCGGGAAAAGGTGGGATGTTGGCACCGAATTGGCACGAACTGACAGACCCCGAGGCTTGTTGGCACTGGTCGGAACACCGCACGGTGGATTCCCGCTGCTGTCATCGCTTCGCTCTACTGCAAGAATTTGACGCACGACAAGACCGCATGCTGATCGGTCCCTGTACACATTGTTAGCTATTTCAACTTTCTCTCCATACATTCACTACCAAACCATCCTCTGGTCTTGGCATGTTCACCAACCATTCTCACCATCGCTCCACCACTGCAGAAGTGCAAGTGCAACCTCGTCCACCTGGAGGCAGTGCAGCCAGGCCAATCAAAGCAAAGGTGCTTCGCCAATGGCTGACGGGCCATTTTCTGGCCACTCACTATGCCCTGATCGATCCGAGTCCTTTCTGATTTATTTATTTAGCCGACCTGCGAGGCCCAACTAGAACATCACCCACCACGACGACGACGTCTTTGCGCCGATTGGGTCGCTGCTGAAAGGGCGCTTTATCTTTTACACTACCGAAGTACCCTTCTCTCACGGCGCTCATCGCCAGTCGTATGCGGACAGGTCCTTTGCCCCAATAAATGGGGAACGGTTCTTGGACAAGTCCGAGGCCCAGATGGTGGTGTGCTCGTTGTCAGGTCCCCTCGAGACAGATGGCGAAAAGAATTCCATAGTGACGGTTTCGAGACAGTCAACACGAGGAGCCTTCGATCAGAAGGAGAGATGGGCCTCGATTTTGGCAGGCTGTTGTGCGCATGTCTTGATCCAGGGACTGTTGTTAGCTTGGCAGAGCGTCTTCTGAGTCTCTCAGCGTCATAACACGGTACAACCCCAAGTGTACCGGCTCTGCGGCTGTGTGTACGAGTGTACAGGCAGTTGCTTATGGATGCCGTAGCCGGTCTTATTCTCTGGTTGTGCCTTGGTTGCCCAGTCACCGTTGCAAGATAGGAGTGCGGGTGTTGTTGAGAGATACATGCTCATCATCACCATCACCATCACCATCATGATCTTTCTCTCCCTACTGCTTGCTGCAGCTTCAACACCGTCTCCGATATCGATATCGTCCCCGCCTCCTCTTTATACAGTTCGCTCCACGCTACTCTGTCTGAGCTAACGAGTCAAGTGCCAGTCCAGAAGAGCTGCTGTTTGACAACGGCACTCTCACATCAACAGAGCGGGCGAGACAGACGATGCCAACAGGTCTGCCCATTTAAAAGCACATCTCCCCGCGTTTAATGCCCAAACAGGCCTGGTGCGAAAAGGAGGATGAGAGGATGGGCAAGCAATATTGAGAGCCAAGCGGCAGTTTGTTACCGAGAACACCGACTACGTATCTCGATACTTTGGTTGCAGCCCCCGGTCGTCGTCGTATGCAGCAAGCAGACTCTGAAAAGACACTTGGAGCCATTCGCAGTCGCCAATCCCATCCGGTGCCCCTGCCTCCCACTGCTTTCTCACTGGCTCTCACGGGTCTTCCACTTGAGGTCCCCTGTATCCCCTGGCCCAGTCCACCACGCTTGTACACTACAGCAAACTTCGAGTCTGACAAGTGGACTGAAGAGAATGGGCCCAACCCACAACACCCACTTTGCCCACCCTACCGGCGACCCGTTCTCCCCGACCTGGCGCCGTCCTGCCTCTTGAGCCCCACGCCCCGGGAGCCATCTCCGACTCTCTCACGCAACATGAGGCCTTTGATATAAGTCTTGGAGTGCTCCCGTCCCGTCCCACGACTGTTTCTGCTCTGACCCCTCCTCCCCACATCGCCATTCACACAATCAGACCGCAACGTTGAACGTTCATTCTCCTCTTCACTTCTTACTTCACAACACATAGCCAGCCCATACATCCACAACAATGTCATCAAGTCATAGAAGACAAGGCTCGAGCCAGAGCACTTCCAGTGGCCATTCTCACCAGCAGAGCCACGACTCGTTCGAGTCCCACCTCACTCACTCTACCGCCCCTACTTCGCTCTATTCCACTCAGGACCACTACTTCTCAGACCACAAAGCTATGGGCACGTCGACAAGGCCGGATGAAGGCCTGTATACTCCTTCTTCCTATCACCCCTCGCAACCCAAGCCATATGTCTATCAGGACGATGTCAGCCCGGCCACTTCGCTCTACCCACGTTCCTCGGTAGAGACCTACGCCTCCACGACAGCCTCATCCCAGGATCTCGACGCCATGGACCTTGACAACGATTCACCCGTGGTGGAGGCCGAGGACACCAGCATCCCGCCGCTCCCCACGTACCGCCGTGAACTCGTGGAACCCAACGTACGGGCAACCACCCCTCAGGATTTCGCCAAGCTCTTCCCCTCGCTCAATCGTCTGTCCATCCGTCACGATGAATACACGTCGGACGGGAACATGAACTTGCGCATCGACACTGTCGTCACTGGCCGCAGAAGAACCGTCTATCAACTCTTCCATCTGCGCATGTACGACTTGGCCAAGCGGGAATTCTCTCTGCGCCGGTACTGCCGTGACTCCGGGCGCGAGGTCTGCAACTCGAAACGCAAGTACGCCGAGTCGTCGACATCGGCCAAGGCCAAGTCTAGGGCTGCCTCCAAGGATGATGTCAACAAGAGCCACCACGATCGCCCCAACTTGAAGCGCTCAATGTCGACGGCCATCAAGACGCTTAGTGCTGCGACCAAGTCCAAGCCCGTCCTCCGGCGCACAACAACGTCCGGTGCTGCATCGATCTGCTCCAGCCGACCCAACACCAGTGACTCGTGCTACGGTGACGATGAGTTGTGCCACCACAGCAACTCTTCGCGCATGTCTCTCCATTCCAAGGGCAAGACGCACCGTGCCGTTCCCACCAACACCATCAAGCTTGAATTCAGCAACTATGCCCGTGTTGATGTGCACCGCCGCGGTGGCAAGAGCAACAAGCGGTACGAGTTTGAGTGGTGGGGTCACAACTATGCCTGGAAGCGTTCTGTCGATAAACAGATGGGGGGTCAAGTTTCATTCCACCTCATCCGCGACGGAAACCTCAGCGCCCCGGTCGCCCACATTGTTCCTGAGACTCGATCGCCCGCTCAGGTCGATGCCGACGAGCGCGCTGGCGGGTGGGTTCCCCCATGCTTCATGTGGATCGCTGATGAGACGATCATTGATGCTGTGACCGATGTTGCTGAGTAAGTTTTCCACACATCCGGTAAAAGGATGATTGGACAGGCTCTAATCATATTTGACTAGTGTTATCATGGCTTCTGGCCTCATGGCTCTTGTCGATGATTGCATCAAGGAGAAGTGGCAGACCTCCAGGAAGGTCCATCGCATCCCCTTGCCATTGACACACAGGACCGTCAGCCTTCCTAGCATTGACGCCAGCCCACGATCCATCATGCAGCACGTCTTCGGTCGGCGGCACTCGCAAACTCAGTCTCACCAACCTACTCCGATGCGGCTTGATCAACCCATAGCAGTTTGCTAAACAAGGTCTTTTTTTTTCAATTTACTCATTGGTATTGCGGTCTTCACCGATTCTATCTCCTTTGTCAATATCACGATAAACTTTGCGATTCACATCGACTTTCTTTCTTCATTGTTTTACGTTCACCATTTTCTTACGCGTCACGATACTGAGCAAATCTTGGCGTTATCACAATTGATTTTATCTACGAATTATCATGAAAAGCGGGAGGATCAAGCATTGCGTTTCATTTTTTGTGTCTTTCAAGAAGTATCTGGAACCCCAGATTACCTGCATTTGCGCGGTGTTTTCATTTTTTTATTTTTTTATTTATTTTTTTGTTTTGTTTTTGTGGCTCGAGTCAGATGACGTGAGCGACGTGTTGCCCTGGGCTGGCTTTCTTGCTTTTCTGTCTTACGATATCATGGTTACGACACTAGGAAACAGCATCGCTGTTTACTTTCGTTCAACATTTAGAGATGGCATGGCACACAATGATGCACGGTTGCTGGTCAACTGCTGCGACATACTGGTTTTTTTCTCCTTCGATGAAATAACATGATATTACTATTACCAACTTTCCTAAATCACGATGGACTGGTTCCTGGGTTTGGTCACTGGATTTTTTTCTTCTTGTATACCGATCGGGTGGTAGTGCGCGCACTGGGCTGGTCCCAGATCGTATATCAACATTTCGGCACAGCAAAAACCGGGGGAGGCGGATGCGGGAGAAAGAAGAAGAAGAAGAGAGGCGGATGCGAGTAGGAAAGACGAGAAACGAGTCGAGTTGATGGGATGTATAGCATGTAGTGGAAAATATCGAAATATGATAATGTCTGGTGTATAGATTGACCCATTTCTTCTTACCATCTGACCTTTCTTCTCTCTGCATCTCCTCACTTTGCCGACGTGATCTGGTTGAAAAAGTCACGGGATATTTTAATCGCTGTGTGGCCAATACACACACGCCGCCAATCTGATAGTCGCAGGTCTAGAACACGCACAGTTCAGGCAGAATTGCAGGGTCAATTTTGAAGACCTGACGAGTATTGGGGCAAACAGAGGCAAAAAGCATAGGTAGACACCCGGATCCACCTGTCGTCATACCAGCGGAGAGAGATCTGAGTAAAAGACCCTTTGCGAAAACTCGGTGAGAACCGGTGAGATCTACAGCTGAACTGTGGTACACGACGCTACTCAAGTGACGTGAAGGGACTTTTCTCTAAGTCGTCAGCCCAGTCGGGAGCGCAGGAAGGCGGTGGATGATGGCGGAGTGTGCTGTGGCTTTGAAACACTAGCGCGAACGAAGGATTAAAAAAAGGTAAAGGACAGAAGAAAAAGGAAACGAAAGAAAAGGGAACAGGGGACGGCCCAGCCCGTCTCTTTTTCCCGCTCCTCACTGTGACGAAACGAAACATTGCGGGAGCCGTACCCACAAAATCGCGTCAACATCGACTTTCTTCCGCTCGGTTCGCCGGTTTGGTTGTGCAAAACGTTGGGGAAAGAGCGAGCCATTCAGAGTTCTGGATGCCGGTTTGCCCAATATGTATGTTGATAGATCGCCATTCGTCTAGTGTAGTGTATTATTGACTTGACACTGGACTCACCACTCACCGCCCGACGATCCCCAGATTTGCCAAGCAAGGCGGCTTATTTGGATGCCATTGCCACAGCGGATCGCGGCCTAGGCGTATTCTACCTAGGTGAGGATGCGTGAAGCTGATGACCAGCTTTTTCACGAAGTAATTAACGCGAATTGAGTAAAACGGGCAAGGTTGAGTTCGGTCTGTCGATATATATTTTTGGGCATGATGATAGGTAGGGTAACTGTTGTGGGCGATGGTACCCGTAGCTATAGTGCTGTAATGGTCTGGTCATCGCAAGAAGCAAATCCAGCTTGCCTTTCGGTCTGCACTCAGTCTCTCCAATCCTACATAATAATAATAAAACAGTATCAACTTTCAATTCCTCATACAGTCAGTGCATCATCAGTATATATGTCGGTAACCTATGTAACTGTATCCCATAGATCGGAAATGATATAAACCGCGGGGGGGATAATGCGTCCAGTTGTTGCCCATGGGGTAGGTACTCTATCTACCATGCAATGTATGTGCTTTACATGTTCCACAACACTGGAAAACAAGAAAGCATAAGAAAGATTGGTTTGGTGTGTGGCTTGCCAGTCATCAATTCCATTGATTAGATCTTTTGTTCTTGCCTTGTTCAAATGCGCCTTCAAATGCACAGTGGCGCAGGCAGGCACGCAGGCAGGCACGCAGGCAGGCAAGGTTGATGATGGTTTCCGATGACAAGGGGCCTTCTTCCGACAATGACGGACGGCGACGGACCTTTTCGCGCTCTTGCAATGACGGAACTTGTGGCAGATTCTGGGCTGGGCTGGGCTGGCCTTTTGGGTTTGGACTTTCAACCCTACTATTCAACCCCAACAAACTGTTCCGCAGGTTCTAGATTACGTTATCTTACTTGAAAGACTCCAACAGTTCGTCTGATGTTAATGGTAGAGTCCGACAGTTTCCGGTTTCCCGACCGGTCCCGGCTTCGAAGTTGTGGTTCCGTGATTGTGCGAACTCAGCGTCTACCAAGTAACGGCTGTCACAGTTGGTGACAATCATGCTGCATGAACTTCTCTTCAAAGCCCTGTTCCTGTCTGAAATCATTCATCCACTCTGACGTACAATCTCGGTCAATCAGTTATCGAACTACCTCCAACACTCAACGTTGATTGCTCATTGATGCTTCTGTACACTTTTCCAGGAACACTGCCTATGTCATAAATATGCATTCAGCTATGAAGGATTTCATCAATCATCACTTGCCAAGTTCTCCCATCCACACAATTTGCTCTGAAATAGGTATCTCTTCGAGGTTTGTTTAAGACGTTTATCCTCTAAAGTGTTCTCCCCAGATAGAACAAGGTATGCTACATGTACTTACTGCTGCTGTTGCCGCTGCAGCACTCTGCAGTTGGCCGTTTTTATCCGTATTGACAACTCAACTTACAGATAATGCTTCTAGTTGCTTGTATGTACGAATGTCCCGTTGTCATAGCCGTGTTCTGTACACATCGGGACTGCCGCATCCTTCATTTACCCCAACCGCAGTGTCGCGTGATGACATTAGTCGTACATATCGTGAGGTGCATGCTGCAGTATATTATGCGTAAACCATGGGACACGCTGTGTGTTGCTCTTCAGTCTTCAGCCTGGAAATGTTTTGTTGCTTTTTCTGTAAAGACATGCTCAAAATCTGCCACATGGCATCCCGAGACATTGAATGTCTTTCTAGACCCTACATACCCACAAACCTTTGTTATTTACAGGGAAAATGAGACATTGTCAGACAGGTCCGAATTGCTAAAAGTGTCTATGCTTCCTTGGCTTTCTTCTTTCTCGCTCCCTTAGCTCAGCCATCCCAACTTGGGTAGGTACCCAGAAACAAGCAAGAAGAGAGCAGAAGGAAACGAATACGCAAATTAGCATCTAGAAAAAGGAAAGGACATCATGTCCTCTGAACAATAGTCACACGCAAGCTCCGGCCTCCAGGCCTAAGGGACTAGTCGACGACGCTGACTTGTGCCACCGAAGCAGATGAAACAGCACGCGGGCCAGTAAGGCATCATGACAAGCCGTGTCTGGCCAAGTTGACCTGTGGTTTACGGAGGCATTCCTACCATTTTGTTCCCTGGGCGTGTTTCTTTCTTCTTCTGATTCTTTTTATCTTTTCTCGGGTTCCTTTTCTGCTATGTTCCGTATCAAGTGTGTAGAATACCAGATCAACTCCATCGGAGTCCTCAAACGGCGATGCTCCGATTCACGGCGTGGTTTGTAGAATCTGGGGCTGGGTAAAGACACATAACTGTTTCGGTCATACATCGACGTATATAGGGGGGCCCCGAGGTTCCGGCTTCCGACCGTGTTCCCCAAACGCACTTGAAGCCCCTGGGGTGTGTCGGACATGATCTCCTTTTGGAGGTCTGAACCTTTCTTGAATAAAGTGAGAGCTCCAGAATGACTGAGTGTATAGGTATACACGTAGTTGGTGAGCACATTGAACAGTGACAGTAGATACGAACCCGCAAAATGGTCATTGGGGCAACAAGCAGTGTCATCACCAGAACCACGTTAGCAAACCGGTGTTCAGCGCTGGAATATTGTATTCGAAAGCAAGCCACCGCTGGTTCTACGGTATGGATAGTTGGTAAGTACTATTTTCCCCCCTCTAAACGTTCCCTCGTTCTCTAGTTTGGCAACATTTGTGCTTTCTCATCTTCTTCCGCTTTCTCGTCTCCTTCGCCGTCGGTCTCAGGCCCCAGTGCTCGGTCCTTATCCTCAATCTCCCCCACCCCCTCCTTGAATCTGATCTTCAACTCCCTCCATCGCCTCCTGTTGCTCTTGGCAGAGCTTCAAGTAACCAAGCTGCGAGTCCAAGAACCGCGCGCAATGCACCATCATCTGTTCGACCCACTCTTCCCAGGCTTCAAGATGACAAAGTAATGCTGCCTCAAAGACACTCGGCCATTGCTCCCTCACAGACCGCAGAAGCTCATCCCTGAACCGGTCTTCGGGGAACAGGTGTTCCTACGCCTTCGACCATATGTAAGCCTCTAGGCCGTTTTGCGAGTCCCTCAAGGCATCTGTCATGCGCTCTAGACACTCAATCACATCTACGTACCCAGGCTCCTTGTTGAGCGCGTACCCTGCCGAAGGGTTATTTTGATTTTCGCCAAGTGCTTGTTTGAATGCATGTATTTTTCCGAGAGCCCATCTACGCTCCTGGATTTCGTGGTTTTTCTGGGCTGCCTCTGCATCCATGGCCGCAAGACAGGTCTGGTATGACCCAGCATTAGTGCTTCGCAGCATAATTTCCAGTCAAGATCATCGGGTACTTACGGAGATGGATAAAAAGGCTCAGCGTTCTCTCCAATGTAAGGGCTTCGTCGTAGACAATGGTCGAGACCGCGCGCAATGATGATGCTTGAATGTTGATGTACTTTTGCGTAACGTTTCGCTGATATGCACTCGTGATGATTGGGGTTGAGTCGTTGACGAGATACTATTTATTCCAAGCTTAAGGTTGTTATAGTGGGAGAGCGATAACTGCTAATCTTTTGCTGATTGAACAATATGTCGATGTGGGGTAATCGATGTTGTGTTGATGTTTTCTTCGAGATGCGAATCACGGGCAATCTTTTGCTCTAGATGATGTAGAAATTGCTCTTGGTGAACTTCCTTCTCCTTCTCCTTCTCCTTCTCTATACCATTTTGACGCTCGGGCCTGCCATAGCTTCTGTTCCTTCTCGCAGTCAACCCTTTCCTTCTTCTGTTATCCTCCTTTCTTCCTTCCCATTCTCATGGTGCACTTGCAGAGTCGTACCTGCAAGGTATTCGCCATTCTGCTTCTCATCTCTTTGACAGGCCTCGACATTGATTTCTATACTTACCACCATGTACAAGTTTGTTATTGCTGTAGCACCAGCCAGACTTTGCGAGCCCATAAGACAAGTCGAGTACAATGAATGCAGGGTCATACAGACGAGTATAGTGTGTGAGGTTGTTCACAGCGCTCAACTGGGGGCACCGTCATTTAGCGAACACTGTTGATTTGCCTTCTATGCTTGACATATTTTCCGTGCCGAAAAATCTATCTACTAAACGCCTATAACCATAATGAAAACTAGATGATAACACATGAAATAATAACGGCAAGTGAAATAACCCATGAAGACATTCCAACCGCCTCAATACCAGTAACTTTCCTTTTTTGAACGCCACCATGCTGTCCTTGTTCCCCTCGACATACATCCCGGTTACTCCGCATCAGGGATTCCACTGACACCCTCCTCCTGGTACTTGTCCCAGTTTGCCAAGATCTGTTGGATCTTGGGGGAGTTTGTCAACCGGTAGACATCCTCGAAATACTCCTTGGTGATCGCGAATGGCCTTGCCGTTACGTTGGGAATGTACTTGCCGATAAGCTTCGATGGGTCAATGGTAGTCTTGTTGATCTTCTTAAGCAAGAAGCTTCTGAAAGGCTTGACACCGGACCGCAGGAAGGTCGAGTGGAAAGGCACATCGATACCAGGGAGCGGGATGGTTGCGAAGCCACGCTGGAGAACGAGGGGAGTGGGCTTAGCCTGAGTGTCGTTGGCGCACGACTTGATGATCTCGACCAGCTGTTCCTTGACAGTCTCGGCAGAGTACTCCTTGCGCATTTTCTCAATGTCGATCTTCATCATCTTGATAGCGTTACAGACACCGCCAAGGGTGTCGAGCGCACGCAAGTCGCCAGCACAGACGTACTGCATGTTCTCGACGTTGAAGTTGACAATCTCAAGAAGCCATCCGGTGGTCTCTGCGATGCTACCGACCACGAACCGCAAGGCGTCTTCGGTGAAAGTCTTGTTGATGCGGCTGGGGTTGACGGCGCACATGCCATAGTTGGAGCGGCCTGTCTCATCGCGCTCGACAGCGACTTGCATGGTGAGGCCACGGTAGAAGACGACGGACACGAGGGACTCGATGGGCATGACATCAGCAAGGGCAGCCAGCGCAGAGTATTCGCCAAGAGAGTGACCAGCGAAGGTGCTATCGCGGGGCACAAGTCCCTTGGCCTTCATGTCCTCGAAGCTGGCCTTTTCCATTAGAGTAAGAGCGGGCTGCGTGAACTGAGTAGCCGAGAGAAGACCGTTGGGTGAGCGGTAAGTGTATGAGGTAGTCTTCTCATCAATCTCCTTGAACATGCGCTCCGACTTGATCGAGCCATCGGCAGCCACGGTCTCGAAAGTCATGGACATGTAGTTTTGGCGGATGGCCTTGCCACGCGGGCCACCAAAGTGGATTGTGAGCTCCTTGGGGTTGTTCCGGACAATGTTGGTGATGGCAAAGCCTACAGACTTGTTAGCATTGAAATCAACAAAAATACAATAGTAAGGGACATACCATAAGTATCCATGAGGTACTTGTCGGCCCGATCCCAGACAGCCTTGGCCACAGGGCTGCTGTTATAAAGATCCATACCCATGCCCTGCTCCTGCGAACCCTGACCGGTGAAGATATAGGCGGTGATGGGCTGCTCAATTTCAGCCTCACCGAGGAGTACCTTTTCCTCGGTCTCCTTGTTGCTGGCCTCAACCTTGATAATCTTCCGGCCAGCAACCATACCAACGTGTTGCAACTTCACGTTGATATCATCATTGGGCAAGACCATGCCTGTAAGAGAGGCGTGGAAGCTGCGGACGCGGCCAACCTTGTTCTCGGCAGCCCAGGTCTCAACCAAGCTGCGCACCGCGGCACTTGAGTACATGCCGTGAGTAATGGTGCCAGGAAGGTTGGCATAGCTGGAAAAGACACGAGAGACGTGAATGGGGTTATAATCACCGGAGACGCGGGCATAAGTCTCGTTGGACGAGGGCGCCTTGAGTTGGAGGGGGGTCTTTCCGCTGAGAGGGATTGGGTTCTCAAAGTTGATCGGCTGCTCAATGGAGGCACCATGGCGCTGGAGGTAGTCGATGACGGGATTTCCGTGAGATTCTCCAGCGTAATAGTTGACAGTGGCAACCTGAATGATCTCCTTGGTCGGGAGCTCAAGAAGGACCTGGCCCTGGGTCTCCACGTGGCTGAAGACAGTCTTGTTCTTGAAGCGAACCAAGGTCTGGAGACGGAAGGTGAGGGTCTGGCCGAGAAGCTCAAGGTCAGGGTTTTCAACATCATCCATCATGAACCAATCCTTGGAGCGAAGGACAGCCACATCCTTGGAGGTGGCAAGATGAAGCTGCATAGGGGTTTCCACCTTGCGCTGGAATGTGTTCTCGAAGTCGGTGTAGGTACCACGATACAAGAACTGCGAAGTAACCTCCATAACCTTCTCGCCGTCACGAGTGATGGTACCACAGACCTCGACCATCTTTCCAGACTCCTGGTTGATGATAGCGTTGATCTGAGCAGTAGTCGAAACCACATCGCCCTTCTTCAGGGGCTCGGCACCAGGCATCATGCGGAACTGGTTGGACAGATGGACAAGCTTGAGCAGGTCGCCGTCAATGGTGCGAGGGAAAATGGGCTTGGTGATAGCCTTCCATCCAACAACAATAGCAAAGTCCATGGGAGCATACATGACCTTGTCGGGTCTGTCAACGAAGGCCTCTCCGGTGTTGCCAACGGCGTGGACAAAGTCATTGATGGCCTCGCTGGTGATGGTGGTCTTGCCGCCGTCAAAGACTTCATGGACGGAGGAATCAAGGTCGAGCTTCTCATCACCGAACCACGCGCGCCAGTAGAACTCCTTGATGCGATCATTGCGACCATCCATAACCTCATGGATGGGGGCATAACCAGCCTCGGGGTTGTAGATAAACTTTAGAGTGAGCGGCACTGGGTTTCCGAGGGCTGTGGTATCCTTGATCATGTTGACGACAATCTCGTTCTTGCCGTCTAGCTTGACCTCAATAACATCAGCGTAGCGGTTGGGGCGTGGCTGCTCCTTGACGAGAATAACCGTCTTCTCGGGGTTGTTCGGGTGTAGAATCTCGACAAACAAACCACGAGCCGGCGCAAAGATGCGGCGCATGGGGTTGGTCTGATACTTTTGTCCTTGGACGAGGACATCGGACTGGAGAAGGGCGAAGCGCCAGTTTCTTTGGTGTCCGGCGAGAAGCGAAAGCCACGCGTCCAGCGAAGGAAGTTGGACGGAAGGCGATGAGGACAGACGATAGGTGTTCTTGTGCTCATCATAGGAGACAGTAAGACCCTCGATATCGAGAGGAATATCTGACTCGATCAGCTTGCCACCAAAGTACTCAATGGTAGGGATCTTGCTTTCATCGCCGCCATACAGGTCACGGGTGAGCAAGGCGATGTGACCGTTGTGAATACCGTCGAGGATGTCCTTAATGGGCTCATCAACCTTGGTAGCGTGCTTGGCGGCCATGGGACCCTGGAGAATACAGGTACGACCGACATCCTTGCCAACGACAGCCGCAAGATCCTCCGACTGCCAGAGCGAATCCTTTTTGAAGAAGAACTCGAAGTTCTCATCGAGAACAGGCACAAAGGTGACCGGCTTCTGTCCACGACGTTGGCAGAGCAGCAGGAAGTATTGGACATCCTGAGCGTTAATGAGTTGCTTCTCGGCCTCAGGATAGTGCGAGAGAATCTGCTCGATAGCAGAGTAGGGTTCCTTGAGGTCAGCATAACTCTGGAGTCTGGAAGGCTGGCCAGGCGTGGTGGTAAATCGCTCCTCAATGCGGTGGATAAAGTCACCAGTAAGCTTGGTGTACGACTGATCGATCCACCTAGCCTCATCTTTGACGTAGAGAAGCTCAACCAGGCGGCGAACAATTTCAGCGTATGTCATGTCCTCAAGATCAACGGCCTTGCCCTCCTTGTTCTGACCGAACCAGACCTTCTGGAAGTCCTTGTTGAGCTTTTCAATGATGTAGTCACGGCTAGCCTTGAGAGCAGCGACCCTCTTCTCCTTGGGTAGGCTGAAGATCTTCTGGTCCATCTCAGCCCAAAGGCGAACACCACGAGTGGCTAGCTTATGGATGGGCTCACCCATTTCGGAGCGGACAGTGATGACACCGCCAGCGGGGCCCTTGTAGGTCTTCTCCCAGTCACTGTCGTCAAGACCAGGAGCGTCAACAATAGCCTGCTTGGCAGCCAGGCTGGTGTGGGCTTCCTTTGCGACCATCATGCGACTACCGAACATGCAACCGTCGAAGGGCATGGGGGGATAGCCGTATTTGATGGACCAGTCACCAGTGAGGTAAGGGTAAGTGTCATCAGCACCTCCAAAACCGCTACCAGCAACGAGAATGATGTTTTCTTGGCGGCGGATGCGACCATATAGGTTGAGGATGGGGTGATGGAAATCCTCATACGAGTGATGACCACCACCTCTGCCACCGGTCCATTGGAGAATAACGGGGAAGGTAGGGTTGGCCTTAGCGATGTTGATGACGGCCTGAATAGCCTCACCCGAGCCAGGCTTGAAAGAGATGTGCTTGAGCCCCAGAGTCTCGATATACTCCTGAGCAACCTCAATGGAAGGAACGCCAGCACCGATAGTGAGACCTTCGATGGGATAGCCCTCAGCTCTGAGCCTGCCAAGCAGGGGGATCTGCCAGCCCATGGCGCGAGGGTTGACATAGATCAGATTGACGCAGATACCGCGACCAGCAGGGACAGCCTTCTCAATCTTGGCAATGGCCTCGGTCATAGTCTTGGCATTATAGTAGCCACCACCAGCAAGCTCGATCTGGTAGCCAGCATTCATGGTGGCAGCAACGAAGTCCCAAGGCACAGTGGTAGGAGTCATACCAGCGACCAACAAGGGCGGGAGGCCAAGAAGTCTGCTCATCTTGGTATCAACGTATGTGCGACCAACGGAGTTCTTGACTAGTCTAGGACCGTATTCCTTGACCCAGTTCGCAGCAAACTTGACTGCCTGCTCCTCGTCACGATCGAACAGCTCGGGCTTGTAGCCAACATCAGTGACAGTTCCGTTCACCGTGCCAGCAAGGATGACGCGAACGCCGGTACCCTCCTTGTTACGGCTAGTCAGAATGCCGAGACCAGAGATACCGCCAGGGCCAAAATCGAGGATATGGGTGGCATCCTGGAAAACGGTGGCCTTCTCCCAGTGGACGGTCTCGCCCGTAATCATGCGTATAAGGGAAGGAACAATGTTGCCCTCGACTTCCTCCCGAAGATCCTTGCCCGTGAAAGTGTTATAAACGGGCATACCCAGGGTCCGAGAGTCAATCTGAACGTCCTTGAGGTCTTCGGCAATCAAATCGGAAGCCTTGGCGAGGTACTTGCTGTGGAAAGGAGCAGTGATGGGCAGGAAACGGTTCACGAACCGAACCTTACGCTCAGTGTGGGGAATTCTGGTCTGATCAAGACCAGTAGCAGCCTTGAGCTTTCTCAGCTGCAAGTTGAGACCGTGCAGAGAGCTGGGAGGCCCGGCAACGACCATGTTCCGAGGGCTATTGATCAAAGCAATGGAAATATGCTGATCCTCAGGGAGGTAGGCATTGGTCTGATCGATATGCTTCTGGACCTCGGCTTGGGGAAGGTCCCGAATGCTGAGCATGGGGGTAGGAACACCCTCACCATTATCAGCCGAGTCTTGAAGCATCGAGGGGGCCAGGGAAGTCCTAGGGAAGGTTTGCTGGCTGCGAGCGCCGATCCAGAAGAGGATGGTCAAGGCAGTCTTGCTATGCTCCTCGAAACTTTCCCACGAATCCGCGGCCGCAGTGATAGCGGCAAGGACAACACCCTGAGAGTGACCTGTCGTTCCACTGATTCTCTCACGAAGAACACCGGGGTGCACACCCAGCGCCTTGCAGGTGACCTGATAGTGTGCCAGCTGTACCAAACCAATCAAGGGGAAGCTGACGGGGGCAGAGATAAGGTAGTCGACATCGGGGGTGGCCTCTGGGCTCTGTAGCCAACCAAGCACGTCAAGGCCCTTGGGATACATCTTCTCGGCATCAGGGTGGCTGGACAGAGTCTGGAGCAGCTCGGCGGATGTGGTGATCAGCTCGTCGACGAATGCCGGATAGGTGTGGTGCAGCTCCCGGAGCTCTTCGAAGTACTCCTCGATGTTTCCTTGGCCACCAAAGATGGTGAAGATCTTGGCCGCGTTTTCACCAGCGGCACGGAACAGAGCCGACTCGTAAGGCTTGATGGCTCTGTTGCTAGCTGATCGCGCAAGGTAGTAGCAGCGAATAACTTCGAGCTTCTTCTCGTCGATGCCCTCCATTGTAGAGACCAGAGCATGGACATCGTTGCCCCGCAGGAACGCCCTCTCGAACTCGTTCAGGATGATCTTGAGTACCTCCTCGTATGAACCCTGAGCGTCATCCTCGCCTTGTGCCACCTCGGTCGCGATGAAGCCCATGTATCTGGCGACAAGCTCGAAAATGGACGAGGGCTCGTCATCTTGCGCGAGCTCGTCAGTAGCGGCGGGAAGGATAGCAGCAAAACGCTCCTTTAGCTGAGTAGCGTGGAAGTGAAGGCCGGTGGGTATCAAGAAAGAGGTTTCGAGGGACCCGTGGGAGAGGGTGAGCGGCCGCAAAGAGGCAGACGACCTGGGGGTGGTGACGCCCGTCTGGGCGCCGGTACCGGTACCGTACATGGTTGTGAATGGGTATCTGAGAGACGGCTAGAAAGCTGAAAAACAGGATATCTGGTTAGCATTTACTGACCACAGCTTGAAGAACAAGAACCGGTGTCTTTGAATATCCTCACTTGGTGCAATGGCTCCGAAACTCAGCAAAGAGCGGGAGCGAAAGGTGTTCGTTATAGAAAGCCACTCGAGGCTGGATGGTTGGTGTGGGTGAGGCTTCAGTGATGGGGGGAAGCCAATGACAAAACCGTCGTCGTCAATGTCGTCGTCTCTGTTGTTGTCTCGCTGGTCTGGCGCAGCAGGATCAGATTTAAGATTCCGGAGAGGATGAGAGGGTGTCCGGATAACAGAAGACTCAAGAAGAGGGAAAAGTTGGTAGGTTTGAAAGAACCTGATCCTGTCCCAAGCAAAGTCTAGGAGAGATAGAGGCAGGTAGCGTTGGGCATACGGCTTGGGGATGTGCCTCTAGAGGTAAGAAAGGGGCTCGGCGAGAAAGGGACGAGGGGGGAGATGAGAGCAGACGAGAGGCAGGTGGGGAGAGGCAAGGAAAGAGGAGCCGGGACTGAGGGGGGAGGGGATGGATAATAAGAATAGGCGAAAGGAATGGAACAAATGCGCCTTCAATACACGGGCTTACAGTACATACAGATGTAGACGAGGTATCCAAGTTCGTCCTTGGTCACTACTGTTCACGAGTCAAGTGGAACCCGCACTTCTCAGTGTCTGTGAAATATCTTGATGGTGTCTGTCTTGCCTACCAGGACGACGAGCAGAGTACAGTTGACGAAACTCGGTGCTGGAGCTGAGGCAAAGTTATAGGTCAGGCAATCATTTACCGACCTTGACTACCTACTGAGGAGACACGATCCGGACTTTCGACGGATTGACCACAGGGTAGAAGTTCACAGCGGAGATCAAGGCAGCAGCGAGTGAAAAAGACGGGCTCAATAATTTGGTGAGAGACGTAAAATACATGCTGGGCTGTGCCTGCAACATCCAGGTACACTGGAGGTGTACGACTATAAGATGGCGGGGTGTAAGGTAGTTCGTACATTTCCCTGCTTCATCTTGGCGAGGGGCATGGAGGGGAAGGGAGAGGGACCTGACAATAAATTTCGCCAGGATTCTTGTCGGTGCCTATCCGTTACCGTTCTTACATGACATCGCGCGCAGTGGGCAGCCACAATCCTGCCCCTGGTTGTAATTTACGGTATTGCGAGCGGGCTTACGAGAGGCGTTACGACTCGGGCGAGCGAGTGCTCGCCAAATTTTTGAGTGGTTCTGCCGGTTCAGTTCTTGTTGGGGAAGTCGCGAACACTGCTGAGAGTTCGGCTGGGTCGCACTGGACACCACCCAAACACCACCCACCAGAACAGAACCCCTACCGCCCCTTCCGTCCCCAGCATTCCCTACAAGCCAAGACCTTGTCAAAGGCAGAGTGGGATCATGGAAATGGGATGCCGGCGGGGTCCAGAAGCGCCTGACGGGCTTTTGGGAACGTTTAATACACTACTAGCGACGCCTAGCGACGCTTCTAGGTCACGCAACAGCTTATACAAGCGTCGTCGTGTTTGCTAGCCCTGGGGCTTGCCGTACCAAAATCGTGCTCTCGCTCTACA
Organism: Neurospora discreta FGSC 8579; assembly: GCA_009805215.1. NCBI lineage: Eukaryota > Fungi > Ascomycota > Sordariomycetes > Sordariales > Sordariaceae > Neurospora > Neurospora discreta. Next base: position 199,533 of record RANX01000057.1, on the reverse strand, counting down.
GCGTTGAGGTGTGACGGGATATCGCGACTTGAGCCGCCAATTGCGCACCGCCGCACCCAATGCTGGTTCAACCACTCAAAATCTAGGTAGGAACGCTAGAGGTACTTAAGGAGGGTACTGTAGGTAGGTGGTACATACCTGTTCTTCCGACCAGCCGAGTCCACTTAAGCCCACTTAAGCCCACAGCGGAAACCCCACTACTCCATGCGCAGATCCAGATGGCATCGTACCAGTACATGAGTCCGAAACTTCCACCTATGGAGGCCATGCCACCAAGATGGGGTCGAACTGGAGTTGAATTGGAGAAGCTTGAACTGGCTTCCCGAGCCAGCCCGAGTGAGCCAATCAACGGGGCTACAATTTCAAATATTTTGTCAACTGTTTTCAAGAGTGTGGCATCGATGAGATTATCCGTTGATGATTACTGATATCTTGGACGAGACAAAGTGTACCTACGGAGATGTTTCTGTCTTTCACGTAGTTCCCTTCAGAGAGACAACCTTGATAGTATTTTAGACGTACATATGAAATCATGAACTTTTCGCTACGTACGCCTACTTCTCGACGATGCTTCGGCATCTCTGATATCTTGGGTGAGGGCGCTAGAAAGTTCAGCCGAAAAACCAACGCATACCCGAGTATCCTAGAGTAGTGGCAATACCGGCCTCAAAAATATTTGCCGTTTCAGTTCTCATGGCTCGAACCAGCCTGGTTCTTTACTCTTCTGCCCCTACACCCTTAGAGCTGCTAGGTTTCGACGATGCTCCGGGGAAAGAAGAAGAGATACCAGGCGGGTGTGTTTACCAGTTGTGAAGGGGGCCGCTCTTGTTTTGCTACTGGTCAACACCTTCATGATCGAACGTCGAGGGTAGCATTGCAAGCAACGCAAGGGTGGGTAGCTAGCTTGGTCTACTATGTACATATGCAGTAGATAAAGGAATCGGGCAGCGGCGCAGGCCATGCCAGCCTTGAAAGACCCGACATCATGGCGTGCCGATAGGGAAATACGAGCAACTGAAAGATTCGCTTGCGGAAGCGGAAATGTTTTGTATGCTCTGTACACTATCCGTGCCTCTGGCCCATCGGCCGATGACCGACGCCGCCGGTACTTCAGATTCCGGCTTCCGACCCGGACAGTCTAATCTTTAATGATGTCCAATCCCATTCGGTGTGCGTTGAGTCGGCCGAGGCTTGACGATGATTATGACGCCATGCCGAAAGGAGACTGAGGACAGCGTGTTGTGCCTTGCAGCCGCTTAGATGGATTCTACGAAGACGGGAGGGAGCTTGAGCACATTTATCAAAGGGTTGAGCAACTCTCATACACATGTTTATGCAGGTATGCAGGCAATATCAAAAACGTCAGGTTGCCGGTGTTGTGATATCTCTGCTTGGACTGCCTTTGGTCGTTGGGTATGGTGTTGCAGCGGGTAGAGCAAGTGGAGGGCTGAGGGCGACGTTGGATGGAAAAAAAAAAGGGAGGGGACTGCTGCCACAAGGGAAGTGGGGAAGCTGGCGGTTGGGGGGACGCATGGGGCCAGTTGGAGTTAGGGTTCGCAAAAATGTCTGAATCGCACTTGTACAGGTACTTGTAGCCTGACATCGAGACGTGACTGATCTTAGCGTGGCCGAAAAGACTTTTGGGGCCAATGCACTTCTCTGAAAGTCGTGGGGAAGGGACGAGACAGTCGGCTAAGCCATATCAGGCTAGCGTTGGTCGTTTTGGTTGAGGGTGTTGAGCTGCAATGGAGGGGCGGAAGGAGGCGCGTCTGTATCAATGACAGGGGCTGCGGAGGTCAAAGTGGCATTCAACATTTGTGAAATTGAGAACCAAACCGGCCACACAAGCCGCCAGAAACCATGTTGGTTCATCAATTTCCAGAGGATACTCACTGTGTTTCTGTTGTTGCGCTCTGACGCGAGTAATCTGCACATCCATCAGTCCGGCAAACCCCATTTTATCGCTGTTTGGCGTGAGTAGACCGTTCCTGCACCCCGGGGGATGCCCTGGCAGCAGTTGATGGACACAGCTCCCTGCCTGAGTTCATCCAGAGTTTCCTGTCGTCTTGACGGCCACGCGGTACTCCAGTACCTAGTATGTCAGGTAGAATGTATGTAATGTAACGTGTAAAATAGAAGTTGGGATTTCAATTGCAGAGTGAGGTGAATTAAACAAGAAGGAGCCCACTCTGTCTGTACCTACGCAGTATGCATCGTGCTTCCCCTCCTTACCATCTAACCCCCGGCCCTCCATCCCCTCGACGAGGTCCACGCACTTCCTTCGGTCTCCTTCAGTTCCTCTTGAATTCGTCTCTCCTCATCCGATCCGCTCCTTCGGGGTTTAGCACTACATCCTTGTGCTCCTTCTTCGTCGCCTGCCATATCTCCAGGCCTCTCTTTCTTTTGTGTCTGGTATGTCAGTTCTGTCTCCCCGTCCTTCCGTCCTTGCATCCCGTCTTTGGGTCAACTGTTATATTCTTCTTTCAGTTGCCTGTAATAAGGGCCTTCCACACCTTCAACCTATCGAAGGTCATCTTTTCCGTGTCCCTTTCTCTGCTGCATTTGCTGGCATCCACGGACGTGTGTTGTTTCAACCACCAAACTAACATCGTATGCTTGCTTGTCGGCAGATTTCACATAGCCAGACTACGGGCACGCCATCTAGCTGATTGCATTATACCCCGGGATACGCCTTACCTGCCCGACCCCCGCCCATACGTACCCTACTTTTCACCAAGAGACCTCGGAGACTATACCCCATCAAACCGCCAAGATGCGTCCCGAACTTGAGCAAGAGCTCGCCCACACCCTGCTCGTCGAGCTCCTTGCTTACCAATTCGCCTCTCCCGTGAGATGGATTGAGACACAAGATGTCTTCCTCGCGGAGAAGACGGCCGAGCGGGTCGTTGAAATTGGTCCCGCCGACACCCTTGGTGGTATGGCCAGGAGGACGCTCGCCTCCAAGTACGAAGCATTCGACGCCGCCAAGTCAATCCAGAGACAGATTCTTTGCTATAACAAGGACGCAAAGGAGATTTACTACGATGTAGACCCTGTGGAGGAAGAGCCCGAGCCGGTTGCGGCGAGCTCATTATCTGGTGCTCCCACCCCCGCGGCCTCTGCTGCTCCTCCGGCTGCTGCTGCTGCTGCTGCTGCTCCTCCGCCCCCAAGCGCCGGCCCGGCGGCTTCAGTTCCCGATGCCCCGGTTCCTGCGCTTGACATTGTCAGGTCGTTGATTGCCCAGAAGCTCAAGAAGCCCTTTGCAGAAATTCCTTTGAGCAAGGCTATCAAGGATTTGGTTGGAGGTGAGATCTTACCAAATTTTGTTACTGACTGACATGACAAATGACTAACAGAGTTTGCGTACAGGCAAATCTACTCTACAAAACGAGATCCTTGGTGATCTAGGCAAAGAATTCGGATCCACACCGGAGAAGCCTGAAGATACGCCCCTCGATGAGCTGGGTGCTGCTATGCAGGCTACCTTCGATGGTAACCTGGGCAAGACAACCCAGGGTCTTATCGCTCGTCTCATCTCGTCCAAGATGCCCGGTGGCTTCAACATCACATCAGCACGCAAATACCTTGAGACGAGGTGGGGGCTTGGTTCTGGCCGTCAGGACGGTGCGCTTCTGCTTGCCATCACTATGGAGCCTCCAGCTCGTCTTGGCTCCGAGGCCGATGCGAAGGCCTATCTCGATGATATTTCTCAGAAGTACGCCTCGCATGCTGGCATCAGCTTGTCCACCGCGGCCGCGGCTGGCCCTGCTGCCGGAGGCGGAGGCGGCATGATGATGGATCCTGCAGCCATTGAGGCCCTTACCAACGACCAGAAGGCTATGTTCAAGCAACAACTGGAGCTTATCGCCAGATATCTCAAGATTGATATTCGTGCCGGAGACAAGGCCTTCCAGGCGTCTCAGGAATCTTCCAAGGTCCTGCAGTCACAGCTGGATCTTTGGATGGCCGAGCACGGCGATTTCTACGCTGCTGGCATTGAACCTGTCTTTAGCTCTCTCAAAGCTCGCGTTTACGACTCCTCCTGGAACTGGGCTCGCCAGGATGCCCTCAGCATGTACTATGACATTATTTTCGGCAGGCTGAAGGCCGTTGATCGCGAAATTGTCAGCCAGTGCATCCGCATCATGAACCGTTCTAATCCCACCCTCCTCGAGTTCATGCAGTACCACATCGACAACTGCCCTACGGAGCGCGGAGAGACGTATCAGCTTGCCAAGGAGTTGGGCTATCAGCTCATTGAGAACTGTAAGGACGTTCTCAACGTTGACCCTGTCTACAAGGATGTTGCCGTCCCTACCGGCCCCCGTACCACCATCGACGCTCGTGGCAACATCAAGTACGAGGAGATTCCTCGTGCAAGCTGCCGCAAGCTTGAGCACTACGTACAGCAGATGGCTGAGGGTGGCAAGATCTCTGAATACAGCAACCGTACCAAGGTCGAGAATGACCTTGCTCGCATTTACAAGCTGATCAAGCAACAGCACAAGCTCTCCAAGAACTCCCAGCTCGAGATCAAGTCTCTATATGGCGACATCATCAGGTCTCTGAGCATGAACGAGAGCCAGATTATGCCCAAGGAGTCCAGCAAGGTCAACGGCGTCATGTCCAAGTCGTCGTCCAAGTCCAAGGGCAAGACCGAGACAATCCCCTTCCTCCACCTGCGCAAGAAGTCTGAGCACGGCTGGGATTACAGCAAGAAACTCACCGGCCTCTACCTCGACTGCTTGGAGCAGGCGGCCAAGAATGGTGTTACCTTCGCCAACAAGTACGTGCTCATGACTGGTGCGGGCGCCGGTTCCATCGGTGCCGAGGTTCTCCAGGGTCTTATCAGCGGTGGTGCCAAGGTCATTGTCACGACCAGCCGTTTCTCGCGTGAAGTTACCGAGTACTACCAGTCTATGTATGCCAGATTTGGCTCTCGTGGCTCTCAGCTCGTTGTGGTGCCCTTCAACCAGGGTAGTGTGCAGGACATCAACGCCTTGGTCGATTACATCTACGACACCAAGGCTGGTCTCGGCTGGGATCTTGACTACATTGTTCCCTTCGCCGCCATCTCTGAGCAGGGTCGCCAGATTGATGGCATTGACTCCAAGTCCGAGTTGGCTCACCGTATCATGTTGACCAACCTCATCCGTCTCCTTGGCAGCGTCAAGGCTCAGAAGGCCAACCGCGGTTTCGAAACTCGTCCCGCCCAGGTCATCCTCCCGCTCTCTCCCAACCACGGCACCTTTGGTAGCGATGGTCTCTACTCCGAGTCCAAGCTCGGCCTCGAGACTCTCTTCAACAGGTGGCATGCCGAGGACTGGGCCAACTACCTCACTATCTGCGGCGCCATCATTGGTTGGACTCGTGGTACTGGCCTCATGTCTGGCAACAACCTGGTTGCTGAGGGTGTTGAGAACTTTGGTGTCCGCACCTTCTCCCAGCAGGAGATGGCCTTCAACTTGCTTGGCCTCATGTCGCCTACTATCGTCGACTTGTGCCAGAATGAGCCTGTCTTCGCTGATCTGAACGGCGGTCTTCAGTTCATTACTAACTTGAACGAGACCATGACTAGTCAGCGCAAGAACCTTATGGAGACCAGCGACATCCGCAAGGCCGTCACCAAGGAGACTGCTATTGAGAACAAGATTGTCAATGGCGAGGACTCCGAGGCTCTGTACAAGAAGAAGGTCATCGAGCCTCGTGCCAACATCAAGTTTGACTTCCCCACTTTGCCTGACTGGAAGTCTGAAGTTGCTCCTCTTAACGACACTCTCAAGGGTATGGTTGATCTGGAGAAGGTCGTTGTTGTTACTGGTTTCGCCGAGGTTGGCCCCTGGGGTAACTCCAGAACCCGCTGGGAGATGGAGGCCTATGGTGAGTTCTCGCTTGAGGGCTGCATTGAGATGGCCTGGATCATGGGTCTCATCAAGAACCACAATGGTCCTATCAAGGGCAAGCCTTACTCTGGCTGGGTTGATGCCAAGACTGGCGAGCCCGTTGACGACAAGGACATCAAGCCCAAGTACGAGAAGTACATCCTCGAACACGCTGGTATCCGTCTGATCGAGCCCGAGCTATTCGAAGGTTACGATCCCAACAAGAAGCAGCTTCTCCATGAGGTTGTCATTGAGGAGGATCTTGATTCTTTCGAGGCTACCAAGGAAACTGCTGAGGAGTTTAAGAGAGAGCATGGCGATAAGGTCGACATCTTTGAGATTCCCGAGACTGGTCAGTACACTGTCCGTCTGAAGAAGGGCGCCTCGCTCTGGATTCCCAAGGCTCTGCGTTTCGACCGTCTGGTTGCTGGCCAGATCCCTACTGGCTGGGACGCCAAGCGTTACGGTATCCCCGACGACATCATTTCTCAGGTTGACCCCGTCGCTCTCTTCGTCCTTGTGTCTACTGTGGAGGCTCTCCTCTCGTCTGGTATCACCGACCCGTATGAGTTCTACAAGTACGTCCATGTCTCCGAAGTTGGTAACTGCGTCGGTTCTGGTATGGGTGGTGCCACTGCACTCCGTAACATGCACCGCGACAGGTACCTTGACAAGCCTGTCCAGAATGATATCCTTCAAGAGTCCTTCATCAACACCATGGCCGCTTGGGTAAACATGCTCTTAATCTCGTCTTCTGGACCCATCAAGACGCCGGTCGGTGCTTGCGCCACCGCCGTTGAGTCGATCGACATTGGCTACGAGACCATCATGGAGGGCAAGGCCCGCGTGTGCTTCGTTGGTGGTTTCGATGACTTTGGCGAGGAGGGCTCGTATGAGTTCGCCAACATGAAGGCTACCAGCAACGCTGTTGATGAGTTTGCTCATGGTCGCACGCCTAAGGAGATGTCCAGGCCTACTACTACCACGAGAAATGGCTTTATGGAGTCGCAGGGTAGCGGTGTTCAGGTCATCATGACTGCCAAGCTTGCTTTGGACATGGGCGTCCCCATCTATGGTGTCCTTGCTTTGACCACCACCGCTTCCGACAAGATTGGTCGCTCCGTCCCTGCGCCCGGCAAGGGTGTTCTTACTACTGCACGCGAGCGCCAGGGTAGCCTCCCCTCGCCGCTGCTCGATATCAAGTACAGACGTCGCCAGATTGAGCGCCGGAAGAAGCAGCTTGAGAACGAGAAGGAGGAAGAGCTTGAGTATCTCGCTGATGAGATTGAGGCCCTCAAGGCCGAAGGCAGGCCGCAAAAGGAGATTGACGACTATGCCCGCCATAGAACCCAACACATTGAGGAGGAGGCTGAAAGACAGGTCAAGGAAGTTCTCCGCAGCTACGGCAACAACTTCTGGAAGGGCGATGCTACGATTGCTCCCCTTCGTGGTGCCCTTGCTACTTGGGGCCTCACTATTGACGATCTTGATGTCGCCTCTTTCCACGGTACTTCCACCAAGGCCAACGACAAGAATGAGTCGTCTGTCATTTGCCAGCAGCTCCGTCATCTTGGCCGCAAGAAGGGCAATGCTGTGCTCGGCATCTTCCAGAAGTATCTCACTGGTCATCCCAAGGGTGCTGCTGGTGCCTGGATGATGAACGGCTGCTTGCAAGTGCTCAACAGTGGCCTTGTCCCCGGCAACCGCAATGCCGACAACGTTGACGCTGTCATGGAGGAGTTTGACTACATTGTTTACCCTAGCAAGAGTATCCAGACTGATGGTGTCAAGGCCTTCTCCGTCACATCGTTCGGTTTCGGCCAGAAGGGTGCTCAGGCCATCGGTGTCCATCCCAAGTATCTTTATGCCACTCTTGACGAGGAGGTATTCAATGCTTACCGCACCAAGGTTGAGGCTCGCCAGAAGAAGACCTACCGCTTCTTCCACAACGGTCTCATCAACAACACCCTGTTCGTTGCCAAGGATAAATCTCCTTACTCTGACGAGCAGCTTCAATCGGTTCTCCTCAACCCCAAGGCCCGTGTTACTGAGGACAAGAAGACGGGCCAGCTCACGTATCCCGCTAACTTCATGGAGTTGGAGCCGGCAAAGAAGCTGCAGAAGAAGAGCGAGGAATCTCTTGAGTCGACTGTTGCCCGTGCTGCAAACCGTCTCAAGAACAGCAACACCCGTGTTGGCTTTGATCTCGAGGAGATTTCCTCCATCAACATCGACAATGAAACTTTCTTGGAACGCAACTTCACCGAGGCTGAGCTCCAGTACTGCAAGGCCCCCAGCACTGGTCGGTCGCCGCAGAAGTCGTTTGCTGGTCGCTGGAGCGCGAAGGAGGCCGTCTTCAAGTCCCTTGGCGTCACTGGCCAGGGTGCTGGTGCATCCTTGAAGGACATTGAGATTCTCTCGGATAGCAACGGGGGTCCCGTTGTGAAGGTACGTATCTCTTGTTTCGTTTCCTTGGTCACTAGGAACAATCACTAACACATTCACAGTTGCACGGTGTTGCTCTGGAGGCCGCAAACAAGGCTGGCGTTTCCAAGGTCAACGTGACGCTGTCCTATTCTGACAGCCATGCTGTTGCCATTGCTACGGCTCACTTCTAGAAGAAGAGAATAAACGGGAGCGAAGAGCAGTGGGAACTGGTGTAGACGCTTACAGATCCTTTAGATTCAGTGGCTTTTACCCGCCGCATATCAGTATTTAGCATCCGTGAACTTGGCGGTTATTTGGACGGAAGGCAAGAGGTGGTGGATTACAGGAGTTATAAAAGATGTTATATTTTGCCAGCATTTCTTTGGCGGTCGGGCGTATATGTTAGATGGCGGATTTAGCTAAATGGTAACGAAAGTCTGGAGGACTAGGAAAACAGATGTGACGAAGACACAGCCGTTCACACAAGAACACAACTAGGAGAAACTGTGACCGTTTGCCGTCACGAAGCCCCGCGATTTTGGCACTTGCTGTTTGGTGTTATCTTGGGCTTTTATCAAGACGTCATGGCAAGGACGCCTTGACATCTGTCCAGATTGGCCAATCATATTGATCAATCAGGTCGCAATCGGGCAAGTGGCGCTAATCAGAAAGACCAGGGGAGGAGTGCCAAAATCCGATGATCTCCGAGTGGTTGGACTCAGCAGCACCCGTTGGTAAGCCCGGATCGGCGGCCGGCGCTGACCGCACTTTAAAGTAACCGAAAGCCAGGGACCAGATCCACCGAATACTCAATAACCTATCGCGTATCGGCGGCAGGCGGGAATGTGAAGAAAGCAATGAGGAACACGTCGATGTTCCTAGAGTGATTCACCATGTGGTGAATATCTCGGCTTTAGTATCAAGAGGCTATATGGCTCGATAGGGGTGATAGTCATTTGATGCTCTTACCACCCACCAGCTTGTTGTTTCCTAAGACTAAGAACAGACTATAAAACATCATCTTCTCCCCGCCTTTGTGTTCTTTCTCTCCTTCCTGGTTTTGGGGGTTCGATGCCATTTCTCATCGCTGTCTGTGAGCAACAAGAGGACACGTTGTATGAAAGCGCACACAGCGGCTCGCATCTGTCAGAGTTCTGCTTGCATCTGCTTAATCGTCGAACCGTTACAGCCTCCATTTGAGCCAGACCCATCGTGTGCGAATCCGAGAATCCGGCTTCTTCTTGTCGACCGCGCGTGATTAGGGCATCATTGGCAATTGCTTCGACCAAGTCTCATCCATTAGACGAGCCGAACCTGGCCGGTTCGAACAAGCACATTGAGAGTCTGAGCGCAAGGTGCCTTATCTGAAGCCTTGACTTCCCAGCAAGTTACCTACATTTTTGGGGAAGTTGAAGAGACATCGGCCCTCCTATTCTACGTTCAAGGCAGACATCATGGGTTCTCAAGAACAGACCACCCTGGTCACTCAGAATCAGCTCTTCTACGGCACCTTTATTTACCCCAAGACCCTGACCGACCTCGAATATCTCCACAGCACGGCCGTTGCCGTCGACCAGCATGGCATCATTGTTGCCATCGAGCGCGACTATGATATCTCCCAGGCCACCAGCACTCTTTTCCCACGCCTGGGCTGGGCCCCGAGCAGCGTTACCATACACTCCTCCTCAGCTTCCCACAACCAATTCTTCTTCCCCGGCTTCATCGACACTCACCTGCACGCCCCGCAGTACCCCAATGTTGGCATCTTCGGCAGTTCCACTCTCCTTGACTGGCTCGAGACCTACACATTCCCGCTCGAGGCTTCGCTCTCGGACCCGGCCAAGGGCCGGACCGTCTATAACCGCGTCATCCGCAAGACCCTGAGCCACGGCACCACGTGCGCCGCTTACTACGCCACCAAAGACGTGACTACCACCAACTTGCTCGCCGATCTGTGTCTGCGCGCCGGCCAACGCGCCCTCGTCGGCCGCGTGTGTATGGATCAGCTGTCCCCGAAGTACTACCGCGACGCCTCGGCCGCCGACTCTGTGGCCGCCACCCGCGAATCAATCACCTACATCCAGTCCATCGATCCGACCGGCGCCATCGTCCGCCCCGTTATCACCCCGCGCTTCGCGCCTTCGTGCTCCGCGCCCCTGATGGCCGAACTCGGCAAGCTAGCTGCCGAAACGGGCCTCCCTGTACAAACGCACATCTCGGAGAACGAAGGCGAGATTGCGATGGTGAAGGAAATGTTCCCCGCCAAGAAGATTGGAGCGAAAGGGGATACCTACACGCACGTGTACGACACCTTTGGTCTGCTGACGGACAAGACCATCCTGGCGCACGGCGTGCACCTATCGGAAGAGGAGGTGGAGATCATCAAGGCGAGGGGAAGCAAGGTCAGTCACTGCCCATGCAGCAACAGCGCCCTTACGAGCGGCGCGGCGCGGGTGAGGTGGCTGCTGGAGCGCGGCATTGAGGTCGGTTTGGGCACGGATATGAGTGGCGGGTATAGCCCATCAGTACTGGAGGTAGCGAGGCAGGCGGCGCTGGTGAGCCGGCATGTGGCTATGGGATGTGCGCCGGCGATAAAGGAAAGCAAGGCGGAGGAGGAGAGTAAGTTGGAGAAGGAGAGCAAGGCGGAGAAAGAGAGCAAGGCGAATAAGGACGGGATAGATAGGGAGAGGGCCAAACTGACGGTGGAGGAGGTGCTGTATCTGGCCACGAAAGGAGGAGCGGAACTGGTAGGGATGAAAGGGAAGGTAGGCGGGTTTGAGGTGGGCATGGAGTGGGATGCGCAGTTGATTGGGCTGGGGAGAGATGTGGTGGATGGAGAGTATGAGGGAGAAGAAAAGGAGGAGGAAGGTAACGTAGATGTGTTTGGGTGGGAGAGTTGGCCGAATAAAGTGGCTAAGTGGGTGTATAACGGTGACGATAGGAACACAAGGAAGGTTTGGGTCAAAGGAAGGTTGGTGCATGAAAGGAAGTAGACTGAAGTGTTGGGTTTTCTTCTTGGTATGCTTGATTTTCCATGCATTGGATACCAAAGGGATAGCATGTGATTTTGGATCTGGTAATGGCATGATGAATGATGGAACGAAGTCCATAGGCTTTGATGAGCAATGCAACAGGATATTTCTTTCTGGTTAGACCCTTATCTTGAGTTATGTGGTGTTTATGTCGTGTGCTACCAGGTGTGTGTAAACGGAAGCCATGCGGGGCCGGTGAACATGCGTACCCCGTAAGCTACTACAGAGTATGTAGTGACTTCAGTGCAGCTCCTTACTAACAATTGATCCCTCGTGGCGCAATTGGCTAGCGCGTCAGACTGTTAATCTGGAGGCTGTAAGTTCGATCCTTACCGAGGGAGCAAGTTTCTCTTTTTGGTGACTTTTCTCTTCCATCTTCTGGGTATATGCTTCTCTTTTTCGCATTCTGCATGTTTTCTCATGCCGGTTCATAGCTTGACTTGAGTGCTTCTTGTTTTTTGTCATAAATTATCTGTCTGTTCTTCGTTTTCGCGTTCATCTTTACTCGCTTTCTAGCTAGGCATCGCCATTAGTGAAGTTATTATCTACATGTCTATGTAAATACCGCATCCAATCATCAATATTCAAGATTCTACCAAACTCCCATATGCCATTTCATTAACAACCTAACGTACCTGTTTTAGCCTTTAACCCTATCCTCATGTATCCAACTACCAATCAACCGCCAACACCGTTTTGTACAGAATCTCAACTACCTGCTCGTTGACCGGTCACGTTCGCGGCGTCGCGCCCACGCCCGTTCAGTTCTCCAGCATTTGGTCAATCAGTAAGCTGACCCCGACAAAGATCAGGTCGACAAACGGCCCCGGATCGTATGCGAATTTTTGGACGAAGAAGTTGAAGAGGTCAAATGTCTATCTGCCGGTGCTGAATTCCCCCGTCTTATCGCGGATCTCTGGCCTCTAGCAGTTCACTGTTAACGCCGCTTAAACAATGTTGCAAATGTTCAGGAAACCATGAAGAGTTACTAACAGAAGTTGTCAAGAACTATCTATGGTAGATGCCAGCTCAACCCAGAGCTACTGCACGTCATCACGTTGCCGAACAGTCTCCATGTCGCCGCTAGTCTCAGCCGCACACATCGCTTAGTTGCACTTCTGCAACACTCCCCATGTTGTGTGATTGGGATATTGATCGCAAGCCGTTTGACGATGCTATTTTTGTTTCCTTTAAATGCCAGCCATCCAATGAGGGGGATGTGAAAGTGGCAAAGATGCATGTGGGTGCTCCAAAGAACATGATTGCCCAACTGCGGGGCCACCACACTACACGCACACCTCGAGGGGAAGAGGATACTCACAAGATCATTCACAAAGAAGGTCCTATCCAGAAACTGGAAGAGGTGCCACACGGAAAAGCTATCGGCGTTGTGTAACAGGGGACCTCTTTCAGCAATTCCAAGCGAGACCCGAACTTCCAAGCGACCTGGCGCTCTCCTCCACAAATCGCAACTTGTCCTCCTGGTCGGGTTTCCTAAACCGTTCACGTCTAGTCCGCTGAGCTTTCACCAGTATGGCATTCTGTGTGAATTACTGCCGCCACCCTTCATGGCCCGCCTTTCGCAACCATTCGGGGGGGGGGGGGGGGGGGGGGGGGGGGGGTGAAGAAGAGTAGAGTCATCCCTCACGTTACAATACAGTCTGCGTGCCCGACATCGAAAGGCGGGAGGGGAGGCAACCAATTGGCGCTCCGAGTGGCTTTCCAATGAGGAGATTACAATGCTGGAGGCTGAAGGTGTGAAGGGAAAGATTAGAATAAGAAGGGCTGGACGGTAGGTTGCCGTCTAGGGCGCTCTTTGTTTGGACAAGAGCAAATATTACAGCTTTGTTGCTCTGTCTTGAACCAACAGCCCGAATTTTATTGTGACCCGCGACCCTTGTCAGGATTCATCCACCGAACACCCAATAACTTGGACCTTTCCACCGATTGATATTGATATCGAATAGCCCCAAGAGACGCGAAAGACAACAAGATGGCGTCGGCTCGTGGACTCACCGCTGTTGGAGTCCCTCCATTTCCATCATGGATCCTCTACATTCGGATTGCCATCCTCGTACTGTCACTCGTTCTTCTGGGTGTCGCGGCGTGGGCTGTCTCGATGTTTGCCGGAGGAGGGTCTGCAGCTTATGGATATACGGGCGCTAGTGGGATGATGATCTTTGTGGTATGTGACTATTCCTTGTCATAGAGGTTCAGCGCAAGAGCTAATACCGGTTCCTCCAGACTATTTGGAGTCTTGTTGTTTACGGCGGCTCCCTCGGGTTCCAATTCGGGGCACCACACCTCTTCTATCGCATCGTCGGTCTTATTCTTTATAGTCTCGCAGTGATCTTCTGGCTTGTGGGCTGGGCGTATGCGGCAAGCCAGGCGGCTCTGGTGCTCGACTGGTCTGGCGGTTACGGTGGTGCAGTTCGTGACTATGGCTCGGCCTTGGCTGTGTGCGCTGGTCTAGGTGCCGTTGCATGGTAAGCTCTCCCATGTCCCAAAAGCTTTTTGTTTCGGTGTAGGGCTGACGATATTGCCACAGGGTCCTGTCAATTATCGATCTTGTCTTTTTCATCCTCTCGTGTGTTCGCGAAGTCACGGCGCCAAAGCTCAACCAGGCCGAACTTGGACAAGTACAGCCAACCGCCTCTGTTGCGCCCGGCACTGCTAATGAGCTTCCCCAGCAACCGGCATATTCGCAGCAGCCCTATGCGACATAGTAGATGGATAAATTGGTGTGCACTTGTATAGGATACCAGTTTTGGGGACTTGGAGTTGGCACCAAGTACTACGTTGTTCTGAGAATCGCTCCCTGTGGTAACTGTGGCGTTAATCGGGGTGCACTGGGAGAAAGCCGTTCAATCGGAGTTGGGTGAAGGAGAAATTACCAGGAACGTCCACTCTTTCTATTGTCATTTTCTTTCATCTTGAGATACCATGGTCAACGGAAGCAGGCACGAGGTTGGAGGATTTGATGGTGTCACCCTCTCACACTAGACGTATCTAGGAAATAATAATTACATGAGTGATGGCTACTTTGTTATCACGACAGACACAATTTACCTGGGAGTTCGGAAATCATGATGTAGAATGTCTGCAGCGTCGTGGGTTCGAAAACCGTTCAAGACTTGAGAAGATCGTCAAGGAAGCCTCATCTTTGATGCAAGCCACGAAACGAGTGGCGGGACTCGAGTTCCTTCCGGGAATGCCCAGGGCGGATAAAACACATGCCTACTAAAGGTTTCCTGAAGATACCTACCTAGGTAGGTGCGATAGAAATTGCTGTCTGCAAGGATGACGTGCCAGCGAACAAGAACCGAAGATTGGAAGGCACCAGTGGCCGCAGCGTCTCTCCTTCCTTCCAATCACATATACACTCAAGACGTCCCGCCGTCAATCTCCAACTTCAATACTCCAGTGCACAACTGGCCCACGATACTTCACCTCCTGGACACGACACTAGCTTTGTTCTACCTTCCGACAGGCCAACGTCGACACCTTTTCGATGCCAAGTTGATCGGTCTTCGGAACCTACTGGTGGGAGCTCCCTATATCACGAAAGAGAGGGCGGACGTGGGACATGTGCGACAAAAGCAAAATGGAAGAGCTACCCGTGTGCGTGAATATCCTGTCTTCTCATTTCCCTATCCCTTCCCCAGCAGACCAGAAGCACTGATGGAGCGATATTGCAATCTAAAATTTGCAGATATGCTGTACGACGTTACTGTGCACCACGACGGAGCATCCGTTGCCCGTTCATGTTGATGACCTAGGCGCTCGTCACCTACCCAAGGCGCACGCAGGGGCAAGGCACGGGTACTTGTGCACGCCTGATCATAGAGGTACGTCCAATGGTCCTTTCCATACACCCATACTCCTCATCCCGACAAAGCCCGTCGTCTTCCTTGTATCCATCTAGGCGCGGAAATCAAAAGCCCCCGCAGCCAAAAACGATTTCTCTTTCCCATCTACCTGCCAAAAAGAAAAAAGAAAATAACGCCTCGCTATAAAGTGGTATCCTGTCGTGTATGAAAACAATGAAAGCGACAATCGAGACCAATTCCCTCTCGATTGAACGACCCTCTCAAGGCTAATCAGTAGAAATGGTTGAACTGATCCGTCTGCTGACCGTATGATCCGTGGTAGTTTCCTTGGTTCTGATCGCCAGAACTTTGCTCGCCTGTATCCATAAACATATTACCCATTTCCGGACTCAGTTGAAGATCGGCAAAGCAAGTACTCGGCGAAAGTGGTTGGGATGTATTTGGGAGTACCGCATCGTGGCCCGTTCCTGGCAGATGATCATCACCACTCATAAAGTGTGACTCTCCAGTGAAGTCGACACCCTCGCCTGGCCAGGGATACTCATTGAAGTTGCCAGTGGAAAACGCATCCGGATTTCCAGAACCACTGGAATAATCAAGAAAGCTAGGTTCTTCCTGGGCCTGGCACCACTGAGCGAAACTAGGATTCGTGGGATGATTGGGGTCGGCCTGCTGTTGCTGATGTTGATGGTGATATCCCTCGAATGTTGGCATGGGAAGATCACCAAGTCGGACTTCCTCAGGCTGCTCCATTTTGGCATCTAGTCGGTTCTGGTCCATATCCACCATCATCATCTGGGGATTTTCAAGACAGGATCGCACCGGCCATGAGGCTGCAAGTTCCTCGAGCGTACGTTCCTTCCGGCCCTGCGAGGCCATTTTCTGAAGGCGCTGGGGAAGATGAGCAGTCTCCGGCACAAGCGGCCTATAAGGTAGGTTCACGCCATTGCCCTCGAGAGCAGACGGGCCCGCGTTGCTGTCGCCCGATTGTCCAGATACCCGTGCCTCATACCGGTTCACCACATTTCCCAGTGATTGTCGGTTATGTTGGACCTCCCAAAGCCTGTGTTGCAGCTCCTGCATTTTCTTCTCCATATCCTGCAGCTCTTCAGCGTACTTGTCCTCCTGTTTGACTGTCTTTTCGTACTTTTCCTTTGCGTCCTGCAACGCCTTGGCTTCCTCCGTCTGTTGCGCTGATCCCGTTATCTTGCCGACTTGAAGGGCCACCGACTCAGCAAAGTCGAGTCCGAGGGGGACGAGCTCGCCACTCTCTACCGCGGTCTCGAGCTTCTTGCGATATTCTTGTGTGTCGACGTCCTGGCCTACAGGGATTGGCTTTCGGACCCAGATGGGCGGGTCAGGGGGAAGATCGCCTCCCAGACCATGATCGATGAGTTTCTGCTTGGCCTCCTTGTACATCTTGTAAAAGAGTTTGAAGTTGTACTCGTATCCCGTAACGGCATTGTCCAGTTCGACGACGTAAAGGGCCTTGCGTATACGGGAGCGTTTTGCCGACTGGTTGTTGCGTGCACGCTCTCCTTCATACTTGGCATCAGCATCGCTCTGCAGGGGCGTCGGTTCAGGAAAGGGCGATGGAGTATCTGCCGGCGTGGAGACGAACGGAATGTTTGGACTCATGTTGCTGTTGTTGTCAGGGTCGAGGGAACGTCTCAAAAGGGATTTTTTTCCTCGTCCGCCCTTGGCAGAGGAGGATTTGGTCGTTCGCTTGTTTACGCCCGAGCCTGGTCGTGGACCTAGTGGTTTACTCTTTCCACCTTGCTGTGGCTGACCTTCGCCTCCGTTTTCTTGGTCCCGAGGATCGGGATTTTCTTGGTTCGCTGTCGTCATCCACCACCTCCTGGTCGCTACCTGCACGACGGACGTTCGGGGGCTACCTCAGGATTACTATCTAACTGCTTGTCAGTTGTATCACGGAGATTAAGAGCGGAGCATGCAATATGCTGGCCTAGTACAGTGAATACTGAAGGCTCGAAAAGCAGGCTTGGATACCATGTAGAAAAAAGAAAGGAAGGAAGTAGTAATCATACAAGATTTGGCTTGATTTGTCAAGGATGACAGGCCTGACCACAAGCTCCAACGATGTTTGTGCGCAACCACGACTGTTACGCCCTCTAGATAATATCCCGTGAAGGGCAGCCGTATACAACGTATACAGCTCGGCTTTTGGTAGGTAAGTATGGATATGGTCGTGCAAAACGGAGTACCGTTACGTGTTTCCCTGCCTTGTCAAAGGATGGGATGCTAACCTTGGCTGTATGTGTGTGTGCGTGTCTTGGATTTCCTGTATCCTGCTACCCTGTGTGGGTTTGGCTGACGACAACCGTAATGGCGATGGCAGCTCGTTTTGGGATCTGATATTTCCTAACTTGATTCCGCCTTGTTTGGAATATTGTTGCTGATTCAGCCGAAGAGGGGAACAAATTCCTCAATTAAATACCCCTTGGAGAGATAGGTTGTGGCTCACGTCTGCACAGCCTGCTATGGCCCATCCACTGGGATATATCGCAGCTGATGAGCTCCCGGTGTGTGTGTCTTTGAAGGGGCTGAGTCAACCCCTATAAACCCGTTGCTTTTCGTTGATGCAGGATGCGTGCGTGCGTCGATGGGCGAAATAATGGTCTCAATGATACCTCCAACCACAACCTTCGTCGTTTGGGCAATACGATAGGGGCCTAGAAGGGGACCAAATACCAGCGATTGAAGACGCGCTCGTTTGTATGTATGCTTCGGTCGTTGGGCTATAGGTTATTCACTTGGTGGAGGTCGGTGTTCGATACGGAAATCCCTTTTTGTCCAACAGGTAGGTGATGATAAAATAGGGGCGGCGGTCCCAGTTCGACTTGCACGGCTAGCTGACCAGTGAACACAAAGAGGGGGTGATGGGACGAGATAGGGCTGGGTGAAGCGGCGGATATTTTGCCCCTTTTGTCCGTTACTTGGTTTCTATTGTTGATATTGTAGGTCCAAGGTCAGTTCACTGTTATCCGTATTCTCTCTCTTGTGTGGGCTAAAGCTGCCTGTGGGCAGGTTGGCCTCGCCGTTACACGCGGGACGGGTGGGATTTTGGTTGGTGTAAGGGTAATGGGTAGTAGTGAGTGAGGGACTGCGACTGTGTGTAATGAACTAGAAGATACAAGGGCCAGGATCGCGTTAAGAAGGAAAAGAACGATGAGGGAAAACAAAAAGGTTAGAAGAAGGGGGAGAATTGGATAAGAAGGAGAAACGAAGGATAGGGAAGAATTCAGAGGTGAGGTAGCCGCACCACTTACACGCGCTTTTATTTGTGTCCCTTATTTCGTTTGTAAGAGGGTAATCTTTTGTGGCTGTACGGCGCTTGTGATGTGTGTAGAAGTCAAGAGGTTTAATGCGGTGAGTAGGACGTAGGATTCCTACCAAGGTTTTTTCATGCTTTCTTTGGTGGTAGCGGGAGTGCCTGGTTTGTTTGCTCCCGGCCAGTGATTCCCTCCGCTCTTTAACTGGAAAGAGGCTGGCTGGTGTGTGGTTGTTCGTATTAACACTTACGAGTAGGTAGATAGTAGTAGCAGTAGGTGATAGGCAGGCAGGCCAATGTTGATAATGCCCAAGCTGCGTGTATATCTGTGGAATGCGTGTGTGTGCTGTTCAATTGTGACGATGGTACGAGCTTGTGTCGTCTGTCCTCTGTCCTCCTGTTCGCACACCGGCTGTTGTCCCTGATGGTTTACGCTGGGTCACCTGTGTTGAGTGTGGCGCTGTCTTTATTCTGCACCGCCGCCTGTGGTTTTCTGTGAGTCTTCTAGAGTTAGTCTCTTTTTTCATCTGCCGGATGAGCAACCACCAGGCTCTATTATGGTTGTGTGTGATCTGGCCTTCTCCCTTCTTCCACGCTTCATGCGCTTCTCCTGGTGCCTTTGAGTAAAGGCTGAAGACGGATGTCACGTCACGCCGGCACGTGGGGGTGCTAGGTGCGAGAGCGGAGAGTGGCGAGTGAAGAAAGCTTGGTGAAGTTGAATGTTCCCTGCTCTCTGCTCTGTGCAATGATCCCGCTGGAATGGATCTGGTGTTGTTTGGCAAAGGGTTCTCTAAACATACTACTCACAAGGTCTAGATGGATTATTGGTTGACAATTCCCGACTGGCTGGTAACCGGGGTCAGGGCCAGTATTTGTAGATCGAGTTAATCTGTTTGGTGTAAGCCAGTATGAGCACCTGTTCTCGCGTCAAGCGTACTCGGGATCAGTTTGGTCAAAGCTGACGAGCAACGCTGAGCACGGTAATTTCAAACGCGTTGGAGATAGCGGGTGCAGTCGAATGATCAGTATGAGTCCAGATTGCACAGAGAAGATCGTTCCCGAGATATGGAGCGATTGTCGCGCAGGTCAGTAGGTAGGAACACACGGACACCTTATCTGTGAGAGGTATGGATTATTCGAATTTCAGATCTCGACTGCGCAGAGTTAGAAGGAGTGACTTTTGCTGTGAAGGTGTCGTTGGATCCGCGTTTCTCCAAGAAACGACAATCCGGCAAGGTCTAAACGCTTGACTCAGGCACGAATGCAGGTAGCCAAAATTCGACCCCGTGCAAGACCGAGAACCGGAGCAAAGGAGGGAAACGCCCAAAAAGCGGTGCATGACCGGAAGTTGGAAAGATTCACATGCATCCAACAGCTAGCCAGCCGGCTATCCCACCTGCCAATTTCACAGACTGACGCCTAGAACCGAGTGAAGTGTATGGCAAACAAAACCACATGTCACCAACGAGGCCATGTTCTGTGTCGATACCGGGCGGTGCCGATGAACTTCAGACGAATAGCATAGGGCAAGGCGACTCCCTCTTGCGAGTAGGGACTCAGGCAGTCGTCATGTGGTTGATGTTGAACCCCGTTCGTTCTGGCTCGGGGCTTTCACAAATCTTGCCGACCGCTTGGTCGTTGACAATCTGGACAACCTCGTTCCGGGGGCCTGAATATATGGGATGAAGCTGTTTCTTATCCTCAGTTTTCCCTCATCCTCCGCCTTATCAACAAAATTTGTCGTGAGAGGGGCCCAAGGTTTGGTTGGGGAGGCGAAATATTGATAACATATGCTGAGGTATTTGAAAAGCAAACTCGAGTCTAGGACCGCGGGAGGGTTGCTGATAACAAATGTCAAGATTTGACAGCCTTGCCACTTGACGGTCAAGCACCGGGTGAGTTGACAGGATCAGATGGCTGAGGGCTCAGCCACTGACGATATGATGAGCATTCTTTGGGGGAAAAGATGGAAACCGGAGCTCCAGGACAACTTTGCCAGGAACCCCTCTCTCTAGACTGCTTCAAGCAGACGCCTCGCTGGATCGCGTGAGAAGCAGGCCCGAAGGGCACATCATGGCGTAATTTGAAAGTGCTCAGCTGCCCAACTGATCCTAAACAATCGTATTAGAACCTCTCAACTTGTCAAGAATAAGTCGCATTACTCTACCACAGATTACACAACACAACGCTCTTGGCCCTCCCAGAAGAACCAGGCGTTGAGACCCAAGGTTTGGGACCTGGCTTGGCTGCGAAGTCGGAGGCGTAGTCTAGCTGGTGCGGAAATGGATGGGTTGAGTTGTATGGCAACAAGTTCCAAGCCAGTAACGCCACTGTAGCTTTCCCCTCGACGAACATATAATCAGGGTTTCTGCGTCATGTTTTGGCCAGACGCTAGACAGGAGTGTCGCGAAAGAGTAGTGTAGTCCGTTCTTGTGTCGACATCCTGCTGGGCATAGGCGAGACCCTCACCATTGCCCCATTGATCTCAAACGAAGAAAGGGATACCAAGATGTGAAGACAGAAAGAAAGTTTAGCAATCTATGAGGCCACTCAATGCATAGCGCAGCTGAAGAACGGGTGAAGAGACTCCTGCGTCATCGCGGTTCGAGACAGGACCTCTACTGCTGTCTCCTTATCGCCGAACGATAAGAACTGGATGAAAGGCGACCTTAAGTAGTAGACTACTGCCCAATCGTTAATGGCACAAGTACCTTGACACTAACTGCCTGCTTTTACACCCTCGCTTTGGATACCTACGTCTTTATCTTATGCACAGACCCATGGATGCCAAGACCCATGAACAGCGTTCTTTAATTGAGACGCGGTTGCTCGCAAATTCACTAGCAGGAGACGCGTCTGATAGCTGCTGGGCTTCCCTACAATAATCACCCAAAAGAACGATAGCGCCAAGCGAGCTTCACCGTTTGAATTGCAGTTTACGGGAGGTGAAATTCGGCGAATGCACGATCCCTTGATACTTTTATTTACCTCGCGCCTTCAAAAAATCAAACTTGTGTCGAATTGAACATGCTGCCGCCCTCGTCACCCATCGCATTCCCCTCCAGCCCTCCGCTCCCAACCGCAAAACGACCTCGCGACTCCGATATCCCCAAGCCAACAAAACCAAAACCCCGCGCTCTGGGTGGCTTCCTCGCCGACGATGACTCCGACTCTGGCGATGACCATGTCTCTCTGGAACCATCTCGTAAGCGACGAATGCTACAGCACGATATCCAGACAAATACCCCGACAACCGAGCCCCCGCTTCTCAGTCAGCTAGCGATCGAAGAAGACCCCGAAGAAGAAACCGAACGGTACGAGCGCCTATTCGGTACAAGAACAACAGCCTCGGCCCTCCCTACCACTTTGCTCAGCGACTTCCTCAACACGCCGTCCTACCGCATCTCGACATGTTCCGGCAAATCCATCCCTCTACGGGAGCGCAAACCAACAACGCCAGTCTCGTACGAGACAATGGTAGCAGCCAGATCGCGAACGAAAGAAGGCCGAGCCAAGAAGAGCTATTACGGAATCGACATCCACGAACTTATCGACAACGCATCAAAGGAAATTGCCGAGGCTCACAAAGCAGCCGCCACGGCTCCCCTCACCCCTCCAACAAACCCAGACAGGCCTGTACGATCGGTCGAAGAGCATACCACAAACACCAAGAAGCACAAGAAGAGCCTGCTATGGACGGAAAAGTACCGTGCCCGAACGTTCATGGACCTAGTCGGCGATGACTTGACCAACAGGCAGGTGCTTCGCTGGCTAAAGCGATGGGACCCAATAGTTTTCCCACATTCTGCGAAAAGCAAGCCTTCACGGCGACGTGGCGCACAAGGGCAACTGCCGCAGCCAGAGGAGGAAAAGCCACACCGGAAAATCCTCATGTTGACGGGCCCGCCGGGTTTGGGGAAAACAACACTAGCACACGTATGCGCGCGACAAGCTGGCTATGAGGTTATGGAGATCAATGCCAGTGACGATCGAAGCAAGGATGTGGTCAAAGGCCGCATCCGGACAAGTCTCGGAACCGAGTCAGTCAAGACGGTCGAGAACAAGAAGCCCGTGTCGGGAAAACAGCACAAGATCGCTCGACCGGTGTGCGTCGTAGTTGATGAAGTCGATGGTGTCGTTAGTGGCTCGGGAGGGTCTGGTGAGGGCGGCTTCGTCAAAGCCTTGATTGACCTGGTGCTTCTCGATCAAAAAAACACTTCTGGGGCCGGGGCCTCCACTGCGGCTGGTCGGAAAAAGAAGAAAGGGGATGACTTCAGACAGATGAGACCTCTTATTCTGATCTGCAATGATGTTTATCACCCATCGCTTCGGCCGCTACGCCAATCAGGCCTCGCTGAAATCATTCATGTAGGCAAGCCCTCCGTAGAAGCAGTGGTTACCCGCCTCAAGGCAGTCTTTGAAAAGGAGGGTATTCCCTGCGAAAAGGATGCTGCGCGCAAGCTCTGCGAGGCCGCATGGGGAATGACCAGTGGTATCGATGCCAAGCGAGGAGTCGAAGGCAATGCCGAGGGTGATCTCCGCGGCATCATGGTCGTAGGAGAGTGGGTTGCCGGCAGGTTACGAGCAACCATTACCAGCACACCGGTTCTTACACGGCAGTGGATTGACCAGAACATCATCCATGACCTCGCTCACGGTGGTGGAGGCGCCCGCGGTCTAGGTCGCGGTGGCGTCAAAGAGATTGTGAACCGTATCTTCCAGGAGGGCGGTGGCTTTCCCAAGCCACTTCTATCACAGGCTGAGCAGCCAAAGTATGCAAAGCACGAACAACCACAGACACAGCTCGGCTTTTCAGAGCAGCGGAAGAAGTACGCCATGGAGCGGTTAAGGGAAATGATTGACACGAGCGGCGAGGTCGACCGTATCATGACCGAGATCTTCAGCGAGTACCCCAACCGCGAGTTCAACGACGACTCCTTCCTCAGCAAGCCCGACTCGGCGTACGAGTGGATGCACTTCCATGATACATGTTCAACGAGGTTGTACTCCAGCCAGGAATGGGAGTTAGGCCAATACATCTCCCAGCCACCGTTGGCATGTCATCACTTATTCGCTTCGCCCAAACGGCATCAGCCTCAAAACACCGAAAGGAAATGGGGGGACATGGTGGAAGAAGCCGAAGCACCTCCGTTGCCCTTTAGCGGTCCAAGAGCCAACTTTGAGGCACACGAGGCGGAGAAGGTGAACAGAGCAGCGTTGCAGGGACTACAGGGGCAACTACCTCCTAATCTTTACCGTCTGTTCCGCAGCCCTGAGGATATCTCGACGCATTTCCTGCCATATCTGGTCCGCCTGGTATCTCCCGATGTGAAGCCCGTCGTAGTCGGTGGCAGCGACAAGAGCGGGGCGGTAGCGAGTGTGAGGAGGGAAGGCGAGAAGGCCATGGTCAGGAGAGCGGCTCAAGTACTGGCTGAGGTTGGCATCGCCTTGCAAAAGGGGATGATTGAGCCGGATCCGGCGGTTGGGCAGCAGTACCGGACACAATGGCTTTATCGCATGGAACCGTAAGCATTCAATCGCGCCTTTTTTTTTCGTCACTTTCTAACTGATGCTGACTTGGTCTTCAACGAAACAGAGACCTCGACACGCTCGCAACCTTTGAAACAGCGGGCGCCCTCGTCCTAAGCTCCCAAGCGCCAACCCGATATGCAGTCCGCCAAGTTCTAGATCAAGAGCTGCAGAAGACCATGGCAATGCGCGAGAACGCCGCCAGGCAAGCGCGTATGAACAACGGACAGACTAACTCTACCTTCAAATCTCAGGCGGCCGCTGCGTTCAACGCCATGGACATGGGCGCTCACAGGGTAAATACGGCAATGTTGGCCGATCACAAGGAAGTCAAACGAGACTTCTTTGGTCGGGTGATTGTGGAAAGGAAGATGGGTGAGAAGAATGGGGATGCTACCGCTGCCGCTGGCGGGGGCGATGGCAAGGAAAGCAAGAGGAAGGGGAGAAGCGACGTGGCCGGTGATGAGAAGGACATCAGGGTGTGGGTCACCTATCATGAAGGGATCAATAATGCTGTTCGGAAACCGATCTCGTTGGAGGAGTTTATGAGAGGATTCTGATGTTATTGGGTTTGCGCGAATCTTGAGAGGGTCACTACTTGCCCCTTTTAGAACAACTACACGACATCATGTTGACAGGTAGTATTTTGACCACTCAATGCAGACGCGCTGGCATTCTTGGACCTCTCCTGTCAGCTGACGTGGTTTGTTTTTGGTTTATTTTGTTGTTGTTGTATTTTGGCTAAAGCTTGAACCGACTTGTGGCCCTTTTGCGTTTCTCTCTTTCACAATTTGTTTTTATAATTCCCCTTTCCCAGTCTTGTGTTCATCGTAATTATTTTTTTCTGTTGCTTTTCCCTATTTCCGGTGTCATTGTTATTGTGAGCTACAGCCAACGTCGCATCCCTGTCAAGAGATGCATCTGGGCCCTGGCAAGCCTGGGTATGACGCTGTTCGCGCAGCCCAAACAGTGGCCCCCCTTCCAGCCCGGTATTCAGTGACAGCGAGGCTTTCGAGCGGAAAACAACAACCGCCTTTCGTCATTCATCCAACAACTATTTACATCCGACGACTCCTTTAAATCGCCCTTCTCTTCTTGTATATCTTTTGTCACGACTCTTCACTTCACCAAGACTCTCACCAGGCGTTATGCATGTGGTCGAAATGGATTCGGCAATGTCGCCTAATTGCCCGTGTCAGGATGGCCCACTTGCAAAAGCAAGCGATGCCGTCCATGTGACACCTCACCAGCTCTGCGAGCGGTGCTCAACAGTCGTGCAAAAATCTGCAGTTCTTCAAGAATGCTTCCGCCGCCTTCAGGAAGGTGATCAACGCAGACAAGACTGGCGCCGATGCGAGATCTTTTACCACAGCCAGGGCGTGGAGGAGCTAGCCAAGTCGAGTCAGGCTGGATGTCATATGTGTACCATAGTACATGAATCCATGGCCAAGTCGGCCGCTCAAGTACGCGAGCATGGGCCTGTACTGGTGAAAGTGGGCATCGAGCCGTTGCAGGACGAGATCATTGACAACGATAGCTTGTCTATGCGCTTCGGAATTCTCACAGTGGAAAAGTGGAAGTACTATCGAGTTCAAGCCGGGTGGAAGGAGGAAGATGGGACAGCGCTCATATACACTGGAGGGCCCTTGGAGGCGGATCACTTGTTTCGGTACGGCTGCACTCGCCAACTTACTGTCAACCTTTCCATTCTTTTGCTCAACGGTAAGGCAACGAATGCTACCTGCACTCATCCATATCATCTTGGCGTCGGGATTTTAACCGATATGGCAGACACACATTTTCTTCTTTCCAAGGAGGCAAAGGGATATCACTTGTCTCGCGGGCCATCAACAGACGCACCCGAGACCTTTGAACTTGCACGATACTGGCTGCGGGAATGTATCACCAACCATGACGAATGCAATTCACATGGAGAGCAGATTTCGAGATCCGATGAGCTTCCGACCCGATTGGTAGACATCGGGGAAGGTCCTGGGCAACTGGAACCTCGCCTGTTCTACCCCTCGGCTTCCGCATCTTCACCCAACATTCAATATCTGACAGTCAGCCACTCATGGCACGCAACTGGAGTGACGGAGAAGCTCACGACGGAAAATGAGAGCAAATGGCTGCAAGGCATACCGATAGAGAAGCTATCCCCGAATTTCCGCGATGCAATGATCATCACACGGCGACTCGGTTATCGTTATCTGTGGATTGACGCGTTGTGCATCCTCCAAGACTCTCAGGAGGATTGGGAGAGAGAAGTGCCCACTATGACCAACGTATACGGGCACACAACATGCAATATTGCGATGGTTGGACAGGCCGGGGACGAGGGTTGTTTCCGGCAAAGAAACCCTTTGGCGGCCTTTCCTTGCCGACTTTACGAGGCAGACGGGAAACAAAACCGCCTCTACGCTTTCATCGAAGGATCCAACCGGAAGTTCAGTCGAGGCCCTGAAGAGATAGTGGGATCCTTTCCTCTTCTCAAAAGAGGTTGGGTAGTCCAAGAGGCTCTGTTGTCGCCCCGAACCATCTTTTTCGGCGATCACGAGGTGTATTTCCACTGTACAAAACAAACAATGTCGGAATCCTGGCCCGTGGCGCTTGACCCGCATATCCGCCACTTCAATCCCCGATTTTTGGGATTCAGCAAAGTCAGAGGGTTCCGGGAATTCGGCCAAATCTTCGAACAGAGTTGGAAGGAAAAGTTCAAGGGAACCCAATTCGGTATTAAGGATGAGCGAAGGGCAGCTATGGCGGCTAAGAGCTTCCTAAAACGCAGTCGACAGCTGCGTGCCATATGGAACCGGTTTTTGCTATACTATACCGACACCAATTTGACATTCACCACTGACAGACTGGCGGCGATCGTTGGAATTGCGGACGCCGTCGAAAACTTTACGGGGCTAACATACATTCCCCAAGCCGGCGCTTTCAAAGAGTTCCTGCCTCTTGATCTTCTGTGGTACAGGAACTTCCGTTCCGTCGACATTTTGTGGCGCAAGTCACCCTCGGGAACGAAGGCCCCTTCGTGGTCTTGGGCTGCAAATGAGGGAGATGTGCTTTTTGACGAGAAGTCGTGGTTGGAGGGCTCACACGACGATTTCGAGTACATGGGTTTACTCCTTGACGTGTCAGTCTCGCCTACAGCCTCGTCCTTACCACCAGGCTCGGGGTCAGAAGTGGTCATCAAACTGAAGACCCTCGTCAACCGCCAGACCGCGCTTGGGTTGGGAGTTCGAGAGCCCCCTGGTTTCTGGGTAGAATATCTTCCCAAAGCGCGTCTTCAGGTTGTGCTCGACGAGCCCGTCGCAGATGGAACTACCATCTTTTTTATCGTTGTGCTGCGGACACGCACGTGGAATAACTCTGGCTACGACAAACATGTGTCAGGGTTGATTCTTGTACCAAAGGATCCGACAAGTGAGGAAGATCCTCGGAAGGCGTTGCATAGACGTGTAGGATTCTTCCGTATCGCTGAACCGGCGAACGTGGGTGGTATCCTCGATTTCTTCGCGGGATGTCCAAAGAGGGAAATTTGCATTTGTTGAAGCCACGATACCACCATAGATCAATTTGTGTTGGATAGATGACAACAGACGAAGAAAGCATAGCTAGCATTGATGTTCGCTCCCCCATCACCAAAAACCCGGACAGGTCCTGGGTAGACTGCAGTGACCTGAAAGACTACGTAACAGGTAGTGTCTGATATCACCTTCCGTCCAGGTCCATCCACATTCATCATACATAGGACCCATGCATCCACCACTGCCTGGTCACTTGACAAAGCAGCAAGGCAATGACCCTGTAAATCTTCATGACGACCACTGAACCCCATCGAGATCCACACCACCAACAACCGCCCCACAGCACATTGAAGACATTTTGTCAGGACCGTAATTACATAAAGCCTATTTCCAAACCAGCTTCCAACAACACATCGGACCATATCAGTTCAATCGGGTATGGTGTAGCGGTAACATCGTTGACTCTCACTTCTCAGGAGTGACTGCTTTCTCAACAGCCCCGGGTTCGACTCCCGGTATCCGAGTCTCAATATCTTTTTTTTCCTGCATCGACATGTACTTCTTTTTTTCTTTTTTTCGTGGGAATGTGTGTTTTGATTTTCAAGGTTTCTCTTTCGTTCCCATATCGAGCGTGTACTATCGAGTGTGCCCTCGCGACCTCTGCTTTCTCTGTCTTTTCTCCACTAAGTGTCATAAAAGAAAGATACCGAAGGGGAACATGATGTTCAATGCATGTTTCGTCATCCATGGCTGGGTTTATTGTGGCATGAAGCGAAGATTTGCTTCCTTCTTCAACTGTTGTAGAACCGCAAGATCCAACCTAGTTCAAGCGTTTTCAATATCGAGCAAGATGAGCATTGTTATCCCAGAGGAGAAGGGGAAAAAAAAAAAATCTGTCATTTCGATTTTGCTTCACTGATGACAGCTCGACAAATAAACTTTTTGACTGCACGACACTTACTGAACATCGCGTCATAAAAGATTCAGAATGAAAACAGTCCGATTCGGGCTCACCACTGAAGAGCCCCTGCATACTGCACAACATAGATACCACTTTGGCAGAAATATAGAAGATCTTTCAAGCCCAGGTCAAAAAGATAACTGTCTTCGTGAGATCATCAACATTGAAAGGGCAATGGAAGATATCTGCAAAAAAAACCGTTTTGCGCCAGCCGCGAATCGAACGCGGGGCCCATCGATGGCAACGATGGATTTTACCACTAAACCACTGGCGCTTTTTTATGTTAAGTTAGTGACACCTAAAGTCTATATACTGATCCAAATTGCAAGCATCCCCCCTTTTCCCTTACAACCACCGAACCACTGAACCAGAGTTTCGTAGAAGATGAACTGGACATGTTTGGAATAAAAACAGCTCAAGACGCTGGGGATATATATATATATATCTATATATATATATGCCTACATGACTTCTCGGGGTTATCTCTTCGAAACGACCGCTGGTTTATACCGCTGCGCCGGAACCCCATGTATTTGGCATGGACAAGAAGATGCAACATCAAGCTTTGAAACGAAAATCCCACAACGCCTACCTGTAAATGCGATCAAAGAACAAACATCCTGCTTCTGCTATATATCCGTCTTTCATGACACCATACTCCAGACCACAGTAGAAAGGGGACATGCAGAATTACCGGCGAGCCCTACATCGCTCTCCAACCAAACAAACGTCCACCTCCTCTCCATGCCTCGCATCGAAGACCGTCGTACTGAAAATTGTGGCACTGGGGTCACCACCACCACCACCACCGCCACCACTACTACGATGGCCAGTGGTAGCATCATCTCGTCTTCTGGTCACCTTTGTAGCCTCCCTCCTCCTCTCACCATCCCCATCCGTGTCGTGATCGTACTCCGTCTCGTTAGCCACTATTCCCGACAACGGCCCAGAAAACGTCATAGCTCCCCGAAGGGGAACCAGTCGGCCCTCATAATCATGCTCACACACCCCGCCCAAGGTCGGGCAGAACGGTAGAGCGATATGGTCGGTACCAAGCATTTCCGTCGTGAGTTCCGGGGTGAAGATGATTTCTCCTAGTCCTACTGCAGACTGAGGCTCATCATGTTGTGGGACCTGGGATTGGGAGTCAAGGTTCGGGTTGCTCAGAAGCTGGTCCCTTTCGGCCACGTCGTCATGCTGGACTAGCAGGGCGATGTCGATGTCTTCTTTTGCGTAGTAAGCGAGATGGTGGGCTCGGGGTGGGTCGCGAGTGCAGTATTTGAGGGTGGGAAGTTCTGGTTCGGGCGACCAGCCGTTGGGTTCATAGTCGGTGTCGGTATTGGTATCGGTATCATCATCTTCGTCCTCGGGATCAGTCAACGATTTGATATCGAGCAGCGTCATGTTGAGACAGCCTCCCGGCGCTTCCGCGCCCGCCTGACTGCGGTCTAGAATGGTGAAGTCGAGCCGCTCGCCGGCCTTCGCCGAGTAAGAGAAGATCTTTTGCTTGGGATACTCGGCGTTGAGAATATCAGCGATGATCATGCCCGGGGTAAGGGGTATAGGAAGCGGTTCGCCCTCGTCTGTGTCGCCCGCACCCGAGCCGTCGGTGACGGTGAGACCGCGGTTCATGACGAAGTCTATGAATTCTTTGGCTGTCTGCTTGCTGCGACGCGAGCTACTTAGGAAGGAAAAAGTCCCTCCTGTTTTGAGCACGGAGGAGATGGCCCCTTTTCCGGGAAGACATTCGGTTGATGCATTAGCGTGCGCAAACGATTGGAGTGGCAGAAGGGGTGGGTTGATGCACCCATAGTGCACGCGGATACCCTCGCCTGATGCCCTCTCAATCTGCTGCAGTACTTCATGGACATCGTCTTCATCCTCAGTGCCGGCAGTGAGCAGGAGGACGGCGCCTCGTTCGTTGTGCTCTCCATCCGGCTTTGCCCTTAGGATCTCATCGATAGCCATGGAAAGCCCGACACCAATGTCTGCCTTTCCGTCATGGATGGGGGCTGTCATGTGGGCGGGTAGGCGAGTCGTCGCGTTCGGGGGATAGTGGATGTTTTCGTTGAAAGGTATTGATGTGCCGTTCGATTGAGTTCCCTCCAGGTTCAAGAAAGCCGGACTCTCCATCGGATAGACCACCCGCGCACTCTCTGCAAACTCCACGACTGTTATCATGTTGTGCAAACCACTGCTCGTCTCCATCTTGGCGGCCAAGCTCATGGCCACCTGTCTTTCCAGTTGCAACACCCCGTTTTGCCTGGCCTGGGTAGACAGGTCGATCACAACGGCCACGTTTCGCGGTATGCAATCTCTCACTGGATCGTCCCTGACCAAGGCACAAATCATCAAATCGCCCTTCTCCGCACCGTACCTATCTCTCACCTCGGCCCTCAATGCCTTCCACGCATTGCGCGAATCCTCCACCGCGGCCGCAACCGCTCTCTTGAAGTTCTCCTCAAGCCCATTCTCTGTCCGGGGGGTACCGGGCCCGATCTCCCCAAACGTTCCATCCAAGTACACCACCCCATGGTCCTTGTTCAGTGTGTGATGCGACACCCTCCCCTCGCAATTGCTCCTCCCCGGCGTCGCATCCGGCACCGCGAAGCATCCCGTGCTCAGATTCCTCGGCAACATTTCTTCCGGAATCTCACCGTGGGCGCGCAGGTCCAGAAACGGTGCCGTATCGTTTCTCCCCAAACCCGGCGGATTGGCCACGCCTATAGGCTGCGACCTGTCGTGTTCATCAACCCAGTTGCTGTGCGCATAGAAATCATGGATTCCGTGGACAGCCCGACCGAAAGCCTCGATGGTGGCACACTTGGCGCGCGCAAGCGTGTTCACCTGCAGGGCGGCAAAGGCGAAGCGACAATCGCCGCCCGCAAAGGGTGACAAGTCAACCATGTCCCTACGGATGCGCAGCTGGCCTTTCTTCTGAAGGTGCGCGCTCCCTTCCTCGTTGGTCACCTCCTCGTCCAGCTCGATCAGGTCAGCGGCGCTCTTCCATGCCTGCTTAAACCGGCGGCGCAGGTGGTTCACGCATGTCTGCAGCGCCTGGGTCGCCTGCTCTCGGGCGCGGGGGTAGCCCGGTATGTCGATGAAGTCGGCGTCGTCGCAGTGGGCTTCGGGACCTTCGGGAACAGGGTCGAGCGTGTCGGGAGCACCGACGGCGCCGTTGGTGCCGCCTCCCGGGATGGGGAAGCCTTGCACGTCGAAGTGGGTGCCAGCTAACTGGTCGAGCGAGCGGGGCTCGAAGCAGATGCCGTCGGATTTCACGTTGGTGATAGAGCCGGTGTTCGCGCCGGGGCACTGGAAGGCCAGGCGAGTGATCATTTCGTGCTCATTGTGCTGCCCGAGCACAATGGGCTCATTGATGGTACCGAAGGCGTGGATACATGTTGGAATGTTGGCGAGTAACAGAAGCGTTGTTGCCAGCGCGTTTGTGGCGCTTTTAGGGCGCCTATGGAGAAGGTTAGTGTACGGTTGTTGTAGGTACTTGGGGTACATCCTAGTAAAGCAAACAACAGAGCTCGCGGTTGGGGTTGAGGGCGTACCGAAGAAGTCCTAACATGTTTTAAAAGAGCGATTTCGATGATTGGGGTAAGTAACACACGAGCAACTTGAAGTCCGTGCAACTAGAAGATATCTCCATGTTATGTGACTGGGACGGCTTGTAATCACTTTGTCATCCCTAAAGGTTCCCCTGAGCCACGACACGTTTTGCCTAAGTAGATGGACCAAGAATGAAAAGAAAGAAAAAAAAAAAAAAGAAAGAAAGAAAGAAAGGAAGGGCAGCACTTGACGAATAGATAAGTTTGAGGTATAAGGGATCGAAGCAAGGCATTCCAAGGAAGAACTTTACCATCACAACCTCGACTTGCAAGCTACACTATGATAAAGCCTTGGATTTTTGGGTCGCTTGACCCATTCAGCAATCAGCGAGCGTGCAATGTGCGGGGAGTCTTGATCGTTATTGGCTCGGAAAAGCCGTTGCACGTGGATGTGCCGGTCATGGACTCGACATATGCTCGGATGATCAGGTACCACCCTCGCTCGTCCTTAACAAAATGGACGAGACCTTTGACATTATACCTACCTACCTTGGGTATACTCTTGCTACCTATGCATCCAAGCGTCTAAATTACTGACACCTCTGAACTGAAATTCTAGGCAATGCCGGGCTAGAACTGTCACAGCTTCGTAACAGCCTTTGTTAAATACAACGCGCGGTATTGGACTAGTGCAATTAGTTGCACACTATTTGGTATGAACAAGGATTTGCAATTTGGGCCTCTATGACGTATGCGACAAATGCTCCATTGACATCGCAGCAGATATGTTTGGATGGTTACCTTACACTACAGACGAAATGTTATGCGCAGAATGCGATGGCAGAGTTCACTGGATTACCTGCATTCCCCCTTAGTCAAAAGGCTCTTCTCATTGTCCAGCTTGATATCGCGCTCGAGAAAGCCCTTGAAACAGATGTAATCTTCGATCGCAATAATTAAACAGACAAATGATGATGGGCTAAGGAGCCCGGGCATAGACTAGTACATAAGTGCCTACACTAGAAATCGCACTCCTACGCAAACTACTGCATCGCACTTGCGGCATCGCACTTGCGGCATCCCCACCCCGCTAGATCGGTCCCTGCTAGGGTTAGTGATAACTTAGTGTACCAGTAACTCAGGTAAGCAGCAACAGGGGAAAGCGCTCTACCGGAAATAAACAAGGCCGAAGCCTCCTTGATCAATCTTGCCGTCAATTGCAATACCTATCAGCAACAAGAATGTCTGATGGAGTATTAAGCATCAAAGCGGAGTACCTTCATTGTGAGGTTGAGTGGAAGTTGAAGAGTGAAGCTATTCAGGTACGTCCTGCACATTGGTGTACAGTAGTGTACATCTTCATTGAGCAGATCAAGGCCGGTCCCACATATGTTTGGATCTCCGTTACGGAAGCAATGGACCCCACCTCCCGTCGCTATTTATGGTGTATACTGCAACGCAAATTCCCCCACACTTACTTGTACCCCTCACCGAGGATTTCCTTTGCACATGGCACAAACAACGGAAAGGACTCCTGCAGCGCCAGCTCATTCCTAGCCCACAAGCACGAACCTGACAGATACGGGGAATATGTCAATGATTTACTGTCTATGGATGGATGTTGACTTGCTATCTCAGCGCCCCGAAGTGAAAGGCGTCGTACGTACTACGTAAACCACGCTTCAAGCTGACGAGCCAAGTCGGCCAAATAGACAAAAGGCAACGGATATCTCTTCAGAAACCAAGTCGACGTCAGCCTACGATCATGCTTCTGACCAGCATGCAATTGACAATGTCCCGAAGGATATGAGCAGTCGGACGGCTGCCGAACGCCTAAGCGAACAGATTAGACCACCTCCTTTTAGAGTTAAAGCTGCTATAAGAGCTTCTCTTTCACCATCGCGGTTTTCCTAACTCGGCATCCCGAGACTTCCTAAAAAAAAAAAAAAAAGATCAAGACCGAACTCCCTTCTATCACAATCAGGCTGTGTCGTAACACCTGAGGAGAATTCAAGTTTCTCGACTGTGATCGGATATGCTCCGTCAAACCTAGCAACATTCTCCCTCTTACTACTCCGGATTCTTCAGTTAAGCCGTACCTTCCCCTGTGAAGAATCTTTCATTGCGAACAATTGACTTCCCACTGAACCGCGCCTCCCCTAATACCATGTCATTTGATTGGCCCCCTTTCTGCATGCTCCTCTCACCAAAACCTAAAGGGCCTTGCCTGCCGTCCAGCAGCATTCATGCTAATCGGGCCTGAAATCGTTGGTTGAATCGGTCCAAGAGGATGACCACTCGAGAATGACATGACCATGCTGCCCGTCGCTGCTGTGCCGTTTCCTGTCCAAGATTCCACCAAGCGCATTGATTAGCATTGATTTAACCCATCATTCCCCCCACCTCGAGTATCATCCTCGCAGAGATTGTTACAGAATCGACTCACCAAAATCACCCCCCGAAGTCTCCGAACACCTTCCTGCCTCCGAAACAACCTCATACAACGTCTTACATCCGGACGGCAACGCATCACATCCCTTCTCGCATCCCCAAGTTTGGTAAATCGTCACCGGCGGGTTCGCGCACGTGCAACCTGCCGTGACGGTGCTCACGGTGACGCAGTCGATTGTCATGCAGGTCGAGCAGACGCTGCTGGTTGAGATGATGATGGGACACTCCGAGACGGGCGTGGGTCTGTCGCTTGTCGACAGGAGAGGGTTGGTCAGTGGCGTGGTGATGATGCTGTTGCTGCTGCTAATCGCGGTAGCTGTTGACGTTGGGAAGGATTGAGAGAGGCCTTGTGTAGCTCTGCGAGGGTGTTGAGAAAGGTTAGAGCGTGTGTTCGTTCAGCAAGTTACTTGTTAAGGGAAACTTACAACGCCAGAGACAGGGCAATGAGGTGAGTGAAAGATCTCATCTTCAGTGACAGTGAGTATGTTCCGAATCTAGTCTGGTCGTTTCGACTTTGTTGGCTCACTTGGGGGATTTTTTTTCCAGGCCCAGGTTCGTTGACAGTTTCAGATGGTGAACTTGGCTGGGGAGAAGGGATAACGATGTGAGATCACTTAAGGTCCTTGGTTATAGCTCTGAAGGGACAGCGTTAATGGCAAGCAACGAAGTGCTTGGGGTCGGTGTAAGATTATACGTGGCCGTCGTAATTGCGAACCGTCGTCAAGTGTGTCGTTGCTGTGCCTTTTGAACCCCCAATCCAATCGTTCGGTAGGCAGCTGCCAAGTCCCTAGGTCTTACATGCTTTCTTCAAGATCGCTCCGGGCAGCGACAGTGGTGATTTTATTTGCGGCCCCTCATCTGATACTGAGCGGGAGGTAGTCTGATCTCCAGCGCTCAAGCGCGAGCCGGTACGTCATGTTGAACCAAGTCCGTGACACAAGCAAATCCGCTATACGGGGAGCAAGTGCGACTTGGTCCGCTCCTGTTGTTGTACGAGAGGATTCAGCAAGGAGCGGCTGAAGCGTGGTACGCTATAGTTGTAAGTGACAGGCGGGACTGTTCGAGCTGAACGAGCTAAGAGCACCGGGTAGTTAGGGGACGACAGCAAGCCCGGAGAGCTGAACCAAACAGTTATCCGCTTGACTCCTGAGACGGTGGTGTGGGTATCGCTTTATCAATTCTGGCATGCTTCCGTAACAGACTACCTATAAGGCAGTCGCAAACAATCCCAAATGGAGTCCTCACATCGCGACAATGGCTGCTGGGCCTGGATGATCAGGATTTCCATCGAACGCTCGATGAACATCCCCAAACTGCTACGATATCTGACGTGTGCCTCGCTGTGTGAGACAGTGTAACTCAACGGCATTGTCACTCGAAGGACAACATTCTGTGAAGAGCAAACTCACTAGTACGTGACATTTCAGATCGGCGTTAGCAAATGCCTCGAAGTAGCTTCAAAGACCTGCTGTTTCATCTTTGCGAGGCCTTGAATGACCCAATAGCCGTGTTCATTGATTGCCAGCAAAAGCGGTTCTCCCATTTGATCTTAGCTGCTGCCTAAGCTAAAAAGCATAAGATGACAGATGATTCGGTCTCGTGAAGAGAACGCCGTGTCTGGTTTGTGATGGCCATCACGATGCTGAAGGGAGGTCTTGGAGAGTAAGCACATATGACGGCGATGTAGCGAGATAAGACTTACATATGATTTTACCAAAGTGCCTTCGTTTCTTCACATGTTTCAAGGTATCATCGAGCGTATTCGTTCCTTCCCATTCGCTCTTCCACCATGTTCTTCCCCACCCATGTCTCCAAAATCAAGTCAATGATCTTCAGCGGAGTGAATTCCACCACATATACCAGAGATGACCATCCCACGAGATGTGCAGCGCCTCGCTGCAGACCATGTGGTAATCTGCCCAGAGTCCATTGTGAACTTATCCCAGAGGCAGATCACGATGACCTTGATTCGACCCAGTCACATGAAGTTTCCGCAACGCAAATATACAACTCGCAGAGTACCTAACACCTGCCACGGCCACAGGCTGACAAAAAAAAAAAAGGCCATATGCCGTGATATCCGTCACAAATGCAGAAACCCCCGGAAGATGATTAACACTAGCACGTCCCAAACCTTTTGAATCACGCTATGAAAACGGTACGGCGGAGTTCGAAGACCTGCGGCGGCGCGGAGAAACCAATGAAACGAGAGGCTTGCATACAATTGCGATGACTCCGATGTGTCGGGGCTTTGCTGGTACGAAACGCTGCGGGAAAGACGGAAAATCACGGTAAATTTGCTGATTTCCGGGTAAGCATACCCAAATGCCTCATCGGAAATACTTGTTGGAGACCTCTTCAGAAGTAACGTTTTGGTTGTCCTGAGCAGCGATTTTGCCGGAAGCATATGTCAGAAAATATAGTGTAGCCCTTCAACCGACGTGGCTTTGAGATGTTTCTCGAGGATCAAAGGCGCGTCCTTCTGTGGCTGTTGAAGCATCCAGCAGTAACCTTTCCACAGGCTACAGCCGAGGTAATCTGGCAAAAAGAACATTGAGATCCTAACGTATCCAAAAAACCGAACTTGAGTTCCTCCACGAGTCAGCCCATGCTCGCACATCTCCTCTTCATTGCTGCTTCATCACACCAATGAAGCGGGCTATGTATTGAGGTTTGAATCCACTTGGATCTCCAGCAGATCCCATTCCCCCACAGATAGGAAGTTGTAAGTCCGGGGTAGATCAGCAATTTGCGGGGTACACGTGTAGTAGCGCGTCCAGGTTCAGTCATCTATCGGCTCCATCAACTCCATCCATCGCCGGTCAACTTCAACCGTTAAAGCAACCATCGTGACTGGCGAGTGGTGCGTTCCGGAACTTGAAGTCGCATGCGAATAGTTAGACATGGCAGTGGTAGTACCAGAGATGTATGCTTTGATGAAAGCGTCTCTGACAGAGATTGATGCTCAAGGCTGCTTCTTCCTCAACCTGGGTCGAACGGATAATCTGAAGAGGCTGAGACTCTAGGGTTTTGATTAGCGCAGTGGTAAATCTGATGGGGTCAGACTCAAGAAACGAACCCAAGGGCTGCCAAGATCGCCAGTGCTTTTAGTAGGATCCCAACATTCGTCCGGCGTTTCATCGCAACCTGAATTTCTGTCTAAAGCCGGTGAACCTGGCAGGCCGTCAACAAATCTGGATGAAGGATCAAAGAGCCGACCTTCGAGAGGGTTGTCGGTCGGGGGAACCGGCTACACCAGGGAGAACGGCGATCAGCCCCAGATACTTCTATGAGTTGTGGATAGCGCGGGTGAATGGCATTCTGTCACTCCATTGAGACAAGGCAGGTGCCATTCGGACAGTATGAGTGAGCTGGCCAAGGCTGGTTTCGGACCGTTTCAGAGACGGCGACGCGGGCGACGCGGCTGCCCAGCCGACAATGTGGGTCCACTGGGCCGTGTTGGTTGGGCAAGTCACTGAATGGACGGGAGTCTAGTTAGGAGTTCGGAGCATTGGGGTCCTGTCCGAATGCTGCATTCTCCCGAAAGACGGAAAACCCGGCAGAGAATGGGGGATACCAAGAGAGCATTGGGCTGTCCACCGTTTTATGTCACTGTTCGGCGGTGTCATGCTTATCCTTGACACGAGATACGACGAAATAACCAGCCGAGGGAGTATCGAGGCAACGTAGAAATAAAGCGTTGTGGAATATCAAGTCGCCCAAATATTAGATCCGCTCAGGAGACACTGTCTCGAGACCGCGAGCATCACAAGCTTGTGACGATATACTAAGTAGACGCGGGAAGAAACAAGGAACAGCTGGCCGAACATCGTGAAGTGACCAAATTTCAACTTTCAGGTGGTTGTCCTACTGTGGCCGTTGTCTCAGAATCGCACTCCATCTCGTCGGATAACGAAACAGGAGATCGATTGACAGGAGCCCCAACAAGATGCCACTAGGCAACATGGCTGAAATGCAAAAGTGGTCTGAGGATCGACAAGAAAGCAGGGTAAAACACTCAACCTGACCTTTCTGGTAGTTTGCGAATCCGCAATGGCCCATTGAGAACGGCTTGTTAGCCAGAATATGGAATGAATAGGTGCGGCTCCCGCAGCCGACAATGTGTGAAAGAGACGGATAACTTGACTGCAAACAGCAAAAACACCGCTGAGTGGAAGCCAATTGAGACGTGATCATCGCCATCAGCATGAATTGGCAACCTTGCTATGTCGTGGATGCAGGGTAGCGAGAAAGGGGAAATTGATCGCCTTCCTTGGGTGGGCGAGTAGTACGGATAAGAGGACCGTTTTGATCGATATCGAAAGCTTTGGCCCTGTGAGCAGTGAAGAGGACCTGAATGAAAATGCTGTGAAACGCGAACCCCTGGCCGTCCCACCGTGCACAACCTGTAATGAGGGAAACGGGAGGCTTGTGAGAGATAGGATGGGAGAGGGTGTTGGTGAGACAAGACGAAGGCCCCAAATGCTCGATCGAGGTTGGTGGAGGTTTGATGCAGCGCCATGGAGGCGTCGATCCTCGATGCCTCGTTGCCCTGGCCGCGTGTTGGCCGGCGAAGCTTGGCCTTTCCTCCGAACGGTTCCATCGATGTATTGTACCAGTTGGTCACTTCACAGCCTTCATCTGGGCGGTAGACTTAGAAGATAGGACTCGATGATGAGTCGTTGCACGTTGCGATATCGTGTTTGTGTGTGTTTAATCGGAAGCTAAGATGGTTAGCTTGAATCGTAACCGGCGAAGGGTAAGCAAAACCCATCGAGGATTCTGCAAAGAAATCGGCAAAGTCATAATACCATGTAGTTGCCCCCATTGTAGTTACACGTTGCATACCCATCCGTGGTTGCAGCTGTTGGAAATCGTGAAAGCGGTCAACAATTGATGAGAATACGACGACGGGATGACAGACAAAAGCGAAGTTATACCACATATGAACTGCGTATAGCGAGCCACTGCAGATTGCGAGATAACAACACCCACATGACAATAAATGTAAAAACAATGCGACAAACACACTGATCATTGACCACCGCGGGGGGGGGGGGGGGGTGGGGGGGGGGGGGGGGGGGGGGGGGGGGTTGGCTGACCGGCATCAGGTCGCCGGCTTCGTCGAAGTGTGGTGGTGTGCAGTGGTGTGCTGGTAATCGTTGTGAGTCAAAGACTGGAGGCGGACGAGGGCCGCAAATTCCCCGTTGTTGACCGCTTGTTACCAGTTCTCTGCAAAGGGTCATTATGATATCAGCTCAGACGCCAAAAGAGAAACTCACGATGTCAATCGACGGCAGTCGCGTTGGAATCGCGATCGCTGTGGATCGTTTCTTCGTCCTTGCCGCACGTCATAGTACTGGGGATTCAGGTGGGTTTTGGGCGGGCTTAGCGGGCATTCATTTGAGGAGCGGGGTTCAGGAGATAGTGGACCCTGAAATGCTGGGAGGGTCCACCAGGGCCCATATTCCCGCGCGAAATCATTATATCAATGGTTGACGAAAGGCAGTTCACTGTACTGGAACGACGGGAGCAGAACCAAAGCGAACCAAGAGTGGACCTATGACGAGTGCCAAGAGCCCCACCCTCTGGTCCGCTGTCGGGCCCGGTCCCACCGGCTAGGACCGGAGAGAGGGATGCCTCGACGGCCTCGTGTAAGTCACGGCGTGACGGGAGTAGCGTCAAGCACAGGAAGACCCGACGGCCGCAGTTTGTACGCTGCCGTGTAGCAAAAATCGTGTCAAAAACTTACAGTACGCTTGCTGCTGGCTGTGAGGCCAAATCCTATGGCTCGATATGACAACCAAAGGGATGAGCACAATGGACAGTTCAATTCGGTTGACCACGGGCAATGGTCGTGGCGAACCACAGTAGCAAGCTTACTAACCTGAGCCGGTGCTTTGTAAGTGCAGCCTGTCCCGAGAACACAAGTGCCCCGACGTCACTGATAACGAGCCTTTCTTCAGCTACCTGGTAACCACATGGTTTGCACTCTGGATCGGTATCGTGAGGTTCGAGTTTGGTGGTTTGGCAAGCGGTGGTATCTCGGTATGTGCCTGGTATAGAATGATGACTTGCCCGGGGGTTCCTGGAGTGGATCCCTCTATCGATGACGGGCGACAGGGGTGTCTGTCTCCGGTTTCAAGGCCAACCAGAGCACAAGGTCCAGCACAACACAGCAGAAGCTCACTCTGAACACTGTCAATGACCGCTTGTTGGCGTCACTCTGCTCTGAAAAGCGGCTCCGTCGCCTTAGGTGCCACAGCAGCAGACGGGTCTACACTAGCCGTTTTCATTTTCTCCGGTCTCATCCCCCTACGAGCCTAGTACGTATGTTGCATTCTCGAGGTATCACCACTTTTGATGTCTGTATTGGGCCGAGGAATGAAGCCATCGTGACGGCACCTGGGTGCCGCAACCGAACACTTGCAATAGCCAGGGCATGTTCTGTTGGCGTCAGGGCCTGTCAACCAAGACCAGCCTCACCGTCCACACCGTCCACACCGTCCACAGGCCGGTCGAAGCATTGCATGGCATAACACCCAAAGGGTCCTGTAGACCCTAGATCTTGGCATTTGTCGGGTGTGTGTGACCACTGGCTTGGAGACATTGACGCACAACCACGGTCCGAGAAGGAGGTGGTACTCGAGGTGTGAGTGGCTCTTTATTGAATGCTTCACGATGAATTGTCACAGGCCATGGCTTCAGATTGTCTGCCGTCAACCGCAGGCCGAACATGAGTTGCAAGGCCGCTCTATATCCGACCTGGCGTGACTACACTACAAGGGCATGGTTCGTTTGGCTCACTTTACACAGAATCATATGTTTCGAGCCTACTGTCAATGCAGCTGAGCAAATCGTGAACAATTGGGTGTTTAGACAGAAGCGTGGATTCTGTTCCCGGAATCGAGGGCATACCAACCGCGTCTCGTCAAGCGAGGGTGAGTACCTACCTACGTGCTCATGTACATACAAACCTCGAGGCAAGTACCAGGGGGCAGGAAGCCGCAGTCAGGAACCTCAACATCTGCAATCCAATGGGTGGGGCAGGCTTACGGTTCCGCGGGACCTGCGAATGTTCTGTTCGACGAATCCAGTTTAGTACCGGCTTCGTTCACAATGATCATCGATCTCTACTAAGGAAGGCGAGAAGGGCAGCTGGGTCCGTTACGCAAACGGGCCGTAGCCGCGAGGACTGTCATGGCCGTGGATACTGGCGACTTACAAA
This sequence comes from Neurospora discreta FGSC 8579, assembly GCA_009805215.1. Taxonomy (NCBI): domain Eukaryota; kingdom Fungi; phylum Ascomycota; class Sordariomycetes; order Sordariales; family Sordariaceae; genus Neurospora; species Neurospora discreta. The sequence goes on along the minus strand of RANX01000057.1, from coordinate 157,814 downwards.
TGAACACCCTGGTCGGTCGACAAGGAGAGAAGCCGTACCCGACACATGCCTGCCATCTGCAACTTCAACCTACCAGAACCGTCACTTATTCGTGCAGGCCCACTCAATATGGCCGATCAACTCCAATACTTGCCATTTCTTGTTCAAGCAATGGGACCGGGGTGTTGAGTTCACTTGCACTTGGCCCTCTCCGTATCTTGCACAGTACATGAGGAAAAACGAGAGAGGACAACGAAGTGACGGCCCTGCGTAGGTACCTAGGTATGTACGTACCTACTCTAGCCAAAAGTCCGCCAAGGACATGGGCACGCCATGTGTATGCCAGGCCGGATCGTCATGGCCGACTCGATGGCATGTGTATAAAGGAGTTGGATCCCCCTCATCTACCTCAACTGTCTTTCTTTGTCTCCATATAATAACCTCTTGTGATCTTCAAGTCTAATCACATCCCACGCCCATCACCTCTTTCCATCAGCACGACGTCACCGCGCTTAAAGCTTTGGACATATTAGACCCTTCTCTACCCTTTCCAACTTGCAATTCTTGCCGACTTTCTTCACCCTAGCACAGGCATAGCACAACCACCCTTATACACCAGAACACCAAACTCACACATCATCCTCGATACCCAACACTAGTCAAGATGGCTGCCAACAATTATACCAAGAAGGCGGTGCACTTTGGTGCTGGCAACATTGGTATGTGCCTTCCATATCTCTTCCCATCCAGGCTTGGACATCCCATATACTAACCTCGATCCGTCATCCCTTAGGCCGTGGTTTCGTTGCCTGCTTCCTTCACAACTCTGGATACGAAGTCATCTTTGCCGACGTCAACGCCGACCTAATAAACGCCCTCAACGCCAGCCCCTCCTACAAGGTTATCGAGGTGGGGAGCGAAGGAACGGAGGAATCGACCATTACCAACTACCGCGCCATCAACTCCCGCACCAACGAGGAGGAGCTTATCCAGGAAATCGCCACGGCTGAGGTGGTGACTTGCTCCGTCGGCCCTAACATCCTCAAGTTCATTGCCCCTGTGATTGCCAAGGGTATCGACCGCAGATCCGAGGACCTGCCCCCAGTGGCTGTCATTGCCTGCGAGAACGCCATTGGGGCGACGGATACGCTTGCCCAGTACATCAAGGACCCCAAGAACACTCCCTCGCACCGGTTGGAGGGCTATGAGAAGCGCGCACGGTTCGCCAACTCGGCCATTGATCGGATTGTTCCGGCCCAAGATGCCGACGCAGGCTTGAACGTCAAGCTCGAGAAGTTTTATGAGTGGGTGGTCGACCGCACTCCCTTCAAGGACATGTCGCCGCCGGACATCAAGGGCATCAACTGGGTCGATAACCTGCTGCCCTACATTGAGCGTAAGCTCTACACTGTCAACACCGGCCACGCGACGGCCGCGTACCACGGTTACATCCGCCGCAAGAGCACCGTCTATGATGCACTCCAAGATAAGGACATCCAGGAGGAGGTCAAGAAGGCGCTCGAGAACACGTCCCACCTCATCACGCAGAAGCACGGCATCGACGAGCAGGCCCAGCATGAGTACGTTGAAAAGATTGTCAGGCGCATCAGCAACCCTCACTTGGAGGATGCCGTCGAGCGCGTGGGCCGTGCCCCACTACGGAAGCTGTCCCGCAAGGAGCGGTTCATCGGCCCTGCAGCCGAGCTCGCCGAACATGGCAAGGACTGCAGCGCTCTGCTTGATGCTGCCGAGATGGCGTTCCGCTTCCAGAACGTCGAGGGCGATGAGGAGTCGGCCGAACTTGCCAAGATCATGGCGACCAGCAAGCCCGAAGACGTTGTCAAGCAGGTCTGCGGCTTGAACGAGCAGGAGAAGCTGTTCCCTAAGGTGGTTGAGGTTGTACAGCGCGTACAGGCCGACTTGCAAGACGACTAGATGGAGCATTTCTGTCAACTTTTGTTTCAAAACTACTTTATTTCATGTTTTATGATAAATGAGCGAAGACTTTACGGATAGGGAATAGGCCAACGGTGTCATGGACCCTCGGAATCCGGAGAATATGGCGTTCATTTGGCTGCTTTCTAGGATATCAACAGGGAGCATTACAACTGGGATTAATGGCGTTTACCCGGGATCATGATGATATCCTGGAGGTTTTTGTTTTCCTTTTTAAGTCATTATTATCTTCGCGCAATCACTAGAAGCGATTACAGTAGTAGATACAGTTCAGGTTATAAAAAGTACTCACACTTGATTCTCGTCCACTTCTGATACCTGATAACGTCGTCGCAGACGAAATGCCTCAAATAAGATCATTGTATCGAGTCTTTTTCTTTTGTGCGTGTTTTGTGACTGCTGAAAATCCTTCTTGAGATGAAAATGGATGGAGGTACTGGCTTGACAACTGATCTTTATCGGTTGCGCCTCCTGTAGCGTTGCTGAGACTCTCGGGCTTTCATTTACTCGTCTTTTGTAAATCTGCTCGTACGTGACAGTCCTTCTGACAGAAACTGGATTGAGTCGCTAGCAAATTCACCCTTACGTCTTTTGGTTTTTTTTTGTTTTTTTTGTGGTTGTACTGATCTTCAATGTAGTTGATTATGAACTTGGTTTTGGTGATGGTGATGGCTTCAAACACTGTTATGAACGCAACGACGGTGAGGGGGCGCCAAGAGATCTGCAAAGTTGTTTGTCGTTGCCTTAGGCAGCAGCTGGCGGGCGTAGTGACAGTGGCCGGCAGCTGTACCCATTTGACCGCCTGAGGAAGTCAGTGGCCCGAGCGGCGAGCAGACCACAGCCGCGAATTTGTGGGAGGCGGCCGGTCGAGATACGTGGCGGGCACCTCTACAACCGTCCGCTGTCATTTCCGGCCCGTCGCATCAAGTGTCAAGGCCTCCGAAGCCTCTATTCCGAATCCTCGTACCGCCAACCACGCCCCCCTCGGCGGACCAGATATCCAAATACACCAAATACAACAATTGCACCACTTCCGATAGCTTCACCCCTGACGAGCCCGACGGTGGCTTTCTTGTACGGTCAGGGACCATCTCCAGCATCCAGCACGCACCCCACCTGAAGCTTGGAAGCTCGAGAACCGTTACGACCGCCCCGTCCTCTAATCCCAACCTGTAAACACCACACACCATACACCCACCCCAAACTCGCCCAACATGAGGCTGGATGTCAAGGTAAGTTCACACAGGCTTTGTGTTTGCACCACCATGGCCGTGTCGCCGAGGCACAATAGAATTGCACGATGCTGCGACCTGGCACACACTTGCACCTTCCTCAGCTTCGGCCTGGGATCTTCCAGTTGCCCCTATTCCGTCTGCTGTTCCGGCACCTCGACGGCCAGCTCCATTGCGCCGACACGTCCATCATCACATAGCTGCCTCCAACTGCGCCAGCTTTTATTAGAAAACACCTGCTAACATGCCTGTCAACATGCAGCGCCAGTTGTTTGCCCGCTCCGAGGTTCGTTAGCTGTCCTCTTGACCCCTGATTCCTCCGTATCAAGCGGCCTTCCAACTTTCAAGGTTCCCATTGCTCACCCATACATATCCCGCACATAGCGAGTCAAGGGCATCGACTTCCATCCTACCGAGCCATGGATTCTGAGTACGTCTGATTTGACTTGCGATACGATGGGAGAGGGCCTGAGTTCTGACACTGCTTCGGTTATTAGCGACCCTCTACAGCGGCCACGTCTATATCTGGTCATACGAGACACAACAAATCGTCAAGACCTTCGAGCTTACCGATGTCCCCGTCCGCGCTGGTCGCTTCATTGCGCGAAAGAACTGGATCATTTGTGGTTCCGATGACTTGTATGTTTGACATGGAACCTGGGGTGCGGGCACTGGACCGCTAGTGCTAGACAGGAAGAGAAGCTGACCCGGAATCGCAGCCAAATTCGAGTCTACAACTACAACACGAGCGAAAAGATCACATCCTTCGAGGCGCATCCCGACTACATCAGAGCCATCTGCGTCCATCCTACACAACCCTTCGTCCTTACCGCCAGTGATGACATGACGATCAAGCTTTGGGATTGGGAGAAGGGATGGAAGAACGTGCGGGTATTCGAGGGCAACTCACGTATGGTGCCACCAGCCCAATATATCGGAGCAGCGCGCATGCTAACCGAGTATCAGACTACGTCATGTCCCTCGCCATCAACCCCAAAGATACCAACACCTTTGCTTCGGCATGTTTGGACAGGACAGTCAAGATCTGGAGCTTGGGTTCGTCCACACCAAACTTCCAGCTTGAGGCACACGAGACCAAGGGCGTCAACCACGTCGACTACTATCCCCATAGCGACAAACCCTATCTTCTCACAACTTCTGATGACGTGAGTTATCTTGACATGTGCTGGCGCATAGGACTATACAACTGACTTACTGGCACAGCGCACGGTGAAAGTGTGGGACTATACCACCAAGAGTTTGATCGCCACTCTGGAAGGCCACACCAACAACGTGTCTTTTGCCTGTTACCACCCGGAGCTCCCGATCATCATCTCTGGTTCGGAAGACGTACGTCGATATTGTACCTGTCCATTCGCTCGTGGGCTGTAACTGACCGCAACCGCAGGGCACGATAAGGATATGGAACGCCAACACCTATAGGTTCGAGCAGTCGCTAAACTACGGCCTGGAACGAGCTTGGTGTGTGTCATATCAGAAGGGCAAGCAGGGCATTGCTGTCGGTTTCGATGATGGTTCGGTGGTCATCAAGCTTGGTCGGGAAGAGCCTGCTGTGTCGATGGATGGCTCCGGCAAGATTGTGTGGGCCAGGCACAACGAAGTTGTGTCTGCTGTAATCAAGGGTGCTGGTGAGTTACAAAGTGGAACATCGAGAGTGGCTCCGAGCTAACTGGGATCAGATGCCGATATCAAGGACAACGAGCCTATCACACTCACCACCAAGGAGCTTGGAACCGCCGAGGTGTATCCCCAAAGTCTTATCCACTCCCCCAATGGTCGATTTGCGGCTATTTGCGGCGACGGCGAGTACATCGTTTACACTGCGCTCGCCTGGAGAAACAAGGCATTCGGCCAAGCCCTCGACTTTGTGTGGGCTTCCAAGGAGTATTCCAGCACAAACGAGTTCGCCATCCGCGAGTCTCCCACGAGCGTCAAGATATTCAAGAACTTCGAGAACAAGGTCGGCGGTCTCGACGTTCCCTTCGCTGCTGATGGTCTTACCGGCGGTGTCCTCCTCGGTGTCAAGGGCCAAGGTGGCATTTCCTTCTACGACTGGCGAACGGGTGGATTGGTTAGACGTATTGAGGTGGAGCCCAAGCAGGTGTACTGGAGCGAGAGCGGCGAACTGGTTGCTCTCGCCTGCGAGGATAGCACCTACGTCCTCAGGTTCTCGAGAGAGAACTACAACGAGGCGGTCGAGGCTGGCCTTGTTGAGGATGACGGTGTTGAGGCTGCGTTCGATGTCGTTACTGACATCAGCGAGAGCATTCGTTCGGCAGAGTGGCTGGGAGATGTCCTGATTTACACCAACAGCACCAACCGTCTTAACTACTTGGTTGGCGACCAGACTTACACCATCGCCCACTTCGATAAGCCCATGTACATCTTGGGTTACCTCCAGCGTGACGGCCGCGTCTATATCACCGATAAGGACCTTAATGTTACCTCTTTCGCCCTCTCGCTCCCCGTGTTGGAATACCAAACTCTTGTCCTTCGCGAGGATATGGAGACGGCTGCCGAGCTGCTCCCAAGCATTCCTGAGGATCAGCTCAATAAGATTGCGCGCTTCCTTGAGGGACAGGGTCACAAGGAGCTCGCGCTTGAGGTGGCAACTGACCCTGAGCACAAGTTCGATTTGGCGCTATCGCTTGGCCAGCTCCACATCGCCCTCGACATTGCGCGGGAGACTGATGCGGATCACAAGTGGAAGACCCTTGGTGATGCCGGTCTCGCTGCTTGGGATGTGCCTCTTGCCACCGAGTGCTTCGTCAAGGCAAAGGATCTGGGCTCGCTATTGCTTGTCTACAGCTCGACGTCGGATCGCGAAGGTCTTGCCAAGCTCGCTGAGCAAGCTACAGAGGCAGGCGCGCACAACGTTGCCTTCAGCGCCAAATGGCTACTCGGCGACGTCGAGGGCTGCATTGAGATCCTCAAGAATACCAATCGTCTTTCGGAGGCTGTGCTCTTCAGCCAAACATACAAGCCCAGCCTTACGCCCGAACTGGTGGCGGCCTGGAAGGAGAGCCTGGAAAAGCAAAAGAAGGGCCGTGTTGCCAAGGTGTTGGGCGTCCCTGGAGAGGACTCGGAGCTCTTCCCTGAGTGGGATGAGTATCTGAGACTCGAGCAGGAGGGACCTGCTGCTGGCAATCTGATTGATATCAATGCCGAGGAGGCCCAAGAGGAGTCACCGGCGGCAGAGGAGGCGGAAGAGGAAGCAGCTGAAGAGCAGAAAGAGGAGGAGAAGGAGGTTGAGGCAGAGGAGGAGTAGAGCGACGTCTCTGCACCATTCAAGGACAGGGGAAACGGACACGATTTTGCTTTGTGAAGGAGGATCGAAAGCGATTACAGACATTAAGATGCAATTAAGGCGGAGGAGACGCTCCTCTTGACTGCCACGGCTTTTACTAGATAAGATAGCACTGGTAGTGACCGAGACATGGTGGTTGTTGGCGGTTTCAAAAACGGGATACAGTTGGCGCACTTGTTGGTGCCGTTGTGGCCCGTATATAGTAGGCAAGAGCTTTAGTATTTTGATAATGGAGGAACAGTGAACTAATGAACCCAGCACATGCACTTGATATCTTGACCTTCTAAATGTTCGGGATGGAGATGCCGCCGGGCTCGGACAAGTAGTCCGTCGGGGTCTATTGATGGCCCGAAAGCTAAGACTGGCAGGGGGGCACAGCGGAGTCATGAACCCTGCCAGATTGGCGGACACGGCGGCCAAGGCGGGTCAGTCAGCGGGTCATCGAGGGTCATAGAGCGGCCGTCGCAGGCGACCAGTTTGAGGTGTCGTTGCGTGAGATTGGCCCCGGGGACCTGGGGACACTGGGGGGTTCGCTAGGAGGGGACCTCTGGAGAAGGATCATGGTGGGAGCCGGAGTAAGAGAAATTACCAAGCATCGACAGATCTGGAGAATCGGAACGGACGCAGATAGCCAGCGCCGAGACGAACCCGCACCAGGAAGATTCTCTCTTTTTTTTCTTCTTCTTCTCAATTCGTCTTCGTCGTTGGCGTCAGAGGCAATTTTCGCTTTTTCTCGATCTGACGTTTTTCTTGCTGTGCGGTCAGCGGTATTTCTTATTGGCGTTGAGCTACTGCACACCAAGTTCAGTTCGTCTGGTTTGCAGTCTTCCGTCATCTCTTCTGTTCTCTAACAAATCTCTTGCTTGGAACTGAATATCTCTTTTGATTACCGACCTACCAACGATCTACAACCTCTCCCCGCTTCGTCCGGACGGGTTCTTTTTGCTCTGATCTTACTACGATACCCCCCCAAAAAATAATTACTAGACATAGACAACACCACCTCCAACCAGCAATCTCCAAACGCCCGTTTCCCCAACTTACGCATCGGACGAACCGTGCATCATTAAAGTCGGTCTGGCCCAACTTTTGCATAACGAATCCCAGAAAGAAAGACTCTTACGATACGACGCAACACAAAGAAACCAGAAATTAGGACATAATCACAGGAAAACAAAATGACCGATTCAGTCCCCGGCGCCTCTGCCGCTAGCGGCACCGAAGTTGGCTACCCCAACGGCCACCTTGGACACCTCAAGCCGGAAGAGCAGGAAGCGCTTGAAAGCTTCAAGAGCAACCTGGCAGAAAAGGGATATTATAAGCCGGGGCCGCCGGCTTCACATGACGACCAGACATTGCTGTATGTTCCTTATATCTTCCCCTGCTCGACAGATCAAGTGTATCCCGAGACCGATCCGTGTTGCGCCGCAACTGCGAGTGCGAGTGCGACTGCAACTGCAAACTGCATGTTCTCCCGCTATGCGTCAATGCAATGATCCGTAATCCAGGGGAATTTGTGGTGATGGTGGTGGTGACAACAGGAACAAGGTGCAAAATCGAGTTGGATCGGAAATAGCTAACAGATGGATGCCGTACACAGACGATACTTGCGCGCCCGGAGATGGAACGTAGTTGATGCGTTTAAGCAGTTCAAGGAGACGGAAGATTGGCGGAAGGCGAATGACCTGAACGTTTTGTACGACACCATTGACTTGGAGGCGTACGAGGCCAGCAGGCGGTTGTACCCTCAATGGACGGGCAGAAGAGATAGGAGGTTAGCACTAAACCCAATCTTGCCCTCGGTATTTCACACTTGGAGGGGAAAGGGGCATGATATGCTGACTTTTTTCTCATAAAAACAGAGGCATCCCCCTCTACCTCTTTGAGATCCGCCACCTCGACTCCAAGACCGTCTCGAACTACGAAAAAGCCACCGAAACGAACCCTTCCAAGGCCGTCACCGACGGCCAGACCTCTCCCAAGCTCCTGCGCCTCTTCGCTTTGTACGAGAACCTGACCCGCTTCGCCCAACCCTTGTGCACCGAGCTTCCCGACCGCCCGCACGCCACCACTACACCCATCACTTTGTCCACCAACATCGTCGACGTCTCGGGCGTTTCGCTCCGCCAGTTCTGGAACCTCAAGTCGCACATGCAAGCGGCCTCGCAGCTGGCCACAGCACACTACCCGGAAACCTTGGACCGCATTTTCATCATTGGCGCGCCTTACTTCTTCAGTACGGTTTGGGGCTGGATCAAGCGCTGGTTCGATCCCATCACCGTCTCCAAGATTTTCATCCTCGGGCCCTCGGATGTGAAGGCTACGCTGGAGGAGTTTATCGACCCCAAGAATATCCCCAAGCAGTACGGTGGTGAGCTCGACTTTACGTGGGGTGATCAACCGAATACGGATCCCTACATCAAGGAGATGGTCAAGTGGGAGCATGGACTGAAGGATTTCCCCGAGGGACCCAAGTATTGGAGGCCGATGGCTGATGGGACAAGGATGGAGTGTGTCGCGGTGGGTAGTGAGGGGGGCAAGCAGAGGATGCTTAGTGTGGGGACTCTTGAGAGAGTTTGCAATGTGAAGGAGACGGAGAAGAAGGTTAACGGGGACACTTTGGCCGAGGAGGTCAAGGGCTTGAGCGTTGGTGATGACGAGAAGAAGGAGGTTGTTTAGACGGGGAAGGAGGCTACAGTTTCTGCGGTCTCAGCTTAGGGTTCGCCTGATAATAGGAGTGCGAATCCTTTTGGCCAAGTGGTGAGCCTTTGAGCGGAGGTTGGGGATCTTTGGCTATATATAGAGATACCTTGGAGATTTCTCATTTCAGCTATGGCTAGCTCTGCCGAGTCCAGGTTTTTATGTACCTCTGGTTGGAAAGCACATACTACTTGTACAAACAAGCATTAATATACAGTATAAAGCGAGTTATAGCTCGGGACATTTACAAATTCTTGAGCACGCGATCTATGATCCGTGTTCTCCCTTCATATATCTAGCACTTGGTAGTTACGTCCTGCTCATCCGGTAGTCTGGGAAGTCATAAAAGAACCCCCCCTTGAACACATGGACACATGTACCCCAAATTCCAAATGTAGACTACGGGTCGAGCATAGGCCCTGGAGATGAGTACGTATTATCAACCCATGTCAGCTGGCTAGTGCAGGAACCGGAACATCACAGACAAGGATTGGATGCGTTGAGTACGACAAATGAATTGTTGATGTGTGTATTGAGTCTTTGAAGTGCCTTCTATAAGTCTTCTAGAATCCTCAACTATACTCCCATGATCTTGCACAACTCGATATAGTCCAACACTCTATTTTACGCTATCCCCCTGTTAGCCCGCCACTTTTGTATGCCCTTCTCCAGCTCCTCCCAGTCCAGCCCGTCCTTGATCAACTGCATCGTAACCCCCACCCTCTCCACCTCCAAGTTCGGCCTCTCGTCATCAAAAAATAGCATCTCCTCGTACGGTATCCCCGTCCGCTTTTGAATGACCTCAAAGTGCCTCAACTTTGTCCCCTCATAAATCTCCAGTCCACCATCAAACAACTCGATCGTCTTGCGCCCCTTTTCATTCGTCAACCCCCCTCCTGACCCTGAAGAAGATTCTCCTCCCTTTGTCTTTGTCTTCTTCCCACTCCTGTCCTCCTCTTCGCCGTCCCCTTCTCCAATACCATCAGCAGCCCCCGCCGCCCCCTTTGTCGCAGGACTCCGTCTAAACCCCTCCACACTCGTCGGCAGTCCCCCAGGAATTCTCAACATCTTCAACATCTCTCTACACAAATCGCCCACAGGACTTTTGCTTGCGACAGCCAGCTTCACGCCCGCCACTTGCAACAAGTGCAAGATGATGGGGACGTGCTTGTAGAAGGAAAAATTCTCGCCGTTACGGTCGCTCAAAACAGAGCCGCTTAGGGCTCGAAGCGGAGGCCACGGGTGGCAGTCGCTGTAGAAGGGCCAGAGCGTGTAGTCGAGGTCGAGGACGACGAGCGAGGGGAGCGGGAGGCCGTCGGTGAGGAAGGGTGGGAGACCGTCATTCTGAGGGTAGGGGGTTAGGAGGTTGATGGTGGAGTGCGACGAGGAGGAGGACGCGGGGGCATAGACGTTTCTGGATTTGGAGAGTTTGCGTGGCATTTTCGGGCAAGGTGGTTGACTTGGCTTGTGATGGGTAGGTACAGGTTAGGTTGGAGCAGCCCAGTGACTGCGACGGTGATGCAGGTGCGGATGCTGATGTCCTGCAGTGGACGGATCACCAAACCCGCGCTGGACGGGCTGTCAGGTATGTGCTGGAAGTTCTCGGCGCAGAGGGGGGGGCGAGAGGGGATATCCGATGGGGCGTTCCCGAGGCTACCTCTAGGTAATGATAATGAGGTTTGGTTATGTATGTTGGTCACGAGTTGCTGACAATTGCTGACTGAAAATGGACTTCGCGGGAGGTGAGGAAAGTTTGATCAATGTATCGCTGAAGTGTGCCAATGACATAAGCTGTCAGGGCCCGAATGTGTCACTGATTGTCGTCCAATTCTTCCCCCGAATTCTAGTGACGGAGTTAACCCCACCCGGTCTCCCCCCTCCCCCACATGAATTGGACAGGGCCGACAGGGCGGTGAAGGTAGCAGTGGCCCCTGGCCCTTCTCCCCGTATGTACACTAACAAGCTGACCGCGACCTGAGCAAGGCGGGGAGTTTAACAGGGTTGGGGTAATACCCCGTAGGACAAGTGAAGGAGGCTATTGGTGTTCTACCTTTATGACGTTTTCTTCCATTTCTCCATCTCTTCCATTTCTCTAATTCTTCTTCAGCGCAGTGGCCTTTCATTCGTATCAGCCAACTTAAGTGGCTGACTGCGGTTCGTCTGATGATAATGCCGCTGCTCTCGTCCCTTTTCCGCTTCTCGAGACGCCAATTTCCCAGTGCGTCAGGCATGCTATGACTTATGTCCAGGTATGCAATGACATGCCGTCGAGCTGCCTCACCCGCCACAATCAGCCTGGAGTTGCAGAGCTGCTATCCGAACTGTTTCCCGGGTTGAGACTCGTTGATACTTCAACAGGGCCAAGTCCTGAGATTATCCGGCACCCGCCATTGGACGACCGGGCGCTTCGTTGTCAGCAGGGACATTCACCGCGTGAGAGTCACGGCCTGCACTACGGCACTCAACATTAGCTAGCATCGTGGAGTACAGAATGTCTTGGTGGCATTGTCCGATCTTCAACTGCCGTCCGTCCGTCACTCACTCCTGGCACCGCATCTGGATTTACCCCACCGCGAAACCGATCCCCGCGTGAACACCAACAGCGCACTATGAGTAGGTAAGGTTGTCTTTACAGAATCCATAGCACCCGGCAAGCCAAAGGGGACACAGCATGGTGGGCTGATCGATGATCGTCGGGTACTCCAGTCCTAATTTCAGGTCCGTCCCGAGCTTCAGTGACGGCTCCCAGATCAAAGCCCGTGGCTTCATTCTTCTTATACGCACCACCACCAGTCCCCTCTTTGGGGTTGCACCGCCATGTCTTCATCCCTCCTTCTCTCTTTAGAATCCAAACTCATTGTCAAGTTGTCAAGCTTCATCGTGACTTTCAATATCGCAGCGCAAAGTCCAGTAACCCAGGACCTCATTACATAGACCGAATCTCTTTCATACTTATATTATTATAATCGCAGTGACATCATGGCTTCCGGACTCTCGGCCACTCCTCTCAAGAAGATCCACTTGGTGCGCATCGCCCATGTGTATTATAAGCACAAGAACATCGACGCGGCCAAGAAATTCGCCGAAGACTTCGGCTTCGCTCAGACTGCCGAGGTTGGTAAGAAGACATACTACCGCGGTTATGGCACCGAGCCCTTCGTTATCTGCCTCGAGGCCTCGAATGAGGACGAGTTCGGTGGCGCAGCCTTCGTCGTCGAATCCATGGAGGACCTGATGCAAGCGGCCAAGACACTTCCTAGCGAATGTAAGGCCACCGAGATATACGACCTGTCAGATGCCCCAGGTGGTGGAAAATGCGTCACATTCCACGACCCTGTCGACGGGTTTCCATTCCATCTTGTCTACGGCCAAACGCCGGTGGAGGCGCGGAGTGTTGACTTCCCCATTGTGCGGTTCAACTTTGTAAGTCGGGTTCTTATACGACACGCATATGGATTGCCTTGCTAACTCGCCATGACTGCCAGCCTAATGAGAAGAATCGCGGAGCCAACGAGTTTCAACGCTTCAAGAAGCGGCCAGCACCAGTGCATAAGCTGGGCCACTTCGGCATGTGTGTAACCGACTTTGCCAAGTGCTACGACTTCTATACCAAATACTTCAACTTCTTCCCTAGTGAGGTATGTATGTTGGCCTATTTTTCAGATCTCGAACCCACGATTAACGTATACCTAGCTTGTCCACAACGATGAAGGTGTCAACAAGACCGTCTTTTTCAGACTCAACCGCGGAAACGACCTTGTGGACCATCACTGCTTCTTCTTCTTTGAAGGTCCCAAGATGCACGTCCACCACTCGTCCTTTGAGACGCACGACTTTGACACTCAGGTGCTTGGGCACGACTGGCTCCGTCATCAAGGTTACAAGAACTGTTGGGGTGTTGGACGACACGTGATGGGCAGCCAGATCTTCGATTACTGGTTCGACCCCTCCGGGTTTATTCTCGAACACTATGTGGACGGTGATCTCCTCGATATGAGAGAGCCCACACATAACACAAAGGCAGCTCCAGATAACCTGCACGTTTGGGGTAAGTCATACGATGAAACACCTTCAAGGATTGAAGAAACTGACTTTATCTAGGCCCTGAGGTCCCAGCCACTTTTCTGCAATAAGCCTTTGGATTCATGGAAGCGATGTAGCGAAACCTGAAAGGCCCCTCCGACGGTGTTTGTAAAGTACACGAGTCAAAGCCATCAGTGCTCTCGAGGGTCAACTAATATATAATGAACGCGCTTGTCAAACCCCACGCATTCAAAATACTTCGCATAGGTATCTACAAGGATGACTGATAAGATCTCTTCAGCGGGTGTAAGTCTCACACAGGTTCACAACGTAACAGAGCGAGGCGCCAACACGTGGAAATGCGGAGGAACAGGGAACTTTGTGGTCACTTGGGTTACAATATTTAGGAACAGGCCATAATTGACGTTGAGACTACATCGAATTCGCGACGCCAGTTCAAGGCATACCCATCAAGAAGTACAGTTGCAAACTACGAGTTACTAACGGGTAACTATGATGTGGTAAGGTCGTCCCGGCCTTGAAAGAATATCTGCACCATTAGTGACAGAAAACCATTAATAATCTTTAGAAAAGAATTCATCATAACAATCATCACAGATGTGACAAGAAACCATTTTTTGCTTCCTCTCCGAACGATTGAAATAGCGGTATGAGTAGCGACTTTGCAGGTAATAGTTCGAGAATTGACTGTCAGTATCTTCACGCTTCGATCATGTCCTTTTAAAATGCCAACCTCGGAGTCGCGTTTATAGCCGATCATGAGAGACGATTATCTTTTGGAAGTACGAGACTCCCAAGTGAGAACTCATTATCCCAGACATCGCATACAGTCAACTCCGCGGAGTCAATACGCTAACATTGGATATTAGAGTCCTCGGCTCTGGCAGCAACTGGTTACCCTATCTGGGAACAGTCAAGAATCCTGACATCTTTTTACACAACAAAGCGCCTTCAAATTCTCCACAAACCTCCAGTACGCCCTGTTTGATGACTTAGGCCTCTTCTATTATCTTTGGTTTCCTGACATTGACGGCGACCTGCCCACTGTTTCGATGTACGGTACCTAGCTTTTCGTTCGGGACGACCTAACCAGCTCCAAAGACAATTCCATCTCTCCCGACGGGGCTCGCCATGGACTTTGAGCGCGGTTGCGACTGGAGGGAGAAGATGATTAGGCTGGCTAGGGAGGTAATTATCAGGTCTAGAAACGATGTCGACGATGTACCCTTTTCTCCTGAAAACGCTGTGACTGGTGTGGATGGTATGGAGAGGAAACACTCATGGGCTCACAACTCGTACGCTATGATTCCGGCAAACGGATCTGCAGGAAATTGAGTAAGGCCCAACAGGTTCGTTCACCAGGGACTGCAAGACGGAGCAGGCACAGAAGCTGGCTGGGCACCTGCCCAAGATCTGGAGTTATGTGCTGGTGCAGTGTGACCTTGTTGTCTTTGCTTTGGATAGTCCTTGTTTCTCGTCTTTCTGGTTCATTGTTTCCCAATTTTTTTTTTTTTTTTCTTTTTTTTCGGGTAATGGTAAAGGACCATCAAAGTGCAGAAACTTGGAAGAAATGGAGAGTTGAGAGAGTGCGTCATATGTCTAATGAAGGTCTCATGAAGGAAAAAAAAAGGAAGAAAAGAAAAAAGAGAAAAAGGGAAGACAATGGAGTATCCATATCGGAAATAAGCACCCGTCCTAACGCAATATCACCAGATAACCCAAGAATATCGCAAAGCGGTAATCAATGTATGTCAACAAAATAACAAGAATAAGAAAGGAATAAAGGAAGGGCGAAGCCAGTCTACATTTCGAAGAAAAATTACAAAAAAAAACAATATTTCAATGGTCATCGTGCGACGTGGGCCTGATTCGAACAGACGCTCCCGAAGGAACAAGATTTCTAGTCTTGCGCATTAGACCACTCTGCCACCACGCCTAGTGTTGTTGTGGATCTGGTTCAATCTAAGTAACTATGTAATTGGTAGCGGAAGCACAATACTGCTTCACCTTTACCACACGTCTTTTCATCACCTAGTAATATTTCAAATGCATCATCTTTCTTGCCTTACTATTGGGAGGCATGGTGTTACAGGATTAGTATATATCGATCGCACGCGACGACTATAAACTCGTGGTGTCTCGGACGGAACTACATGGGAAAAATCCGTACGCGAGTTCAATAACTCATGCACACCTCCTTCGTGTCCAGTAAATCTTAAACAATCTATGGGACACTGGACAATACAAGAAAACTTCTCATTAAACAGCGGGATGAGTGCTCCTAACCTACTACCTTGTTGATCTTAAGTTCGGCATTGAAGAGCATAACCTTGAATATCTTCGTCTCCTCGTTGATGGCGACTTATTGAACAAGGGGGTTTCCATTTATTGGGTACCCTGATTACCAAGTAGGATCCATCAGGTGTATCACACCACTGCCAGACATCCAGATGTGCCGACGGACAAACAGTGAAGGCAATATCGTCATGTTACCGCTCCTCTAGAAGGCAAGCAACGGATGCCACGGCAAAAACACGCAGTTGAGCGGCATGACAACAACTTTCCACCTCTTCCCACATCTCTCGTGGGAGCGCCGAGCTTAGATCTGGGAAGTCACTGTCGAACCTTGAACCGTCGAATCGAGTTTATAGGCAAGAAGACCTCGGTCAACGAGTATGTGAGACCAAATATGAGGACACTTCTTCCAGAGACATACAAGGAAGGAGTACTCAACCCAGGCTTGCGGTCACCTACCCCGGTATTAGCAACAATACTGAAATTCACCGAGAAGTTTGCAGTCCCGGGTTATATAGGAAGGCCTTTGCCGGGTGACAGAATGTGGCAGTCGATATAATTGAAGAAGGAACAATACGCCTCTGCCCGGGCTCTTTCAGCCTGTTTCTGCAAAGAGGTTGTATTGTACTCTTTTCCGAGCCAGGTGATGATTGAATGATAACAGGCCTTGAGCTGGAAGAGGATACCAGGGAGAGCCGAGGGCGTCCTTGTGCCTACTGAAGGGGCACTGTCCGGACCTAGGGACACTTTAATAGGTAGAATCACATATATCAGGTCAATGCAGACTTCCATTAGCCATCGACGTGAACAGTAGGAGAAGAAGGAGGCAATGATGGGATGCTGCAAATTTGACAGACACCTAAGCAATGGCTTGTGCAGCAATCCTAGAGAGTATCCTTAGCAACATGGATATGGAAGTACTTGGCATTGGATATCGAATTGCATAGCAGCCTTGTGTGACATACGACACCTGTTCGGATAAGTGTCCGTAGCTTGTGACCCATATGTGCACTTCAGTCTCAACGCCTCAGACCTGACAAGAGATCTCATAATCTGAAACGCCGCCTGAATCAATGACTCTTGGCAATCGGGCTCTGCATCCGGCTAGATAGAGAGCATCTCCCTAGATACAGGATCGTTACGCTGCCACAGTTGCCAACTTTGTATATCGATTATTCTATGAAATTTCAAAAGCAGTCTTGGAGCGCTCTTTTTGTCTCAGCATCGGGGTACAGGACGACTGTAATTTGTATATCAATGTTTCGGCGTTTAGGCGCTAATTTTGACTTGGATATATTGACGTCTGCCACCTTTTTGGAGGAAACTGAGTGAGCGAGGCCGTATACTATCATCACAGTTGTAGCTAGCCGCTGAGACTTTTTGGCTAATCCCGAAATATTGGCAAACAAGGCAACAAAGCAGCCTGTCGATGGCTTGCAACCATTGAAATGACCGATTGACATTCTCTGCACTTCGGCATCTTTTATACCCGGACTTCTCTTTTCCCTTCACGGTCTAGCAAGTCTGGGAAGTACCTGCATGTAAGGTGGCCAACGAGGCTGCTAAGCTGAACAAAACCCTTCGGAGCGGCTGGCAAGTCTGTCATGCCCGATCGACAGCATATCTACCAGACTATGTTGAGCCTAGTTGCATGTTCGAAAACATCCGGTTTGAATGAGAATAAGCGGTTCCTCGATATTCGTTCACTGGATCCTAAATCGATGAGCAAATGGTTGGCGTGGTGGAGTTCATCGCGGGGCCAGAAACAAGGTCAATACCACCCGTAACTGGAGATTGTGCTCACTCATGGCGTTGTCTGGGGTAAGGCAAAGAGTCACGTTGGTTGTGATGGTTTGCGATGGTGTGCGTCAACACCTAGTGATACTGGTTAACCAACTCCCATGCAAATGACAAAATCGAGGGATATAAGACGGACTGGGCATCACCAACAGCGCAACGACGGCCAACACGAAGCCGTAGCTCGACAAGCAGCCTTATACCTCGACCAAGAAGCCAACAATTGTCGTACCGTAACCTCGTCGCAAAATGCCCCAGGCTCTTTTCATCACGTTACTGCTTGCAGCCGTTGTGCCGGCCGTTGTGGCGGACGGTCCCCCGGCAACAATGGGCGAGAGGTTCAGCGGCCTCAACGTCCTGGATTCGAACGGCGGACTTCAGAGTTTGACCCCGACCCCCTACACAATAAGTCAATGGCCTTGGGGCACTGTACCCAAGCTGTGCTATGACACGTCTGTCAAGAATAATTACTGCAGCCCGTACGATCTTGAAGTGTATGATGTCAGATACTCGGATGTAGGTACAAGACTTGCCTCGGATTCGGGACCTGTACTTACCTTGAACTTGACAATAGTGCCCCGTTCCAACCACGGTCTGCCGATGCAAAAATTCGCCCATGGCCATCGACACCATTGCGCAGCGTGTCGGCCAGCTCCCTGTCAAGGCTCGCCAGTATAATGGCTATGTCTCCAGCTTTGCGGGAAACGCGTGCTCAGCCTACAGCGATAGCTTCAACAACTACTTCTTTGGCGACTGCGGCAATTCCGAGTCCGTCTTCTTCCATGAACTCAGTCACAACCTTGACCGTCACGTTGCCGGGGCGTCCATCAACAATTGGTACTCCCTTTCGCAAGACTGGAAGGATACCGCTACCAAGGGAACTTGCGTCGCAGACCACTATGCTAAGGCTAGCTGGCTTGAGGCATATGCCCAGGTGGGAGTCATGGCTGGATACGATGCTACGGTCCAGTCTATCTATACCCAGAATGTCGGCTGTATGATCGATCAGGTCAAGAAGGTGGTTGGACAGTTGGGCAGTGTCTGGCGCAAGCAGCCTGGACAGGCGTGCGATCGTTACTGGATCAAGGAGTAAGCTCTTTCCAACATTACCCATTTGCTTGACGACCCCGCGCTGACCGGAATTGAAACAGTACCACGGTTTGCATGGGACCTGATGCGGAAGCCAGTGGCAACTGTCAAGCACCATCCCAAGCTGCTGACACGGCGGAGGCTGCTGGTGTTGTTCCAGTGTTGCCGGACGAGCAGCAGAAGCAGCACGACGACTTGGTCAGGGAGCTTCAGCGTCACGCCGAGGACGCGGCAGGCATTTCTCCCGGAAAACGTGCGGCCGAGAGGAAGACCAAGGGTAAAAAGAGCACCAAGTTCAGGGTCTGAAGCGGGGATCACTGCCATATTCCAGGTTCGTGAGGTGCGATTGACTGGGCTTTAGCTGTGGCTTCAGAGTGTTGAGGAAGTTGCGAGGCCTCAGTTGTGAGCGACGTCATCAGACCGTCTCTTTTTGGGAGAATGGTATTTTTTTCTTTTTTTTTCTTTTTTTTCTTGGATAATCGGGATAGGGTAGGCTCTGCTTCTCGATAGACTAATAATTGATTTGCTTTGTTGTCGCTTGCGAGGTAACCAACAGATTTGTGAAGAGTAGACGGGAGACGCCCACCCGCACCTAATGAATAACGAAGGCCGATCGATGGATGACTCTTTCGAGTGTATCTTCCGTTTGTTGGACCTGAAGCGGGGTGTGATTTCTGTCAAGCCCGGGCGGGCCAGAGAACAAAGGAAGGAATGGTTCGATCAATATACCTTGACGGCTCAACCATCGATCGATCTGATCTGCAATTCCCATTCTGGATTCCAGTTGACGGGTTGTGGAAAGGAGATCGAGTCGGACCCAGTGAACAGTTGAACATGTCGTCTATCCTGCCTCGAAGATTGTAGCCATTGAAAGTGCTTTGCTCAGAGGATTATCTTGCGAATCGAATGAATACGGCAAACCAAACACAGGCACGGCAATGTCGTTATGGGGTTAGTGTGGGTCTCAGGGCGCCGGTGCACGCGACGGGATGACGCTTACACAGGAGACTAGCGTAGGGCCACAGGCTATCTTGACCACTCAACACAAAGGAAACTCCTTGCCTTGACCCCGCTAGAGCCTAGAAACTGCCGAAAGCAAAAAAGTCTTGGCACCTCCCAATCGACCCGAATTGTTGACATATCCAAATGCGGCAAGGGAGCTCCTGCCTCGACCGCTGCACGAGATGGACAGATGGGGATCGCCGAAACGGATCGAACCGAGTTCGGTAGGTTGCTGTCAGAATCTGTCGAGACCCCGAATCCGATCTCTGCAGTTGGCATCATGTTGACATCACCACATTTCAATTTGGAATCGATTTCTGCGGGAGGGGATGCAAAGGGCTACTTCATTACACTATGTGGATGAGACGAAGGCAAACATTGAACGGCAGATGGGGTCTCATCATTCACTACAAACTGACATCACAGATTTACACACAATAGTCGGGTTGCTGGTTTACATCAGTCGATTTCTTGTATATAAGGATCTCTGATCCTCCTCTCAATCGAACAATATCTTCTCCTCCATCAAGCAATACAATATCCGTCGAACAAACAATCTCAACGAACAACTACCACCAAATCACGGTTCCAGATACCATACATAACTTCATCAAAATGGCTGGCAACGGTAACGACAACCCCGGCAACTTCGCCAACCGGTATGTTTACCATCATTATCTACTCAACCATATTGCTCTGTAGAGATACTTTGCTAACATAATTCACTGCTCCAGCCCCAAAGAAGAGGTTCAGGCCATCGCCTCCAAGGGAGGGCAGGCTAGCCACAGCGGCGGTTTTGCCAGCATGGATCCCGAGAAACAGGTATGTTATTTATTTTTCTCCAACTATTTTACACTCAACCATGTCGAAGAGATAACTTACTTTGACTGACACTTGAACCCAAACAGCGCGAGATTGCTTCCAAGGGCGGCAAGGCTTCCAGCGGCAGCTTCGAGCCTGGCTCCGAGAAGGCCCGGGAGGCCGGTCGTAAGGGCGGCAAAGCTTCCGGTGGCACTGGCGCCGATGACGATGAGTAGAGGTCATCAACCTACTACTGGGACTACCATCACTTGATTATGACATGGCGTACGAGACACGAATTAATGACTTTGCCTTAGGATGATGGAATTGTAACAACAGTACGGGATATGATATGGAATTTGACATGAATTGGGTTTAAAAATTGTTTGGCTGGCGGGAGAAGGCGCACGCAGATAATTTTGCTTATCTCAGTCATAATTTCTTCTTTATATTTAAGAAAGATATCCTTTGAATATGCTTCAATACAACGGCCATCTTGAACAGTCATTCTAACCCATCCCTCCCTACTTATTAACAGGCTCAACTCCAAAACCCATTCTCCTCCAAAAACGTCTCCACAGCCACCCACGGCACCGCTCTCTTCACCAATGGCTCCTCCGGGTTCCAGTCCAAATGTACACCCACCAGCACTCCCGAGTTCTGGTCAAAGATCGGGCCGCCGCTATACCCCCAATACGTCCAGCAATCATGCTGCATCGCGCCGGTGTCCGAATTATCCTGCGGGTTGTCTACCTTGCCCGGTGCAATCCCGAGGTATCGCCCTGAAGACAGCTGCAAGACCCGACGGTGCTCTGACCCGTACGCCTTGAGGCCTGGCGGATCGTCTGGGTGTTCGTCGGCTGGATGGCCGATTGCTACTAGCGGAGTGTGGAGGGGCGGTTCTTTATGTGGCTTGCGTGGTCCGCATCCGCGTGAGAGTGAGGGTGGGGGTAATTTGACACAGGGGAAGTTGATCTTACCACTCGTAGTTTTCCCTCCAGGAGATAACCTACCCTCACCAGGGACCTGAGCATGCGTAACCTTTAGTAGCGCCAGATCCCTTCCCAAATCCCACGCTATACACCTAGCACCTACGATCCTTGACCTTGACTTGGGAGAGGTATTCGAGCCTCCCCCACTCCTACGCCCCCCTTTCAATGTCGAACTCGAGTATCTCGCCGCCTCCCCTGCATCCTCTCCAACCTTCCACCACCCCCACATCTCCCCTTTATCCTTCCCTTCCTCCCCCTCCACCGACGACGTCATAACCAACCAAAACAACCTCCCCACCGTCTTCACGGTCTCAACCACACAATGCGCTGCCGTCAATAACAATCCATCCTCCCTAATGCAGAACGCTGTTCCAGCTTCGGATTGCGCAAACGCCAGGGTGGCATCTACGGTATGGGCTTTATGTCGCCGAAAGGAGCGGGGGATCACGAGGGGTTCGTACTGAGAGAGGCTGGAAGCCTTTTTCAGGAGGAGAGCGTGAGATGCAGGGAAAAGGAGGGTGTGATTGGATGTGATGAGCGTAAGAGAGGAAGGGAGGGGGATTAGGCCACGGGTGCGGAGGTTGAGCTTGCGGGTGAGGGAGAGGTGGTGGGGGTGCGTAACTATGGGGGTCGAAAGTTTTTGTCGAGAGGTTGAAGAGATTGGAGACTGAATACACGTACTGCTACAGTGATTAAAGAGTTGTTTGGTTGTCGGGGAGGTTGCGTCCGAGTTACCGGAGGTGTTGGTGTTGGCGGTTCTGACTCTGGGTCGGTACGAGCGTGGCAAGCGGCATCGTTTCGGCTTTTTCTTCGGGGTTGGTTGTTCGGCGATGGTGGTGATGCTGTCTAGTAACTCTTTGGTACATCTCTTGGTTCCTCGAGTGACTACCTCTGACTGACCGGTACATGAACACGCTTTCATCATCTTGTAATGTAACAAGTAGGAAACTCAATCATTCCACAAGATTTTGATGAGCTGCACCGGTTGTCCAAGGATCATACCAGAATATAGTACATCAGAAACTTCCTTGGGAATTTCCACCATCACTGAGGAGATGGGCCATTATCTACGAAACAGCTCATCGACCAGAGAAGAAAAAAAAAAGACCTATGCAACACTACGGAGTTGACAATGGTGATTGTAAATGTCTCGACTGTATCACTTGATACTCGTGTTCTCTCATAAATTGAATCAAATCCTCCTTTCATCAAAGTCATTGTGTCGTTCGATGGGCTTGCTCCTTTGTTGATTTCTGTCCTTCTCCTTTCAGCCCAACCGACTCGCCGACAAAATCTCAGGAATAGTTGGACCAAAGAAGTATTATTAGGAGCCTTTGAGGATCTTTGTCCGAGCCAACCAACATGGGAATATCCTCGACTTCAAGAACAAGATCCTCCCAGGTGCTGAACCTACGTGGCTGACAAAATGCAAAAGTTAGAGAGCAGTTCTTTCTCATTTGGTCTTCGAGACGAGTGAACAAAGAAAGTCGAAGCCCCCGACCCCTTGCGGTGCGCCTTGAATAACGCATGGCATGACGGTTTCCGTCATTGCTACCTTTGCAGAATGGTGATCCCCTTCATCGCTCGGTGATGGTAGCCCTGTGTGTCCGTGTCCAGCTCTGCCATCATACCAACACATGTTTCGAGGATGTGCTGCCCGAGGCATCATGGACGCTTTTGGTCATGAATGTCGGAACTTGCGAGAGCAGGGTTTTGACTCTTATGAGGGCAATGCACCGGACTCTAGCCCTACATCCCGAAGGTGGCCCGATATCCCGGTTGAGATCTGTTACCGATCAATGAGCGGGTAAGTTTTTCTTGGAAGAGGGCTTCAACCTTATCGGTAGTTGAAGGGCGCGGTACCAGGATTGTAAACCCTCAACTGTATCAAACAAAGCACCGAAGAACAGAAGCGCGCCAATCACTATTCTCGACAAGAGGTCAAGGTCCCAGATCTTCCACCAGTTGCCTGCTGCGAGCATTGTATGTGAGGGCAATCGAGGGCGTGTTCGGCGCGCCCATAAATGGCTGCTCGGAGCTAAATGTCTTGGTAGGTGGGACGCACAGTCCCCGTCCAATGCTGATTTGTTTGTTAGCTCTATACCCTGAGTAAGACACATGCCAACCCATCCTGAACGCCGAAAATGTACGATGTAAAAGATATATAGAGAGGTTATGGTCAAAAACCGGAAATCAGTGCCTGGTTTCACATAATCATACAACTTCAAGCCCCTATTGCCTTAGTGGCTTTTTGTTGAAACGCCTGGACAAGCTGACCCGAGGTCTTGAGCTAACAAACACGAACAAATCAGTATCAGACTGTACGAAAGGTCGCGTTTCAGAAAGGCACTTTCGCACCTCTGGAGGTCCTGAACAGAAATGACTTTCCTGAAGATTTGGCCCACCAAGAATCCTTTGAACCAACCACACCAGGCGCATCAAGGAAAGTGGAGTAACTGACAATGGCCAAGCCATTATCTCTAACGACAGCCTTGCGAGAAATGGCGAGAAACTGTTAGAGGACACACCGGACAAGTGTCGGGGACCGGGAATTAGACCCATCCTGCTAATTTACCTTCAAAGTCCCCCGTACCGACCGCCCACAAACCATAATCCTCCAGATTTCCAGATTTCCATTTCTAAGCCCTACGGTTGTGCCGAGCACGCCCTGAAAAGAGTTCAACGGGACATCCGGAGAAAACATGCTTTTGGCAACTAAGGTGGTAGTATGGTGACGTCTCGTTTCCCAAACAGGCGATGTCTTCGAACTGCTCCGAGCGGTGGGAGTGATTCTTCCTGGCACCCCAAACCAGGAGGCGGCAAGGCATCGCGAGTAGCCTCAAACGACCCCTGGTAAGGTAGTATACAGGAACGTCTCGTGTCCCAAATAGGCAATGTTTCAAACAAGCTCCGAGCGAGTGGTTCTTCTTGGCATGTCAAACAGTGAGGAGGCAAGGCATCGCACGGAGCTTCAAACAAGCCCTGGCTGTCAATTGCGCGCGTAGGTCAGGTGCTGTTTACCTCCTGAACAGCAGCTCAAATCTCGGCAGTTGTTGCCTTAATTCGATAAGTGAGGTTTGGACGGAGCGGTCGCTGGAACTCGTTGGTATAAAGATGTCAGCGATGGCCTGTGTCTGAAGTCAAGGCATCATCAGCCAGTTCACAACAGAACCAGACTTTAGCTGACATCAAACACTCACGAAGAGAGCCTCCGCCTATTTCTCCTGGGCCTTCCTGCTGTCGCCCATCTGGGCTGCCCCCGCCGCGGACCCCACGAACCATTGCCTCACCAGGCAAGACACCAGCTTCACCGACTACGCCTATGTTTACGTGAGTCAGCCTCTTCTGCAGTACCTTGTGCCTCGGAAATGGCCCAGTTCAAGAACTGACAATCACCCAGTTCACAGGCGAAGGCTACTCCAATGGCGAGCAGATCTATATGGCTGTCAGCAACAACAATGATCCCACCCAATGGACAACGCTCAAGAATGGTCAACCCTTCCTCACCACCGACGTCGGTACCAAGGGCATTCGCGACCCTTCATTGATCGTTGCTCCGGATAGAAGCAAGTTCTGGATCATTGCCACGGTACGTTTCTCCCCAGCCCTAAGCAAGACTGACCAACCACTGACACTCTGTACCAGGACCTCAAAGTCAACGGTCTGCCCGGCGGCTGGTCCAACACCGACATGCAAACCAAGGGCTCCAAGTCCCTTGTCGTCTGGGAGTCCACCGACCTCCGCAACTGGTCTGGCCCCCGGCTCGCCAGAGTATCCCCCGATAATGCGGGCATGACCTGGGCCCCTGATGCCATCTGGGACCCTGAGCGTAACGCCTTCATGGTGTACTGGACTTCGAACGTCCTCTCTACCGCCAACGGGATCCAGGCCGGGTGGAAGATCCTCCGATGCTATACCAATGACTTTAAGACCTTCACCAAGACGGAAGAGTACCTCTCTGGATACGGCATGGATGTTACCATCACTGCCGCGGACAACGGACTTTTCTATATGATCACCAAGAACGGACCGAACGGGTTGATTCAGGAGAACGTGGCGTACAACGGACTGTCGGGAGCATGGAAGAAGGTCTCGGAGAACATTGGACAGGGCGCTTTGCCATCTGGCGAAGGACCGTTGATATTCAGGAACAACAAGGACCGCAGCAAGGTACGTGCGCTCTGGCTATACTCGTCTGTTGTGTTGAATGTTCCGTTGGTTGTGCTGACTTGTTGTCCTCTTGACAGTGGCATCTTTGGATCGACAACAACACCAAGGGATCCGGATATATGCCGTTCGAGACTACCAACATTGCCGGCGGTCAGTACACCAAGACGCAGGACTACAAGCTCCCGGCCAACCCACGCCACGGATACGTGATTCCCATGTGAGTTTCGCCTGATCTGTGACAGAGAGAGAGAGTCATGGTAGCTAACCAAAGTCATCTCGATGCAGCACCGCCGCCGAAAGACAGGCCTTGTTGTCCGCCTAAGTCGGAACCGACCGCCAGATCGTACATGGTTCATATGAGTAAGGTCTGGTTAGAAAGGCTTCGTATGGACGAGCACAAGAGGTTGAAGGGGTCATGGGCGGTGTCAGACATGCACCAGATCACATGCTCACCTTTGGTCTATCATCCCATGGTGTCGCATACAACTAAGACCCTTGCCTTTTCACCCACCTGTACATAGTGTAGTCTCGTCTCTTCTCTTCTCTTCTTTTCACCTTTAGTTATTGATCGACAACATAGATATTTGCGAGCGTCAACCGCTAGATCCACGTGCGCGACAGTACGGATTGGGATTGTTGTGTCTGATGACCCTGTGCTGATATTGCATCGGACTCCGAGGTAAGTTTGGAGATGTCGATAGTCATCAAGTAAGCGTAGCAAGATGCACTGATGGCATCAGCAAGTCGCCGTGTGTTGTTGGGTTCAAGAGTTGGCTTGTTGCAAAAGGAAGCAAAACGATGTGTCAGCGTCCCATCTCCAGAATTCCATCCCCCCCCGCCTAAAATCCCAAGAGATGATGCAGAGGGACACCACGCTTTCACGGTCATGCAACGCTTTGACCAATCAGTACCCTTTTATTACTGAGTCCAGTGGAGAATGTTCCGGGCTTAACCGAGTCTCCGACTCAGTTGCGAATCCTGCTTGGATGCCTGGTGTGTAGCATCTGGATGGCGGCCGTATATCTGCTAGTGAACGGCCAATTCCTAGTAGGAAGTAGGTGTATGCACTAACACTTACACTCGAGGGCCTCCACAGCCAGCCGAGGAACATCACGTCCAAACGAGGTTGAGAAAGTCGGTCGGTCGGCTTTGGACGGCAGGAGGCAGTCGCTTGTGTTTGTCGCTTACCCAAAGATCCTTCTGTCCGCCGCCCATCCCCCAGTTTCGATCCTTCCATTCCATGCGATCGCTGCTTGTCCATCATTCGTGCATTTCCGGGCAGTTCTCAACCTGGTCTTCGTCATACCCGCCTCAATTCGGATCCCTCTCAGCTCTGCGCTTCTTTTGTCTGCGTTACTCCACAGCTTTCTGCACTTTACACTAGCATCTAATCAACCACTTGCGCCCTTGGAATCTCGATGACCGCGAATCAGCCCCTTGTTATACCAGCGCGTTATGCGATTGAATGATCCGTCGAACCGAACTAGACTAGCATCGCGAGAACCTTGCTGTCCACCTAGAACTACCTACTGCAGCCGCCATTGACACTTCCAGGTCCTACCACCACCATTACACGCAGCTGTTTAAGCGACGACTTTCCCAACTTGTTTTCCCAAGTCCAAATCCCAATACGCTCAAAAGGGAAACTCTGCGGGGATCGTCCATCCAACCAAGCCAAGCCCAGCCCACTGCACGGCGCAACCTGGGCTCCAAGGCCAAGGGCTCGGACACCAGGACCGACGTCAGGAATTACATAAAGAAAAGGGCAGGTCAAGAGGAGAGACATCGGGAGGGCTTACAACGTGCAGGACGTCCTGCATCAGGTCGACAACTCGTCGGCCATTTTCTGGCAGACCAACACATCCTGCCGCATCTCGGGCCTCTGGTTCGCCAGTCCAGCAATCCGTCGTTTCCGACAGCAGCCGCCTCGCTTCCCACAAACATTTCCCGTCCCAACCCAAATCACCCCCAACTCGTGATATTCCAAGGGACACAACATATCCCTCACCTCCAAACCCTCATATCCGCCGTTTAGACACAACGTTCAGAGGTCGTGCCAGCGACCCTTTGGCTCCAAATTGGAATGCCATCCACCATGCCGTCCCAACGTCCCTTTTTCCTGTCTACATTCTTCGCCGCCTTCCGCCAACAACCACCTTCTTCGCTCTACAATGGTCAACAACCCAACAAGAATACTACAGCGACGGCGCCAGGCGGCGCGACTGCCCATGCGAATTCTACCAACTCCGCTGGCACTGTAGCGACGCCGCGCACAATCACTACATCCACGAGCAATCAAGCATCATCGTCGAGCTCTCCGCCTGGACGCGAAGGTGGTGTCATGGGACAACTTCCTCTATCACCGCGCTCGCATCACTCGGGCATGCCCATTCCCGAAGGCAACCGACATCATCGTCATCACCATCACAACAGTCGGAGGAGAGGGAGTGACAGCAGCAGTGAGGGCTTCCGCGAGGTGTCCGGCGCAGAAAAATTATACATTGGGGGAAGGACAGCAACAGGCGAAGAAAAGTTCTTCAAATTGGGTGTAGTACGGCGGATTAGGAGTGGGGATAGGTTAAGCTTGGATCGATTGAGTCTTTGATTGAAAGAGAAAAGAGAAGGGTGCCGACGTCTTGTCCGCACCACTGCAAGCCTCCATTGCCTTTCTTGGGTCGCGCCATACAAGATCGGATATTTTGCGACGGCGGAAAAAGCAACAACAACACACGACCATACACCCACCCACCCATTCACACACACACACATATATATATATATAGCGACACGGATACAGCATGGACATATGGACAGACCTAGTCGAAACAGTACACTGCAGGGTGGTCAGGGGGGGGGGGGGGGGGGGGGGCGTCAAAAGGTTTCTTCTTTTATCAGATATTCGAAGGTGGCGTTAAGTGAATGGGCAAAGGAAAATATCATATTTGGAAACCTGGGGGTCAGCTACAAGTACACTTTACGCTATAAACTGCTATCGGCGTGAACAGCCAACACTTTATATATCAAACAATTACAGAAAGCACCGTCAGAGGGTGTTGTAAGACTGCAGTAAAAAAAGTACAGTCCCGACTTTTGGTACCTCTCACTACGGGAGAGGGACAATGCCTTTTTTCCCCTTTTTTCTCCCCCTTTCACTATCGCTTTATCTTGACACCGAAGGGAGAATGGAGAGACGATAACCCCCGAGGGCGCGCGCCGCTTAGGTCCTGTCATGCCTGTCGCTCCCTCTCCCGTTCTTCCTCTTGCCCGACCCTGCATGCAAGTATACTAGCCCGCCACTCCCGTCTGCCATTTGCACTCCTTGACGGGCAGTCCTAACCGTGGGGGCTTTAGACGCCGCTCTTCACTCGCTACCTTTCATAATTCGCAGGTGTAATGAGTAACATACTAGGGCGGGATAATTCTCCGTCTTCGGTACTCACCGGGCCAGGCTGGGTGTGATTGTATCTGGAATTCGGCTGACCTGATAACAGGCAGATAAGGTACATCTTTAGTAATGCGTACATACAAAGAGCATCATAACCTGGACCAAGAAAAAAAAAGAATAAATCACCACATAAACCTCTGTAACCGCCCGCCATCCAGCATCTCCCCACTCGCGGTTTTCCAGTAGAACGGCTTGAAGAGGAACATGTACATGGTCCCAATGTTGATGGCTAGGAACCAGACTGTTTCTAAGGCCAACGACGAGTCGGTTCTGCGGATGATATTCCAGAGGAGCCCCTTTTCGTCTTGTTGCTGTCGCACCGCAGGGGTAGCAGCGGTAGTATCGTCACCATTTCCATCACCGTTGTCGCTGTCGGTGCTAGAAGATGCAAAGGAAGAAGGTCCGGAAGAGATAAGACACGAAGGCACCGGCATAGCAGGCACCAACAACCGATAAAACACCCACGGCAAGATAAAGTACCTTGGCTCGACCAGGGGTGCAGTGACAAGGGAAAAGGTGGTGGTCAAAAGCCAGAGAAGAACGGTGGAGGTGCGCGGGGAGGAAGTGGCAGGGCTAGCTTGGGAAGAGGAGAGGGAAAGGGTTGTGAAGGCGCCGCCAATAAGCCATCCTTCTTCCCCCTGCTTGTCCTTTGCCTTCCTTTGTTCGTCACCAATCATCGCCTTGGCGCCGTAAAATTCCTCAGTAACAAAAGGTGATGCAAAAAATTCATCTCTCCATCTCATCTTATTATCGGTGATCTTCAGGCCCATCTCGCCTTCTAAATCTCGCGAAGGAGGATTGTTCCCTTCGAGCCGTTTCCAGATAAGCCATCCCGACAAAGTGTAGACCGCTACGAGGGCGAGGCGAAACGAAGAGGAGCGAAGGATGGTGTACCGGAAGATGTAGAACATGTAGTGCCTGTTGTCGGCGAGGGTGAAGGGGTGGATGATCGTGTTGTACCGGATGATGGCGGCAGAGAGGAGGATGGTGGCGAGGAGGTAAAATGGGTAGTAGAGTTTGCGGGAGAGTAGGAGATAGGGGATGAGGCGGGGGCCTCGGCCTGATGATTTCGTGTCGGAGGCGGAGGAGGTAGAGGCGGGAGTTAGGCCTGATATTGGGGGTGATTTAGTCGTTGAGGATTTCTTGGATCTGTTTGATGGTTTGGTAGATCTCAAGGAAGAGAGGCCTGGGTCGTCGGCAGCTGTATGTAAGGGTGTGGCAGATTTGGTGCGAGTGAAAAGACCTGCCAGGGTAGGAAGAACGCAGGGGACGAGAAGGGGGGCAGAGAAGAAGGCAAAAAAAGGCCAGATGTAAAGCATCTGGGGGAGATGAATCGTGGCGATATGGTTAGATTTGTCTCCTGCAAGATGGTTAGGATTTAGTGGTTCACAAATGGGGAGGTAAAGAGGGACAAACCAAGCACCACACTCCCATTCCAAGCCACGAATCCAGCAAAGAGGCCCATGATGGTGATATGAGGCCACACCTGTCTCAACACCCTGAACGGGTTGCAAAGAGCAGCGATGCCGATACTCAAGAGACACAACGCCCAATCTGTAGAGATAGCATCAGCATCCTTCTCCTTCAGGTACAGGCAGAGTGGGTAGGCATACCATCAGGCCATGCCATATCAACCGGGGGGTCATGCACGTCACCGGCCGCATACCTCCTCAACCAGAAACCGAAGGAATCTCGGGTGTTTTCTAAGACGAAACTCGGAGTTTCCTTTTTAGGAGCAGCCTTTGGCTTCAGCCCCTTGACCACATGCGCAGCCTCCAGACCGCCCATGTACACCACCACCCAGAAAACATTCGTCTGCCTCATAAAGAGCGCGGCGACACCCAAGACAACAGTCCAAAGACCATTGAGAAACCCCGGCTTCTCGGAATGAGAAGCCACCCGGTCCAAGTGATTCCGATATGCCAGCAACACCACCAGAGTAGACGCGACATCTGTGTAGTAGAGCCCCGAGAAGAAGAACATAACGGGGAATAGAGCAATGTTGATGGCGGTATGATAAGCGTAAAAGGAAACAGCACTCTTCTCTGTCCCAGCCACAGTCTGGGCCTCGATCCTACGCCGACATGACAGAGCAAATAGGGCTATGAGGAGGGTGGCGACGAGGTTGTTGGAGCGCAGAGAAGATGGAGTGCACTCGGCCAGACGCATGAGTTTGTGCCAACCTACGGAGAGGAGGTACAGTCCCGGGGGAGTGGTGATTTTGTTATCCCACTCATGATAGCGGCCTTCACAGTAGGTCTGGGCTTGGGGGATGTGGAAGACTTCGTCCTAATGCAGGTGGATGTTAGTGACTGAGCCTGGGCCGTGGCCAGCGAGGGTTGCTCACCAGGTAAGGCTCAGGGGCATTGTGGTTTACGAGAGCCAGCCAGGAACGAGCGAAAAAGTAAATAAGTAGGAAGCCGCTGGCAGTAATAGAGGTAGATCCCTGGGATTTTGAGCTGCGTGTTGTAGATTGGGCCAGCTTAGCTAGAAGAATCGAAATGGCCAGCCCTCTTAGCACCTCGTTGAACTTGGAGGTCTCCAGGAGGACACGTAAAGCATCCATCATGGAGAAAATTGAGGATCAAAATGGGAAACGAGCAGACGTCATACCCTCATGAACATAGGACATGACAGAGTAAGGTAGAAACCCGGATCCGGAAGGGGTGAAGCTCACTCAGTTTCCCTCTTACAATTCGATGTTGTACGTCTAGTTGGTGTGGTTGTACAAGTGTTAGTGATCCGGGACATCTCACTGGTGTTGAGGATGCGTCTTGGCAGGGAGCTGTTAATGACGACCCCACCCCTTGCCGGTCCAGAAGCCCAAGAGGGTCCGTGCACATCATCCCGTTATGAGTTATGGGACGTTTGATGTTGAAAAACGTTCTAGAATATGGTGTCAAGCCGAGGACTCGTGTCTGTCAGATCTTTGGGCGCCAACATACTGTCGACTAGAAGGGCTACGATGGCTTGATGTGTAGTCGTCTATAAAATACTGTATCTTATACAAGCCGTGTCATACGACATGCGCCTCTCCAAAAAGACAACTCCCATCCCCAGCGCCAAAAAATCCCATCATGCCCCCGGTGGTATCAGAAAGATAATTTAGAACGGCTATCGTGCGTTAGCTACAGTCTTACTGATATGCCGGAGATATCTTGTGAAACTTACGTTGTCAGAGGCAGGGATCTCGTTGACGAAGTACTTCTCGCCGAGGTAGGGGACGCGCTGTGTGGTCGTTAGTGAACTGATACCGATGCTCTCAGAACAGTGGGGAAGCTTTTTGTACCTGAAGGACGTCCTTGCGGACACGGGGAATGCCGGAAGCGTAGTAGATGACGGCAAAGAGGGCGACACCACCCCAAGCAGCGGCGGTGGGGAGGCTAGAGAAATTAGTTAGTCCTTGGTCATAGTTTTGATCCGTTCCACATCCTCTCAAGAACATGGCCGCTCCTCCAAAGTCAAACGCGTGGCCCTCTCCTTCGGCATAACAGAACTGTTGCCGAGGCCTTGTCCTTCGAGTTTGCTGGCCCGTACTCCTTGGACATGGAAGAATCGGTTCCTCCTCTGATAGCTCCCTGAAGCTCCCATCCAAAAGCCCCCATAGCTCCCAGCGACCTCCAACCCATTTCAATTCGAGGAAAGGTAACCTACATTCTGTAGAGCTGCTTGGGAGTGATACCGTCGATGTGAGGCTGGTACTGGTACCTAATTCCGACGCATCAGCCGCTTGTCCTTGAGCTGTTTTCCCGCCTGTGCGAAGCGTGCCGGTAGGCGGTCGCTGTGCGGGTGAGATTGTGGCTTGGTCGTCGCTTACTTAGGGCCGTAGGGGCTCTTGTACGCAGGGTACGCAGAACGGAGGATGGAAGTCTGAGTTCGCGAGGCTTGAAGTTAGCTCAACGGTATGCTGTCGTCATACGGTGATGATGTTCGGCAAGATCCAGCTAGCTGGCCATCGCTTTGTCGCAACGTGGAAATACGACGCTGTGGAAACTCGGGAATTTGGGGGGCTGCGTGGCACATACGGCGAACATCTTGGCTGTAGCGTCGAGAACGAACGAGCTGGTGCTTCAATGGCTGCAACAAGATCTCGAACTAGGAGCTGGTTTTGGATGGTCCGCCCGCGATGCGCGAGATTCTTTGCCGGACGAAGCCGGGATCACTTTGCGGCCTCAGGCACCAATCAGAAGCTCGATGATTCGCAGTCACTTTGGCAGTGCTCTGTGCTATCGTGTGTATGGAGTTTCTACACTAGAGGTACCGGCCGGCAATCTCAAAGCCTCCACTGGGCCGCCGGACGGGAAGAGTGGATCCTCGTTTTGGAGTTACATCCCTGCAGGTGGTGGTCACAGGCCTGGCGCGCACCTCAACGGCGTATCGTTGCAGCACTGGAACGCCCCACCATCAATCATCGTCAACTCTCGAGCTTCGAGACGAATCTTTCCGCCTCAAGTCGTTCGCTTACCAGCGACAGCAGACTTCTTCCACCGTGGTCGCGTTTAGCTTCCAGCTTGATCGACGGCACTGATTCTCCGATTTCGACGAATTTCCCCTACCATACCTCCATAATCGTCATTCCTGAACCAACTCCGTTGTTGAAGACACACGACACGCGGTCTTCCAACCACAGCGCGCAGAACAACTGTTGCTGAACCTCCAAACACCCTATTCACAAAATGGACAAATATCTCGACACCCGCTTCGAGCGGGTAGAAAAGGCCCTCGCCACATTCATCGACTCAATTGCCAAATACAACCCCTCCGAGAAGCTCGCCGAAGACCTCGTCGCCGCCGACCGCGAGCTCGCCGCCGGCCTCAAAGAGCTCGAGCGGCACCAAAACAACCATGCGCGCATCCTCCAACTACGACAAGAGACCGCCTCGCTCGACCAGCAAACCAAGGACATCATCGGCGGACTCTGGAACATGCGCAAGGAAGTCAAATCCACACCCGCGACGCAGTACCCTGCTACCGGACCCAAGTACAAGTTCACCACGCACGAGCTGCTCAATTACGCCAAGCGCATAAGCCGCACCACGCTTCCGCCAGCACATCTACTCTATAACAGCGAATCCAGCGAATCTCAACCAGCAGGAGGACAAGGAGGACAGCCAATGGAAGTCGACTCGGCAGCACAAACCCCCATGCCTGGCGGCGGCGGCGGCGGCGGCACCGCAACAGCAGCAGGTACCCCCGCCGCCAGCGCGGCCCCCACGCCCGCCGCTTCGGGCCCCTCTGGCCCCGGCCCTGTCACCACTACCACAGCTCCCTTCGCCCAACCGCCACCTCCACCCTCAGCCAACCAAACCGCTCTCCCCGAAGACTTCAAACCGCACATAAACCTCTTGACAGGGTACCAATTCCACCCCTGGCCGACGGAGGACAAGGTGCGCATGGGCGGCATGGCTGCCTACCAGTCGTTGGTCTCGCGGGCCATGGACCCCAAAGGGTATGATCCGGAGGAAGAAGAGCGAAGAAAGAAGGAGGAGGAGGAGGCAAGGAAGGAGGCGGAGGAGCGGGCGATACAGGAGAGGGAAGAGGAGGAGAGGCGTATGCGTGAGGAACGCGAGAGGATGGCGAGGGAGAGGGAGAGGGCGAGACGGGAGGAGGCGGAGAGGAGTGGAAGTATTTCGGGGCCGGCTGCAGGCGCCCCGGCTGCGGCGGCGTCCAGTGCGGGCGGTGGTGGGAGGAGTCAGTTTACCTTCCTGGATGGGATGGATGATGACGATGACGATGATGAGGATTAGACACCGAGTGGGGAAAAGGTGGGACAAAGAATGGCGTTGCTTGATACCCAAGATTGGCGTTGCAGGTGAAACGATTTGGATATCGTACTTCGCATGCGAAAGCGAAGCTAGAAGATATTGAGCATATAGCTCTTGCTCTCACGAGCAATCATTGATCTTTCCAAGGTCAAATAAAAGGCTGAATATGATGATACACAAAAAGATAAGGATACTATCCATCCTCGCGCCCAATTACCCCCAGTTGCCTTTATTTTCTCTAAGCCAGATCAGGGCAGCCATCCAGCTACACCGATTGTGTTGTACAGCAAGACTTCTTCCGCGGCGTGTGCCTACCTCTCATACCCTGCTCCAAAATTGTGATGACCACTCAACCTCCATGCTCATGTACTCCTATGCTCCTCAAAGCTCGATTAATCGATCTTGATGGAAGAGTAGATCTTGCGAACGAACCACCAGCTGGAGAAGAAACCAATTGAGCCTGTTGTGGGTCAGTTAGCAAACAGTTTATCATGCTTGGAGAAAGCGTAAACAGCTTACCAGTAAGGATAAAAAAGAGGAACGAGATCAAGGCGCTATAACCAATGTACAGCACACTGCCGGCAAGCCCGCTCAGCGAGAGCTTGCTGGCCCAGTAGATAAGGGCATTCAAAAAGATATATCCGGCGCTCGCACCCGCCGCCAAAAAGGCGCGCCACTGCCAGTTATAGTTCTCAGCGCAAAGCAAAAAGTACACCATCAGGATGGTGACGGTCGCGCAAGTGAGAATCATGAGGCCGTAGCACAGGAACAGGAAGCCGAACATGTAGTAGATCTTGCTGAACCAGATGGAGCTCATGATGAAGTAGAGCTCGACGAAGATGGCGCCAAAGGGCAGGATGCCAACTAGGAGCATGCTGGGGATTGGCTTCAGGTATGTGGTCACGGGCGGGATCTGGCGTGGGATCTGGTTGGTGCGCACGGGCGGCTCGATGGCGGCGGCGCGGAAGCCAAGCCAGGAGCCGGTGACGGACAGCGGAACCGAGATAATGAACCAGATCAGGATGATGACGAGCATAGTCGTGAAGGGGACGGCACCCGAGGATTCCTTGGCCCACAGGAAGAGGTTCAAGAGGAAGAAGGTGCCGAAGACAATGCCGGGCACCAGGACGGGGGTCAGGATGATGTTCATCTTCCACTTCTCGCCGCCCATGGACTTGTAGATGCGCGCAGAAGTGTATCCGCCCACGAAGCCGAGGATGGTATAGAGGAAGAGAATGATGGTACCAAGAGAACCACGGTTGGACGGGGAGAGGAAACCCAGAAGAGCAAAGGCAATGGTGAAGCCGGTCATGACAAAGAGCTGGGCACCGTTACCGAGAAAGACGGAGAGGAGCATAGGGTGGGAGGGTGTGCGGAACACATCGCCATGGACGAGCTTCCAGCCGGAATCCTCCTGAACACCGTCCTCAAGAGCAGAAGTCCCAGAGAGGTCGTCCAAGTTGATCTGGTCGAGCCTGTTATAGCGGGCAATATCCTTTCGCAGGGCACGAACCAAAACAGACATGACAGTCAGGGTGAGGAATACGACGATGCTGGCCGAGTTGATGAGCGAGAACCAGTGAATCTTGGGGTCGAACACGTGGAGATACTTGTCCCAGCGAGTTGCCCAAGCAGTCTGGGAAGGAATCCAGTAGACACTGTAGGTGAACTGCACCTTCGTTTCGCCGTCCTCCTTGAGCTCAAGCGGTTCAAAGTTGGACAGACAAACATCGGTGCTCTCCTTGGGAATATCTTTGGTGTACTTCTTGGACTCTGGCTGTACCAAAACGCCGACAACGCGAAGCTGATCCGGGTTTCCGCTGACCTCGTGGTACTCGATGAGGATATCGTAATGGTTGTTGAAGATAACATGGTCGCCCCCATCAACCTGGCCCATGAGAAAGCCGGGGTTATAGAACTCGGTGCCCGTCAACTCGTCCTTGATCCTCTGTCCTGCCGGAAGCCCGTCCACGAGCCAGTTGAGGCTCATACCTTGCCTGATCTTGTCGTTCACGTAAAAGGCAACCCCTTGCTTGTATGTGGTCGGACACAGCATCTTGCAGGTTTCGTTCTGCTTCATCTTTAGCTCAAAGGGCGATGTCTTTATCCTGTCTCCGAACAGGATGCTCCCCAAGCTCTCGCCCACGCTCTTGGGCCCTCCCTCGGGCTGGCAGAACTGGAAATGGGGCTGGTAGTAGTCATAAGAAACGACCGAGTGTAGAAGCGCATCGGGGGCGGCAACCGGCCGTATCGAGTTTACGTAGAGAGGCACCAGCTCGCCTGGCTTATAAGTCGTCGGCGCGACACCGGGAAGATAGAAAGCGGATGCGAGTTGGGGTGCTACAAGCAGCGAAGCTAATAGCGCCCCGGAGGGCGCGTGGTTCTTGAGCTGCATCGTCGGCCCCGCGATAGAACAAGTGTATGGAGCTAAGGTTTACCAAGCTAATAACGATGGTTCTTAGGTTCCGGTCAGCCTAGCTGTAGATGATGATAATGATGGCGGTTGGGGAGGGGAGGAACGAGTCGGACACGCACTTGAGGTAGTTGTTCTGTGGGTGTATAGGTAGGTAGATACCAGCTATATCACCGCAACCCCGAGAATCGGGAGAATGCCTGGGAGCCGTTCAGGAGGCGACGGGAGGGTGTCGGAGGGGTCCTTCTGCGTAGGTATAATTGGTAACAATGGCCAACTCGAGGTAACAGGATATTGCGATCAGTGGGTTGTAGTGGGCCTACAGGTACGGGGCCCGGGGGTCGGGAGCGGGGAGGGAGCAGGAAGTGGAACGAGGGCGTACAACTGGAGAGGAACGATGGGGGCAACCTTGACGGTTTCTAGATATATCGATATATGGGATAGGTAAAGATTCAGGGATGTAACTAGAGGGCACTTTGTCAGGAAGATGGCAGGTCACTGGCGTCAATGGGAACCTGAGTATGTTGCTGGTGTTTTGGGTTTGTCGAAGGGGAAAAAAGATGAGAATAAAATCAAGAATAGGAAAAACAACAGACGAACAACTGTCAGAAGTGAAATGCCCCTGAAACTCAGGGAAACAACCAGGAGGGATGCGATGAATGGAATCCTAGTCCACGACACCTGGACGCTGTGAACGCACCGCGCTGTGCTGGAAGCACTGCTGCAGGAGAGTGCACTGACCGTTAGAAATCCATTCATTCTACCAATCATGGACTTTTTTGGTTTCAAGAGCTGGCCTACTGCAGCTTGTCCATGGCAAAATTGATGGCACCTTTGCAGTCCGATACCCTACCGCTCGTTGTAGTTAAGAATCGCCGTTTGCAAATCTGGATAGAGATTACAAAACTTCAAAAACACAGCGGCTAGGATCCCTTTTAAATATTTCGATCCAAGAATTGACTATAAATTAAGCTCAAAATGTGTAGTAAGTAAAGATGTTTGGATGCCTCGTAACAGTATACCCAAGGGATGTTGTCAAGGGGTCTCAATAATTTTGTCCAGGGCGACCTAGTGCAGCTGGTAGATGTGGAGCCGCCAAGTTTCCCTGGCGTCCGTTCACCCCTTGCACGCCTTGCCAAGCCTCCAAGACGGGATGCATTGGGCAACGGGAAGGGCGGCACCGGCAGGCAAAAAAAGTTCCCCAGAAGAATTTCTCTGCATCTGATCGCAACGGGACACTGACCTTATCACCACCACCAACCAAAACCGACGGTCTTGTTGTCTCGAGACTGCCATCGGTACCAGGCAGGTTCACTCAATCGCAACGCAAAATGGCGGCACCAGCAACCCTTCCAGCCCTGCTGGACACGCTCACCAAGTCTCTGACTTCCACCCTTGAACTCGCCCCCAAGCTCTCGACCATTGACCCTCCCAAGGACGGCATCTCTCTCCTCGACGTCAAGAACGAGCTGCTTCTTTCTTACCTCCAGAACCTCGTCTTCCTCATTCTCCTGAAGCTTCGCCAGGCCCGCACCGGCGCTCAAAAGAAGAAGAATGGTGGCCATGATGGACAATCGAACGACCAAGATCTAGACGACCTGGTAGTCAAGAAGCTCGTCGAGCTCCGTCTCTACCTGGAAAAGGGTGTCCGCCCGCTCGAGGACAAGCTGCGCTACCAGATCGACAAGGTTCTGCGTGCCGCCGACGACGCCGAGCGCAGCGCCAAGCAAGCCGAGGCCACCGCGAAGGCCGCCGAGCAGCCCGACTCTGAGTCCGAGGCTGCTGAATCTGGCGACGAGGAAGAAGCCGCTCCCTCGGGCCAGAAGCTCTCCGATCTGCAATTCCGCCCCAACATCTCCTCGTTTGTCCGCAACTCCGGTGCCCCTGGCAGCGAAGAAAAGCCCAAGATCGGCGTGGGCAAGTCCACCGACGCCTCGGGCGTGTACCGGCCTCCGCGCATCGCGCCGACCGTCATGCCGACGACGACGACGGAGCGCCGCGAGCGCGCGGGCGACAAGAAACTGCTCAAGAGCGCGACGCTCGACGAGTTCATTGCGGACGAGATGTCGACGGCGCCCGTGGCCGAGCCCAGCATCGGCACGACCATTGTCAACTATGGCCGGCGCACCAAGACGGCGGCGGAGCGCAAGGTGGAGGAAGAGAGGCGCACGTACGAAGAAACCAACTTTGTGCGTCTGCCGACGGCGGGCAAGAAGGAGAAGGCCAAGCAGCGCGCGCTCGAGGGCCGTAGCAGCAAGATGCAGTTTGGTGGCGAGGACTGGCGCGATCTTGGCGTTGGCGTGGATCGTATCAACCGACTTACCTCTGGTGGCCGGGATCGCAAGGGGACCAAGGCTCTGTTGGAGAAGAGCAGGAAGCGTGGTTTTGATACCACGGATGGACCCAAGGGTAGTGGTGATAATGGAGCTGCTATGGGTGAACGGTTCCAGAAGAGAGTCAAGGTGTTGGAGGGCGGCAGGAGAGACAGGGGCAAGAAGAGGTAAAAGAGGTGGTCAAGGAACATATGTTTTGAATTCTTGTTCTATCTATCGTCATTCTCGGCCCTCTATACGGGCCACCATGTCAACGAATTCAGTTTCGATCCTCTTTTTTCAACACCGTTTTGCCTGACCTTTCTTGACCATTCATCATCACTGCTTGTCTTGATACGAGACATCCAGCCTTGTTCATCAACCCTTTAGTACCGACACTCATGTCACAATACGCATAGTCCTCCCGCGAATCTCCTCTTCACGCACATGGCGTACACCATTCGCCATGGTACCCTGATCCTCCGCCTCTCTAGCCCGCAATCTGTTGCGCAGTCTGTCCTCAGCCGCAACCACCTTCCTAGGCAAGTTCTCGCCCAGACCAAAGAAGACAAAGAACGCCCACTTCCAGCGGAACGGGTTGATAGCAACACAGAAGAAGAACCACCACATGAGCTCGAGGTACGTAAAGAACTCAAACGGCCCGACGGGGCTTTTCCGCTTCAGGAAAGCCGTCATGTCAATCCACCGCTTCATCCAGAATGTGCGGGGACGAGCGCGGTCATCAAGCAAAAAGACTAACAGCAGCCTCGTGTAGATGCCAATGTGCCAGTTGCCCACCGATCCGATACCATTCATGTACGTACAATTGATGGCCGCCACGCTCGGGAACTGCGGCGGGAAGGTCTGCAGATACCAGTTGGGCGGTTTGTAGTCTCCCTCCAGACACTCTTTGGGCAAGAAGTCCAGCTTGGGCCTTTGGAACCCCGTAGCCATGATCACCATGTCACCCTTGATCTCCTCGATCTGTCCCGCATCTTTGGGCTTCGTTCCCTTCTCGCGGCGGTTGATTTTGACTCCGTTTTCAGT
The DNA here is from genome assembly GCA_009805215.1 of Neurospora discreta FGSC 8579. NCBI lineage: Eukaryota > Fungi > Ascomycota > Sordariomycetes > Sordariales > Sordariaceae > Neurospora > Neurospora discreta. Next base: position 117,447 of record RANX01000057.1, on the reverse strand, counting down.
GAACCCTTCAGTGTCGCAGCGCAGCCACTTCACCTTGCCACTACGAATCTGGTTCATGACCTCCGAATTGACCATGGGCGTGTCGGTGAAGAGCCCCTTCTTGTCCGAAGGAGGGGCAATGTCCTCCAGCTCCCGGTAGAACAGCTTACGAAGGAAGAATTCGGGGATCCAGCTGAACCGGGTCTCTTGGCCAAAGATGTTGAGCGCCAGCAGCATGTCGACGACAGGGTTGCGAGGAATGATCCACTTCTCGGAACGAGCGAGGACGTATACCTGTGCGGCACCCTCCTCGACAGCGTATTCAATGCTCTCAACGGCACTGGCGCCGCCGCCGATGATGATCACCGTCTTGCCCTTGGCGGCTTTACCGGTGAGCTGGCTCGAGTGGTGGATCTCGCCCTGGAAGGAGTCCATGCCGGGTATGCGGGGGATCTTGGGACGACCACATGTGCCGACGGAGCAGATAACGCCGTCGAATTGGCCATAGGTCTCGGCGTCATCGTTAATGATCCATTTCTTGGTCTCGGGATGCTGGTGGGCGCTGGTGACGGGCGTTTCGAAAACAGTGCGCTCGTCAAGGCGGTAACGCTTCCACAGCTCGCGGACCTGGGAGAGAATTTGATGCTTGTCCGGGTAACCTTGCTTCCAGTTTACGGAGGGATGGAAGCGGTACATGAGGGAGTGAATCTGTAGGCCGGACGTGTTGTTTACTTTCTGCACAAGGGGAAGGAAGGACTGGTCAGAGATTGTGGTCCCTTCGTTGCGTGGCTGACTTGATCACTTACACTCCAGATCCCCCCAATGTTCTCCTCCTTTCCGGCCTCAAAGATCCGAACATCGCATCCATGACCGACGCAGTGGGCAGCACTCGTAACACCAGTGATGCCACCGCCAACGACTGCAATTCTGGGCCGACCAAGACGTGCCTTGGGACTCGGAGGAGTGGGCGATAGCAGCTTGTTGAGCACAAACTGGATGACTTGGAAGATGAAAAGTAGCGGGTGTAGGATGGGGTTATGGACCTTCGATTTGAGTGTCATCTTGAAGACGGTTTAGATCGATGATGAGGTTGTTGCTGAACATGCGACGGCTTGAAGGCTGTTGTTGGTTTGATGGTGAATCAATGGAGTACCTCACTCAACGCAGCTAACCAGGGGACCACGTCGATGCGATGTGAGATCTCGAGTTAGTTTACAAATGCATTCGATGAAACGAACGACGTGAAGCTTTTCTTTTGTTTGCTTCCTTGTAGCTTGAACTGGTTCCTAAAGGTAAGCGGAATGCTTGACGTCATCGCGACGAGGGCATACACAGTAACTGTGCATGTGAAAATCCTACTCCACCGTAGATGCTTCCACAGATCAACATCAACACAGGGCATTGTAATGTTGCTGTCATAATGCTACTGCAGAAAAGTCGCTTAGATGCACTTGGCGCGGGGTATATACCAATGTTGCTTTTATACCGCTTTGACCTTGGTTCAGGCGTCCGATTTCTGAGGAAGTCTGTTGGGGCTGGCCCCTCTTGTTTCTTTCCTGCGACCATACTGACTTTGTTGCGAGTCCACCATTTTCATTGAGTCCTTGTAGGGTTCAAGATAGTTCAGATGAGAGTTTCGTTTAGTGTACCAGGAGAACCTCCGAATTTTCACCGAAGGTCGTTCAAGTTCAAAAGTGATAAGACCTGGGGAAGATGAGGGGCCCAAAATGAGATATCATAAACCTAAACCCAGCCGCTCAAATCCTAACTTCTTTTACGAAATGCTGTTCGCGGCCTCTCACAGTATCGTCGGACACGCTGCGACAAGATTCTTTCCCACGGACTTTCGTACAAGAGTCTCCTGCAACATGCACAATTTGCTGTCTCGAATGGCTTGTGTTCGTTGACATCGCCTTCCTGCGTGAGGCCCAGCATCGGTGTTATCATTGGCCAGACGACGGAGGCCTACAGTGACTTGCCGTCAGGCATCGATCAAGTCAGACAAGAGCAAACGACGATGCCCTGCTCAATTTCTGACAAGAGCAGCGGCATATGGGCATACATGGAGGGATTGTCCCTTGTCCGCCGACGGGTAAGTGAATTGTATGATGGCTATATCACGAATCTTCATTGTACAACTTAGCCTCTAGATGCCGTCCAGTTTGATTGGAAACTCCATTGGGTGCTTCGCCTTCTGAAATATGAGTTAAGTTCGTCATCACACACAGTCTTGACTGTACATTTACTTACGTGCTAAAGACTAAGCAAGCCACTCGAGGTTTCTCATCGTCTGCTGTTCCTGGCCTTGACGAGTCCAAGTTAAGATTCGACTCCATAATGTCGCAGCCATCATGGCGTCAAGCCCCGGCGGGTGAGACGACCAACAAGCCCACCTTAGACAAAACCGCCGTCCGTCAGGTTATGGATGAGGTTGGATGCGGAGAAAAGCAAGCGAAGAGGTTTTTGGCGGTAGGCATGAAACGCGCCCTTTCCGTACCTGTGCCCCCGTGGATGCTAGATGTCCTAACCCAGATGTGTCCGGCCGGTGTAGAGAGCACGGGGTAATGTTGACAGAGCCATCGATCTCGGCGTAAGTAAAGCATACCCGCCATCGCAAGAAAAGGAACCCGAAAATTCTACAGGAGTCTGACGTGGATTGACCAACAATAGTGCGGCTGTGGTACATCATACTTGCCTCAATGTAACAATAACGATGACGACGAGTGGGATTTCACTCTGCCCAGGGTCCGCGACGGAAGCACATACCAAATGGGCGACAATGCGGATTCTGATGAGGGGAGCGATTCGGGAATCAACACTCCCAACAGCTCGTCCAGCAAGCTTGGTTCAAGAGGCGACGACGAGCTTGACCTCGAAACTCTCGTCGGCGATATCCAGGCGGGTCAGGGTTGCGATGAGATCCGCAGCAGACTCACTCGTTACCGAGAGCACATGAAGCCGGACAAGCTGCGCGAGCGGTTGAATGGTTTGGTCCAGGGATTTCCTGGGTTCTTTTACGTCGTGGAGACGCTCAACGTTGAGTTGGTGAGGATGTGGGCCGAGTACGGGGGTGATGTGGACGTCGCATACGGGTTAGCAAAACCGCTTCCACTGATTGCAATTGTCATTGCCCTAGGGAGCTCGTATGCCACCGATACGACGGCAATCCTTCGAACGCTTCTCAGCTTGGGAGCGTCTGTGTCTGGCATTCCGAAGGCTTTTCATACTCCTTTGGAGCGGGATCTTGCAGATGATGGCCCTTTGATTGATGAGCTTGGGGACTTGGGGGATGAGAACAAGAAATGGTGTACTCCCAAAGTTAGGAAGCGCATTGCGGCCACTCTCAATTCTCGCTTCGAGCAGCGATACATTCTTCACCCCGCTGCTGGGTTGAACGGATTTTCGGGTGCCAAGAGACAGGTAGCCAAGCTACATAAGGCCGAAGATTTGTTAGGTGTCCACTACTTCCTTGTTGGACAAACTGCTGCCATCACTTATGTTGTTGACAGATTGCTTTGGTAAGGACACACGCTTCTTCTTTGCCTGCGAAGAATCTTCCCCCCAACACCAGCCTTGAAAATTTCTTTGCTGACCCCCGCTCACTGCTCAGTTATCTCGCCCTCCAGACGGAAAGGCCCATTGTACTCTTGTTCGCTGGACCAAGTGGACACGGCAAAACCGAACTGGCACGCCAGCTCGGCAGTCTCATATCTTTGGATCTGCTCACGGTCGATTGCACAAATGTGCACTCTGGGTTCGACCTCTGGGGGCCGGTCAAGCCATATGTGGGCTACTCGGACGGGTCTAAGCTGAACAATTTCCTTGCGGAGCATAGCGGGAGACGCAGCATAGTCTTCCTGGATGAATTCGAGAAGATGGATCAGGAAATCCGAAATACGCTTCTTCTCCCGTTTCAGGATGGTAAGTAATCACCGCCAAACTTGCCGTGGGCGCCTCTTGCTGACACTGATTACCTGCCTGAAGGATACTGTTTAGACCTCCGAAAGGAGCTGCTGACCCCGGTTGACTGCAGGAAGACGATATGGATTATGGCGACAAATGCGTTCGATGAGACAATCCATGCTTTCTGCAATACCCATGAAAAGATTCTTTTCTCTGATGAGCCCGGACAAGAAGGACAACGGCTCGTGCAAAAGCTGTCAAGGTCAATCCAGAAGGAGAGCGTAACAAAGTTCGGGGTAAGCAACCTTTGCGACAATGAAGGCCACGATACTGATCCCTGGAGAATCTAGGCGCCACTGTCCGGTCGCATATCCGACTTTGTCCCTTTCCTCACCTTCTCGCCCTCGGAGCAAGCTGCGGTAGCAGACAGGATTCTAGCTGATTTCGGCCGCAATGTGATCAAGCCGGTCAAAACTAGCGACGTGGTAAGCAAGTCTCACATGGTTGGGAATCTTGACCTCCAAGTCCGGCGTGGGTACTCAGTCTGCAAAGCCTTGGCTGCTCAGGGGTACGTGCAGGAGTTGGGGGCACGCAGCATCACGAACACGGTGGATCGCGACATTAGGGTACCGATAGTGAACGAGTACTTGATGAACAGGGGGGTGATTCGGGAGGATCAGGGGAGATGTACGTTTGTGGTTGGTGTGGATGAAGATGGAATGATCGATGTATCGGAGTCGCCCAGTGAAAGGTCAACTGGGTCGCTGTGATGTTAAGAAGAACTCGGCTCACGAGAATACGTGCAATACGATATCCTAGTGTTGGTTAGGCCTCGGTTAGTTAACAGTGAAGAGTATCCCGGACCACCATCTTGGGGATAGCGAAATTTCTGTCCATTTGGGGCCTTGGCCCTAGCAAGGTGAGACTGAAACGGCAGGAACAGTGTTGTTGTAGCCAGAAGAACAGAAAGAGGGAGGCAGAGGGGTCTTCGTCAATCCGTGCCAATTGACGGCAGGAACACGGAAAAGATGGGGGAAAGAGCAACGGAAGAAGCCGAAATATTCACCTAGAGGTAGGTACTACACTAGGTGTGTGAGATGGCGCGGGTACCAGAAGTGAAAATTCGTGGAAACTCACTTCCTCGGACGATAAGAACCCGACATAGATGCCCGTTCGGAACGATCGATGCTGTTGAAATTCGGTGATTATGTTTAGTTATTCACTACGTGGAGGTACCGTCTCACTCAAGACCTGCCATATCGTACCATGTTTCCGCCGAACTTTTCTAAAAACTACTGTAGGTAGCCATAAAGATGCGAGACCGCCATGTTTAGATTCTGTCTTTATTCAGTTGGCTGGGGTATGATGGTTGTTATCTCTCACTCGGCATGGAGGATATAAGTAGGTACTCAATCGGATGAGTAGGCTCTCTGAGCGTGCCGTTGAGGGAGACGAGAGTGACAGTGCTAACAGGAGCATGCAGACACTCGGTTCACGGGAGATCGGTGTTTGTAGTTATTTTAGTGTCGGTCCGTCTACCGTAATATAGCTCGACCACGTAACTTGTTTGTAAAGTGTAACCATCGAAATGTTGCCGGTCCCTGGACCTGCAGGGGGAACTATGAGCGGAGTCCCCTACGCTCATCAGCCCTTTTGTTCCGGGTGCCCACGAAAGAATGCCATCAGCCGGATTGCAGTGGCCTTGCGAGCATCAATTTCTATACGCCATCAACGGCCTCGTGGATGAACAAAGTGTGACTGCACTCGGGATGTCCGACATGCTTACACTGGTCCAGCTGGGAGGTTGCTCTGAATGCCACTGTTATCACCACACCAAGTGATGGTGTTGTGTGACATGCATAAAAGTTTGACGAGGAGACATGTGGTGATTGGTGTGACTGTAGCTACAGCCAGCTACATTGAGATCTCTCCACGGTCAACTGGTACGGAGCTTGTGGTCGTGGAAGCTCGAACCTGAAAGGCTCGAACCATTTCCGCGGGATGTGGCTACTCGAGATCCATGACGGACATCAACGAAAGAACTGAAAGGTATCGGCTTGGGTTCTGGGGTAGAAATCCTGTAGACGAGCTTGTCGATGTTCTCAGGACCGCAACGTCTTAGATACGAACAGGTTCTACAGTACTATGTCCAGCAAACGTGATGACGAGTCAACATGTAAAGGCCGTTCCTTTTGGAATCCCACATTCGCTTCCGGGGTCGCATGCCGCGTGAAGTAATGTAGGTCTAACAGTCTGGAAGGTTGGATTTGGGGAATCGAGAAGCATGGCGGGGTGCATATCTGTGCAGTAGTGCCGGAAAGAATTGCGTAGCGCGTGCGTTTTGAGCCATTTTTCACCCGGCCGGTGAAGACTTTGCTATATGTACCTTGGACTCAAACAGTTAGTGGTTCCGTGGGTGAGCTTATAGCGTGCTGCTAAGATATGGGTAAAGTAATGTTAAGTTCCTCAGCTCCATGACTACATTTTAATGTTTGCGAAACCTCATTGGTCACACACAGGCCTCGGTCGTACGAAAGAGGACTCTTGCAACTTATTACCATGTTCAGTAAAGAGGACGGAGTTTGAGGAGTGGACAGATCATGTGATGGATGATGAAAAGTCAGAATTTGGCCCGTTGACAGATTGGGATCCGTGCCTGGCCGGCCCGAGAGGCTGGCGATGGCCATCAATGTCAACCGGTTGAGTGCTTTGACATGGCAATGGGAAAGATCGGATGATTGCTATGATATGGTTGGATGGTGGTTTTCAAATGGAATCTCTCAGGTTGACTCGATGGGATCGAGTAAAGGTACTTGGGGGGTTCTGGGCGCCAAGGCTTTTAACCCCCCTACTCGTTAAGTAGGGGGTAGCGAAAAACTGGGACACGGTTTTAATCTGGGACAGCCCACATACATTTTTACTAGTAATCTGTCCTATACACAAACCAAACCACTATATTACATATCAACCCAACGTTATTAAAGGCCGTTAGAAACCTAGTATATTACTCAATTAGGTAGTAAGTAAATAGATAAACGAATTACAATCCTTATTTATCACTTTCTAACACTAGCGCTAGCACTAACATTAGCACTAGCATTAGTACTAGCGCTAGTCTGGGTTTAGGCGGCACCTCCTTTAGTATTACCTCCTACCTTATTAGTATAATCTTAATACGTACAACTTACTTTCGTACCTATATATAAAGTCTTATAGTACCCTCAACGTACTTTATAACCCCTTAGTATAATATTAATTCGAAAGACTATAACCGTAATAGAGTAGAGGGTGCTAAAATTAATAACCCAGCTCGTACAAATAGCTTAGGGGTAAAGGGTAGTAATATAAAGAGACGGCGGTTAATTGGCTAATATAATAATAAATTGTTATCGCCATCGTCCTCCTCCTCCTCCTCCTCCCCCTTCTTATTATTATTATATATCTCGTTAATAATAGTATTATCCTCCTTATCATTATTAATTAAAGTGCTCTCGTCTTTGAATATAGCGTTGACCGTTTGTATATTAAGATGACGAACGATATTAGTAGTAGATTTAGGGATAGGCTTATTTATAGAATTGATAATTTATATATCAATATATACGGCTATTTAAGAGCTAGTCTTAATAATAGGTTAAGGCGGTTATTGAGGTAGGTAAGAAGGAGACAATAGGGGTTCTAGGGGTTGAATAGTAAAAGGATTATTACCTATATTAATTTTAACCGAATTATTAGAACTTAAATTAATACTAATCGAGTAATCCGATTTTCATATATAGGTGCTATCCCCTTATACCCTCTTATAGTAATTAGGCATTGGTACGCTATATATATTAACCTTATATAGTATATCCCCTTCTAATTAGGTATTAAGAATATCACCCTTATTAATTAGTATATAACCCTCCTCCTCCTATTACTTCTTATACTTCTCCTAATACATACTCTAATAGACCTTCCCCTTACCGTTTAGTAACTTTCTCTACTACTTTTTAACCTTATTAATAATTTTATTATTTATAGCTCTAATAGCTCGTAACTACTTCTTTTAGTCACCTATAGCCTCCCTCTATACCCATTTAACCGCTTAAATATTGAGTTGAGCCTTCAAAAGACTTAAGAAATCCCTATCTTTAGGTAAGCGGTATACCCTCCTCTTTATTTTACAATTTAAATTAACTGCCCTCTTTCTATTTTAGCGGTTATATTTTTGAATTTTATTATTTATTAATATTGCTTCGTAGGTAGTGATTTCGGGAGATAATAACCTACTTCGTATAGGAGAATTGAATTAATAGGAGTATTTATCCTTAATGTAATAAATAATTTTAATAGCCTTAATAAAGCGGTCCTCCTTAGGGAGTATTAAGGGGAGAGCGGGGTTTGGTTTCTTAGGTTGCTTTACTTAGATCTATAATAGTACTCTCGAGCAATTTAGTAGCTATATTCCCGTATCGTTAAACCTATTATAAATATTATACTTAATTATATTACCATTAAGAATACCCTTAAATTCTTTAACAAAAGTTGCCCGGTTAAAAGTATATTTATTACGTTGGATAAAGGACCTCAAACCTTTTAGTAATAGGATTTTAGTAACGAGAATACCCCAACGTTAAACGGCTATATTATATATATAGAATAGGGAGGTAAGCCTATAATAATAATATCAAAAGCTTTAGCATACTACTAAACCTCTATATTACAATAGTTATTAAACCCGTCGATAATAAGTATACAATAAACCCTCTTTATACTAGGGATATTTCTAAGCCCGATTCCCTTAATTAGATTTAAGATTTTATAACGGAAGTAATTATAATTATATTAGTCACAATTAAATTAGTCCCTAAAAGAAAACCCTTCCTCCCTATCCTCTATCCCTAATTCAAACCGATCCTCATCTTTTAACTTCTTGAATATTAGTAATAGGTAGAAAGAATACTAATTGAAATACTTTAATTAGTCTAATATAAGGTCGGTATTCGAAAACCCTATTAGTGATTTAGCAAAGCAAATACCGTTATTAAAATCGTTATAAATAAACTCTTCGGTTAGGTTAGTCTTAAAGATTATATAGATGGGGATAACGTTAATTGTAGTACTTACACTAATAATAAGGGTAACAGATTCGCGGTTGGCAATATCGTTAATCTTTAGCTAAAGTCAAAAAAAAAGTAAATATTTATCCTTATACTAATTTACTAGTAAAGTAATATTAAAAGGGATATTAGATTTTATATTAACTTACTTTAATATTCAATAAATCTTTAAATATAATTACTCTAACGCGTTTACCCGCTACGTAACCGATTCTTATACCTATTTTATTACTATTCTAAATATTTTTTTTATTATTTTTATACTTCTCAATTACTTTTTTATATCTATCGAACTATTCGTTAATAGAATTATTATTTAATTCTTGGAATTTCCTTTTAATATTAATGGCGCGGTAAGTCGTAAGCTTTAGCTCTAGATAGTCTATTATAAACCATATTAATTATTTACTATTACAAGTCCCTAGAGTACCCTATATTGTACGTAGGCGGTTCGCGGCTGCGATAATTATTTTATAGAGGGTTAGGAATTTCCCTTCGAAGTAGAATATTACGTATAATATAATAATATCCTCTTCGGCGGTAATTAATAAACGGAACCTCCCTTTAGGGCGTAATAATATAGCTAACTTACGGGATTCAATTAGCGATTTAATATAATGCGATATTAATAAGCGGGACTCGCTAGTAATAATAGTAATCTCTCTAATATTCGGCGGCTTTCGTAATATTTTGAGGCGCTTAATACGTTTATAGGTATTGAAATATATACGGGCACCTCTATACCCCGCGGGCACCTTGTTTAATTGCTCAAAGTGCTTATTAAAGTTAATAGGTACTAAACGGTTAGTAATCTATCTATTAATTTATAGATATATAGACTGCTTACTATTTTATAGCTTTACGTGACGGATTTGTACGAATTTCTACGGCGTTGTGTTGCGAACGATACGATGTAAATGAGCGATTTTGTAGGGCGTAAATAGGCGGATGTGTATGGTACTATTCGCGCCTTATCCCAAATTAAAACCGTGTCCCAATTTTTCGCTACCCCCTACTTAACGAGTAGGGGGGTTAAAAGCCTTGGCGCCCAGAACCCCCCAAGTAATCTCTTTTAGGTTGCGGGGCAAGATAGAGTGAGATAGCCGCAAGATAGCTTATTTGCTTATCTCTGGCCTTTCAGCGGGCACTAAGCCCGATCAGGCCTGGTGACGCTTACAAGGACATACAAGGGAAAGAGCCCTGCATGACTGCTGCCAAGAAGACGAGCCATTTCTTCAAGTGCTACTACCTAGCCATTGCCAGCCGATAACAGATTGACGAATCATGATGAGGGAATTGAGGGAAGCTGAGTCCGGTCCAAGCTTGATCAGCTGGAAAACATGTGTTGCCACGCCGTCACCAGCCGGCTTTTTTTTTTTTTTTTTTTGTGGTGCTCTTTCTCAAACGGAAGAGCTTCCAACCTAACTGAACCTATTGATTGGACTTTACTCGCTGCCTGGATGTTCTTCGGTGCCCGCAACGTGTTTCTTTGCTCGAATGGGCGAACTAGTAGAATGGGCGAACTAGTAAGGCTACCGTCTTACCTTTGGATGCTCCGCGTGGCCGGATTCAGTCCGAAATCATTAATGATCTTCACAGCTTCTGATATCATCTACAACCCCCCCTTCCTTGTGTGTGTGTGTTGGTTCTGTGCCTCAAAAGACAAGACTTCCAATCCCCCCTTTAAGCCTCTGAAAATCCGTGGTTCACCGATCCCCATTTGGGTGAAGATGGACCTCATTTCTCCCCTTCCATTCTCTAGGATACCCTAGCAGCTGCCCGGTCATGCTAGCGTGGCGCTACGTGGGGGCTCGGGGGGCTCGACTCGGCTTTTTCACATCGACACGCTCGGCGAGCGAGACAATAGTATGACACTCTCCCGATTCTACCCCAACCGGGATCTGAACAAAGGAAGCGCACTATGCCCCACATGACATGCGTCCAACATGCAGGCTGGGTAGGTCTGGGTATCTTTGTGAGATAGTGTTGCATTGCTTGGCCTGATATCATGTCAATATTGTATGTCAGTGGTACCTGACAACCACCACCACTGCATTACAGAGCATTGCCAGAGAGCATCTGCAATGCAGATAAGATCGAGGTATTGCCTCCCTTCCATCCACCCATCTCCTTCTTGTCTGTCAATTCAATATTCTGAGTGAAGGTTTGCCACTGCACCTTTTCCAACCATCCAACACCAGCTCCCCAAGTTAACTCAACAGAACGGGAGCCGCGGAGCATAAACCCTTCATCAACCTATGCTAGTCCCTTCCCTTTTTTCTGGTCACATTTGAGTAACATCTTGTGCTCCACTCCGGTTATTTGTCGATTCAACAAGTCGTCCAGGCCTCCTCTTAAAGAAAAAAAAGCCAAGTGAGAATCCCTGCCTTGTCTGCTTGGAGAGAAGGCTACCATCGGTATCAATCGACCGACAGAATCTCAGTCGGTCTTCGCTCCCATCCACTCAGTCTCCTTTGGCGGAGAGAAACGAGGGTCGACATCGTCTCCCGGCCCTCTTTTTACTCGGCTTTTTGCTCGACAGCCGTTTCCCCGCATTACGTGTTGCCGCGCCACCTCCACTGGATCCTCTGGCTGAAAAACAGAACTGCCAAAAAGGCCCACGGCCCGCGATCGATAAAAAGGGGAGGGAGAGAGAGAGAGTGAGAGTGAGAGAGAGGGGGAGAGAAAGAGAAGTTCGTGTGTTGCTTCGGGAGAAGGAAAATATCGTGCTTCCACCACCGAGCCACCGCCCTTCCCTCGCCTTTCGTATCGAGGACCACGCCGCCAACTGCTTGACAATCATCATCAGAAAGGAAGGATGGCAGAGAAACGCAGTGCCTTAGGACGCTGGTCGAACTGGCTGGCCGTCGAAGCCGAGCCCGGGCTCACCACAGCCCAGTTGATGGTGCGAAATCTTGTCTCTTTACCCTTCTGATAATGACATGGCAGACACTCTCTCCTCACTTGGCCTAATCGCATTCGCATTCGTTGGAATTGCCGCAGCCCAAGACTGACACTTGTTGTTTTCCTCACAACAGTTAACGAACCACGACCTGAAGCCTGTGGAGGTTGAGCGTCGAACATGGGGTGCTTGGAACTTTGTCGGCTTTTGGATTGCTGACTCGTTCAACATCAACACCTGGATGATTTCGTCGTCCATGATGGTGAATGGTTTGTCATGGTGGCAATCGTGGCTGTGTGTCTGGATCGGTTATGCCATCTCGGGCTGCTTCATCTGCTTGACCGGCCGCATTGGTGCTATTTATCACATTGGTTTCCCCGTCGCCAGCAGATCCTCCTTTGGCATTTGGGGAAGCTTTTGGCCTGTCCTCAACAGAGCTGCCATGGGTATGTGGCTTTCACTCCTTCCATCGTCTCATGTTGATTCACACATGGCGAATCTTTCTCATTTCATGAGTGCTCTTTGCTAACCTTGGTGGAAATAGCTTGTATATGGTATGGTGTTCAGGCTTATATTGGAGGTCACTGTGTCTATCTCATGATCCGATCCATCTGGAAGGCATGGGTAAGTGACTCATCATATGAACCCCCCTCACACCATGTTCATTCTAACTGTAGGGTTCAGGACCGTGACACGATTCCCAACGCCTTCTCTACTACATCAGGCACCACGACCGCTGACTTTGTCTCTTTCTTCATCTTCTGGCTCTGCTCATTGCCCGCCATCTGGTTCCCTGTTCACAAAATCCGCCATTTGTTTACCGTCAAGGCCTACTTCGTCCCCTCAGCCGCTATTGCCTTCATGATCTGGGCCATTGTCCGTGCCGGCGACATTGGTCCCATCATCCGCCAGCCATCTTCCCTGAAGGGCAGCGATCTTGCCTGGGAGTTTGTCAAGGGAATCATGACCTCGATCGCCAACTTTGCCACGCTCATTGTCAACGACCCGGACTTTTCTCGTTACGCCAGGAAGCCCAAAGACGCGCTTTGGCCCCAGCTCCTCACGATTCCCACGGGCTTCGCTATCACTTCGCTTATCGGTATTCTTGTCTCGTCCTGTTCGTACTCGATCTACGGCGAATCTGTCTGGGATCCGCTCAAACTGCTGGAGAAGTTCCTGGACGATGGCAACTCGGCCGAGCGCTTCGGCGTCTTCGTCATTTCTTTTGCCTTCTCGCTCGCTCAGCTCGGTACCAATATTGCCGCCAACTCGGTATCCGCCGGCGCTGATCTGACTGCTTTGTTGCCTCGCTGGATTAACATTCGCCGTGGCGGTTATATCTGCGCGGCGGTTGGTCTGGCTATGAACCCCTGGACCCTCCTCACCACCAACAACCAGTTCACCACCTACCTCTCAGCCTATAGTGTCTTCCTCTCCTCCATTGCCGGTGTCATCATTTTCGACTACTACATCGTTCGCCGCGGTTATCTCGAAGTCAAGGAACTCTACGATGGACGCAAAACCGGACCCTACTATTTCACGTGGGGTATTCACTGGCGCGCCTATGCCGCCTACATTGCCGGTATCTTGATCAACGTGGTCGGCTTTGCCGGAGCGGTTGGAAGGGAAGTTCCGATTGGAGCCACCTACATTTACAATGTCAACTTCTTTGCCGGCTTCTTCGTCTCTGGCGGCGTTTACTCGCTTCTCTGCTACTTCTTTCCCGTCCCGGCCGTTAGCGACAAGTGGATGGAAGTTGGCGACGAGATTGAGGACCTCAGGGTTGCGTACGACAGCGACGGCGCGACCGGAAGTGGTCATGAAATCTATGTTGATCCTATGGTCGGAAAGTCCTACAAACTGGGCGCAGATGACAGCAAGATCGTTTAGGAAGGCCAAATATATCTTTATACGGATGTAGTTCAGCCCCTACTCTTTATACGCTACCACTCACACTCACCAACACGGGAGCGAAGGAATGCGGCTATTATTTTCTTTGCATAGACAAGCCTTCTTCCGGAGAACAAGCGACAGGTCAGGTTTGGTTTTGTTACCTCTAATAAGTCATTGTTTCTCGGGTTTTTGGTATTGGGTTGGAAATTCCACGTACACGGACAAAAGCGCAATGATAGTAATTAGGTTAAGCCTAGAGGAGAGTGTGTTGTTTGTTATTTTTTTGGTTAGCAATACCCGGCTGGCTACGGTTCACGACTTGATGAGTTACGAATAATGATAATGAAGATACTGCGTGTTATGGGTACATACCTACGTTTCGTTCATATTTTGCATTGTATGTACATGATATATATGTATATTCGTTGCGTGTGTTCAGTTTTACATGAGTACTTTGGTTTGTTTATGTGTTTGCCCCCTGTCATTTTAGCTCTGTTTTCCGTCAAATATATCAACGTGGGATGATCTAAAGTATCACTCAGTATATCATATAAGTATCACCAACTTCTTGCCCTTACCGAACACGAGTAGACTCCTCAAGATCAGACATCAGGCTCTCAAAGATAAGTTAGCCCCACACTGTGTCACGTCCACTCACCTACCCAGCGACCCTCCTCTGACTGGTATTCAAAACAGAAACTGTGTACTTTTCTCACTGGGGATTCAACACTCGAGAACTGGTGTTTGAATTAACAGTCAGCTCGAGAAATGTCAAAGACCCCGAATGAGAACAAGAAAAAAAGTTGATTAATGTACTTGCCAGGTCCCATTATTTTTCGCACTAGCTTGACAGATGAACGACTCTTCGTTGTCGAGAAATCGTCGAGTCATGTTGGGGCAACTACTAGGCTGCTCTTGGAGCATGTTTGGGGGAGGCGCGACTGGACTACTAGCTTTCCTACACCAAAAAATGGATCGTCGCCCATCATCAACCGTTTCAATCTCATCCTACCTCCACCATTTTGCTTGTGGAACATTTATAGGAGCCGCACTTTCTTCCCGTCCTTTTCCATCCACTTGTTGACTGGTTTGCATCGCCATTGTTATCACCATCTTCTTGCATCCTTGTCGCCCATTCATTGAGTGAACTTCCATTTCTCATTACCGTTTTCTTCGAGTCTCATCAAAGTTGCCCAATTCTCTCTTGTCACTCTTCCATTTACAATCTCAGAATGAACTACACGTTTCTTTCCTTTAAGCCGTCGTCCTTGTTACACCTTCGTCCCTTCCGCCTATCCTTGGCTTGATGTTGAGGGGTCGTCTCTTGAGTCTAACTACCTGTAGAGATCCATGGTAGCAACGGCTAAATGCTAATGGTGCGTCAGCCACTCAGATAGGCGCAAGACAGGTCACGTTTCTTCTGCTTGTCTACCTACAATGTCTGGTTTGCTTGACGATTCTCTCTCTCGTTGCGGCCTGAATGGTTCATCGTTCGTCTGTTCTGTCTGTCCCGATACAACCAGGAAAGCAGGTAAGTAAACTTACTTACAACAATGGTTGATTTTGTTGGCAATAGGTCTCGGTCTTTCCACGATATTCCTCATCTTAATGGAGGTTGACCGGCCCAGAAGGTGATGCCACGCTTTGCGAGGTCCTGACCGTTAGTCTTCGGACCCGAGAGTAGAGCCGTAGTGACATTTTGGACGGCAAAGGCGAAGGGTACAGAGATAAGCTGCATGGTGTGTGGTGTAGGTGAGTGTTCTTACATCAGCACACTCGACAATCCAAATCCATAATCAGGTATCAAAGAAACATAGCACGATTGGCCGGGTTACCCAATGTGGAAGACCGTTCTTCGCGCCCAAAGCTAAATCTGCAAATTGGGAGGACAAGACCCAATAAACGCTAGAATTCACAAACTCTGGCTTCGCCTTGTCACCGATCCATGCACAATGAATCACCTGTTAGTCCTTTCAAATTCATCTTACGTTAATCACTTGCTATACCTAAATCCTCAACGGTATGCCTCCATTAGCGTCTGTGCATTACATTTCCAAGTAAAACTCAACAACGGTCCCAAGCTTGGGCATCCGTCCATATCGTGACGATTTAATGACCTTTGCTCTCTCGGCCACAGGGCCTCGAAAGGCTCCAACTTTTCCGCCATCACTCGTCTTCGGTGCTCCGTGTTGCAGGTAAACCTTTCTATGGCCTTATCTGCCTCAGAAAGACCAAAGCCAAAGAGGAGAGACTTCATAAGGGCCTGAAAGCCAAGGAAGTCAAGAAGATTGCGAGTTTCAATGAAGCGGTTCGGATATGCCATTTCGTACTTGTCAAAATCACAGCTGGAAGATTGGTTAGGAAATAACCCCCATGATTCGACGGCCCAACGGGCCAAAGGAACAGCATAATAGCCCGGGAGTTCACAAACTACCTTGATCTGGTTAGTCTTCAGCCTTCGTCAAAAGATCAAGGATGGCTAATCGAACACTTTTCGAGGCGCTCATCGCTTGACGGCTGCGAAGAAGCAAAACATCATCCTCCCCAAGATCCATTTCTGGATTGTTGTCATTCATAAGGGCCAACTCTTGGCCGTTATCCTGCACCAATAGCGCCTCTAGATTGCTGCTCTCTTCAGATGGCGCGTGTGAGATGTTGTCGCCGTCCTCTCCTTCCTCTCCTTCTTCTTCCCGCTCTTCCTCCTCCTCCTCCTCCTCCTCGTCGTCGTTCTCGTTCTCGTTGTCTTTGTAGTCGGCATCATCTTAGTTGATATCCCCGTACCCTGTTGCGGCTGATCTGGGTCAACTTCGGCGCTTGGTGCAGGTGCGTAAACTGGTTGTCTTTGTTGGTGTATTGGGAAAAAAAAAAAAAAAAAAAAAAAAAAAAAAAGAAATTTACGCGGACTGCTTCCGCTTGTTGGTTGATAATCTCGGCCATCGCTATCGACTTGGTACCTCCAGCACCTGCTGTTGGGGAACTGAACCAGAGTGCTCGGAATGAGCATTATCATACTGACTGATGAAGTCGAGGAGGAAGACCGTGGGAATGGAGGAGGGAAATCAGGATCCATGTGAGTGAGAAAATTGGATGATGGCATTTGAGGGAAGACCGCCAAAAATCACGAACTGTGACAAGGCGTTGCTTCCACCAACATACGTCGGTCAGATTGCCCATCGCCTAAATGGGGATATGTAGCACAGACAGGGGCACCGGTCCCCATTAGTGCAACTTGGTTCCGGCACTATACAGGACGGCTCGGAGTATTTGCATCAAGAGGCGCATCGGCATTAGGGGACGCCTCACTCATATACAAAACTAACTGGGAATTTCTAGAACTGGGACAGAAAAGAAGCAGATCCTGGGGTAGTTTTGGAGGTAAGTGCCGCAAACGTAAGCCCGGTATTTGGGCGGGTACAGCGAGAGTTTTTACTATAACTAGGTAGTAGGAGTAAAAAGAGAGATTATATCCACATTCAGACATGACATCAAAAGAAAAGGCAAAGAGGAAAAAAAAATACAAAATCAAAAACTGGTCGTCACCGACCCAACTACTAGTCTGGCCCTCACTGGCTTATCTATGGGAGAGCGGACGGGATCCCGAGTTTTCCAGTGGGTATGGTCGTATGTAGCAAGCGAATACACGTTAAGCCCTTATATTTGCTGGTGTAGAACACTTTCTCTTGCTTGCCTTGGGTTTTGTTTCCTCATGTTTGTTACGATAAACCGCTTTACTAAAAACTTCATAATTACAGGGTAACGATAACAAATACATGATTGCAGAAACACATTATATTTCCGTATCGGTAATATAATGTGTTTACTATGGGCACTAGGATAGCGGCGATTGCATTAATTTTCAGTGATGTTGCTGTCGTCCCATTGATCCTTACATTAACTGTCAACACAGTTTGCTAAACAGTTGAAAGTAGGATAAGGCGAATGATCCGTAATGGACACAGCAAAGCCGAGAGGTTGTCTTACGGCGATTTGCGGGAAATCGGTGTGGTGAATCGTCCGAAGGAATACCGGTTGGTGCCTACTGAAATGTACTTGCTGGATATGGGGGATGCTCTACGGAGGTAACATAGGGATCCACGGCGGGTTCCCTAGCCTTTCTTGATATGTCGCGACAGTCTAAATGCTTTTTTATTTCGTTTGAACATTGCGTCGGAGCCAGCAGATGCTCAGGAATATAGAGGTTAGTTCAAATGACTTACCCAATTCATTGAACTCTCTCGATGGGCCTTTCCAAGTCCGCTCCAGTGCCATCGTTCCAGCTCTTCTCATTCCCCCTATCGGTTATGTTCATCTCTTTGACCAGACGTCTGCTAGAATATCAAGACATTCAGTTCCACGCAGAGCTTTTGAGTTTACTTAGCCCACCGGGTACTCTTGATTTCCCACGTATGCTGGCATTGAAACTGCGATGTCGTTTTTCTTGTTTATGAACATAATATTCCCACTCTACACTGCAATCTACCCTCACGCCGTCAGGGTCAACTTCCCCTTCCCAACCATTGGTCCCAAAGCCAAGCATACAGCAATCACTCATTTCGTCGACGGCTCCGAGTTACCGACAGTAGTAATGTCCGGTACCTGCTCCATGAATTGAACGGTCCCTGATGCCGTATATAGCGCCAACTCAGTAGTTCCCTTACCGCACCCCTGAGCCCGGTCATAAGCCATGGCTCTCCAAAAGGTTGGAAGGACTGCACATAAATTCTTGTGGCAAATAACAGGATAGCGTACGTAGGAAACCGCAAGGGGTGAGCATTGCATCTAGGTCGGGCAGCAGTCTGGGTACAGGTAAAATTTTAGCGGCATTTCTGCGCGAGGAGGATGAAGTCAAGATACTCGACAGTTTGCGGCTGAGAGGGTTAAGCATTGGCACCATGACTGAGATGAGACAAAACCATAGACATCAGTAAAGTATATGAGATGTTTGACGGGGAGCGGAGTGAGGGGTCTGGTTTAGGAGCTTTTGTCTGTTGATGGAAAGCTGGGGGCTCGGCATTCTCGGTCTCTTCAGGCTACAAATGGGAGCATAATGAGGGTATGGTGCGAATTCAGATACTCGTGAGAACATCCCTGGATGGAAAGACGGTGATCATGTTGAGATGCGTGTCGAGAGGGTATGAGGGTTAGCTTTCGTACCTCCGTTTCTGTTTGAGCGATATGGGATGGCTTGTGGCTGGAGGCCTATACATCTTTTGGTGATTGATCTTAAGCTAAAGAGAGGGTGCCGTTTCGCTGTATTGGCCGTTGTGATAAAGGCACAAGAGACTCGTCGGTCATCGCTGACGATCACGCGGACCGGACTCCTTCTGCAATTGCTTCCCGTCGACTTTAGTTATTGATGCTCCACCAACTCAACCGCACGAATGAAAATAAAATAAAAAAATTGGAACGTACAACAAGAGTACTGGAATCGATGAGGAGCTCTTCCGTGGCGACTGACTGAAGGTAGCTTCAAGATGTGAGGGCGATGGGAAGGATCGACACGGTCGATGTTGTCGTCGCCTATGACGTCATTGGACCCTTAATCCGCCACAACAGTCATGTTGCGCCCTCCTTCAAACTCGCTCACCGTCACGCACTCGGAAGTGATGGGAATTTGTCGGGCTGGTGACTGCAGTGGTAATCTTATGGTTCCTTCCACCATGACGGGAATAGAGTGGTTCCATTGTCAATCCATGTCTTGCCGGGGAGATAGAAATAGGTCAGGCCTCCATTCACGGCATGTTGGCCGAAACTGAAACCACCACACCAACATCAACCTTCATCTATTTCAATATTTTCTACCGTGCAATATCTAAGAGCGTAATCCGAAGTCACCCTTAAAACCACCCAATAGTCACATTCGCCAAGAACCATATCGAGCACTTTTATGAGAACCCCATATTCAAGCCTCCAAGATGCAGAATTCGATGTCACAAGCATACGCGGCACCTCCCTCGATCCCCAACACGTCGACTGAAAAGTCTCATTATGCTGCCCCTACTGCTCCCACTACGGGCACAACATACCCTCAAGCCGATTTCACAACCGGAACTGCCGCCGCCGCCGGCACAACTCCAGCTACCAACCGCCCGACCACAGCAAGCACCTATGCCAACGAAAAGTCGGTAGCCACCACCCCCGCCGTCTCTGAGACACGCTTCGGCGCTTCCGACATCATCCTCTTCATTCTCGCCATCTTCCTCCCGCCCCTGGCTGTATTTTTTGATCGCGGCTTCAAGGTTGACTTTTGGATCAACATCCTCCTAACCATTCTGGCTTGGTTCCCTGGCGTCATCCACGCCTGGTATGTCCTCTACAGGCATCCCACCGGCCGGAACTAGAGGACCAATCCGGAGAGGAAGTCAGTAGTACACGCGCAGACACGCTTGGCTGCCCGACAATCAGTCGAGCCTTGGGAGAGTCGAACGTCTACATTCTCGACTTAATCGTGCATCACAAAATCGGTAGGAGTGGAGGAAATATCTTGCACAGTTGGATACTGAAGATTGCAGAGTTACACGATACCCCTACGTTGTATTTTTCATCATTGCCGGTTTGGTATTTGAACAAGAATACAAACTCATTTTACCCAAAGAAACTCGTCAAACCTGATCGTCTGTCCCCCGGTCCCGCGTTGCCGTTTCCCACTTTCATTGCCAGTTCCCTCCCGGCCGCCAACTCCCCTCTAGTTCTTTCATGGTCCGCCATCAGGAATACTCAGGCATCTTGTCCTAGTGGCGCCGTCCTGGGGATCTCTCTATGAGAACTCATCGTCTCATCTATGGCTTTCGCCATGCTGTCCGGCGTGTTCCACCTCTCTGCTTACTACGGACCATCAAAGTGCCATTTCATTTCGAAGAGCTGCTTCTTATTCTTCCGTATTGGATACTCGCCAATGCTCTTCCAGAAATAAAACCTGTCACTCAAAATTGACATGATCGAGGGAGAATCACGTGGAAGATCTGATTTCTTATTACGAGGCTGGGACATGACGGGAGACGTACAACATTGTGCTCTACAATGCCCAGCACAACCCAGTCATAATTCTTGCACATATTAGCATAATACCTTCTCGTGTTGACCATCTTCTTCAACAAGAAGGAAGCCGTCCCAACACTAATTACATATACTGGACCAGGGATAGAGAATTTATCATCAGGCAAGATGGCCGAGCGGTCTAAGGCGCCACGTTAAGGTAAACCCTTAATCATCCTCAAGGAAATCCGTGGTCCGAAAGGGCGTGGGTTCGAATCCCACTCTTGTCATACTCATAGTATCAATCGAGCTCGGGTTGAGTCAAATATCTTTTTTGAGGCTGATTTTTTGTTTCGTGGTTCGCGAGTCATGTCGTGCCCACCCAACGCGCCAAAAATTGGATTGTACAGTCATGTCCCGAGCAAGTGCAAACCCCCCCCCCCCTCTCCCTTCACAAATCCCTACGAGGTGGCACATTTAGTGCAAGAGCGTTAGCAGCGCGAATATCGAGTTTTGCATAGAAATAAGGCACGAGGAAGTGCAAAAACACCATTACGTATAAACCTTACAAGCTGTTCCCTATAGTGCCTGAACTATTTGCATTCGCAGTGGACATTGCTGTACCCTCATGTCGCCAGCAGTGGATGCGAGCCTATAGGTAGTCAAAACTCGGGATCCCGTCCGCTCTCCCATAGATAAGCCAGTGAGGGCCAGACTAGTAGTTGGGTCGGTGACGACCAGCGAATCCCTGGTGTTGTATGTCCTTTTTGGCATTTTGTTCTTGCTTTGTACATCTTTTGGTTACGTTGTGATTGTCAACTCTCCGTTATAGACATGTTTGCATGAGGGAGCGTGTCGAATGACAAGATATGTCTCGAATCTGGAAAGTTGGGTTGTCAACTAAACAAGGAAGGCATCGGTGCCAGATACCACAAATGACTTCTCTAGCTGTTCTATAAAGATAAGGAAAGGAAGCGAGAACGAACAGACTCGACATAAAAAACAACAAAGGTAGGAAGGAGAGCTTCATACAGGTCGGTTTCAAAGTCCTAGCGAGTAGCTGTTCTTCCCATGTCGTGCTCAAACCTTGCACTTACAGCAAAAAATATCCGCAACTATTGACACTCTAATGTTTTTCCACGTCGAAGACGGAAAACACAGGGATGCATGCACTCACACTATCTGCGTGCGATATGCCATTAACGAATGGTTTAACTGATAGCAAAGGGATTCAGTTTGTAGAAAAAAAAAGCAAAAGAAGATGCCCAATAACAGGATTGAACTGTTGACCTTCGCATGACTTGATATCTCGGAGAGGATATTAGTACGACGCTCTAACCAGCTGAGCTAATCGGGCAATTACTGGTCATTGATAATTCATCAACAGCAAGGAACTAAGTAGCCATGTCACAGATTGAGTTGGGGTCCTCCTTCTGCGTCAAAGTTTTCCGACAGTCTAACTGTCACTCCCTTTTTCCTCCACGTTCAGACATAGTAGTTAGGGCTATCATCAACTAGATAACTGAATTGCTGTAGGAGCAATCAGGTTCTATTGATGCAGGAATGAAAGATGACTGGTTGTGAGGAACCGGTTGTGAGCGTTGCTTGATGCTAGCCGGCGAGTGCTCACGCAGACCATGCAGTCTCGCTGACAACCGCGTCTCCTTCAAGTCGAACTAGGGTTAGTGATTGTACCTGAAAAAGCTGAACTCGACGGTGATGGGAGGATGAAACCCAATTTGACTGGACGACTGTGAATCTGAGAAGCCCTTTCGTATGCAAACTCCGTGTGTGTGTCACCACTATCTATTACGTATCCCGAAACTCGACATCCTGAGCACTTGCGTGTACATCGAGTGAGCGGCCTCAAGTCGACCGCATGGTTGAGCCTGGTGCACGGATGACTGAACTGCAATTGATTGCGGGAATCATCGACGCTGTGAATGCCCGCTCGAGCGCTGGGTTTGTGGTTGAGATGTCTGTCTCGTCACAATTTCCCCTTCCCATCTGTCCAGATTGCTGCCATTGACTGTGCAGTTGTTGCTGGGTGGCATGCACAAGTCGGGGTTTTCCCGGAGGCGACAAAGGTCACGGTCCCCGCCGTGATGCATTCCCCGCACTGGACATCTGTGTTGGCCGCACCTGCCATATACACACATCAGTAACTCTCAACCAAAACCCATCCAGGGACCAGGAAAAATCACCCGTCGGATATAAAAGCGTCGATATCTGTACGGAGCGCCGCCAACTCTGCTCACCCTCTGCCATTCAAACCAAGCCAGTCCGGCCCCTTGGCCGTGGGGATCGAGACATATGATGAGTTCTTCCCTCGCCTTCTCGGTATGCTGCCATTTTTTCAGAAAACTTTCACATCCACAAGCACCACTGACATGAAATTAGGGGCTTCATTGGTCCAACCGCTACCATCAAACCCAACCATGGTTGTTCACCTAATTGTATATGCATAGTATCGACCCGTCCATGTCATTAAACATCCCGCGACGTCACTCACAGCCTCACCTGCCGGTTCCTGGGCATTTATATCGTGGAATTCGAACGACAGTATATCTTGTTTCCATCGCAAAAATACCTAACAACATTATGCACCGGTTGGAGAAACCCCTTGTGGGACTTGGCTGGCGCGGACAACTCCCAGTTCTTCTTCGTGATCGTGGGTGTCTAGTATCACGGTCGCACGGTAGCGCACCAAAGACAGAGAGGTTTGACCGTCCAAATATCAGATTTAACCTCTCTACAACCAACAGTTTGACAACCAGACTCAAAGAGCAGATGAAGCAGGCAAGAGAACATCAGAAACATTCCTAAGGTTTGTTGTCCTTTGCCGCCTTCTCGCCCGCTTTACCGGCATTGTTCTTGGCTGCCTTTTCCTTGGCTGCTTTCGCCTCCTCTTCTTCTTTTTTCCTTCTGTCTTCTTGTTCCTTCTTCTTACGGTCCTCCTCTTCCTTCTTTTTGCGCTCCTCTTCCTCCTTCTTTCGCTGTTCCTCACGCTCCTTTTCTTTTCGTTCTTTCTCGGCGATAATGCTCTTCTGTTCGGCTTCCGAAAGTTTGCTCCAAGCGGCAACGTTTTCGTCCCCTACGTGACATGTTAGCTGAACTTGTCAGGAAATCAAAATCTGGGGACATAAATTCTAGCTTACACTTCTTGACACATTCGTCAACCCAGTTACACTGTTCGACCTCACCATATGCCGGATGTTTATATCTCGGGTGCCGGCTGGGCCAGTTCGAGGCGTGGTAGTGGTGCTTTACCAGGGCGGCGCGCGCGTCATGGTTGCCCGAGTTGGAGTGGCCCTGGCCAGCAGCAAAGGCCTCGACAGTCAAGACCAAAACACGGCTCACAAGCTTTGATTCTCCCAGATCGTGGAACGTGTCCCATGTGATCGGTCTACCCGGGTTTTCGCTCGCATCATTCATCTCGGCGATAATGGCGTTGGTGAAGGCTGATGGGCCTGTTCCGCTAATGATCTGGTCAAAATCAAGCTTGACTTCGGCAAGCGGCACTCCTTGCTCTTTAGCTACCCCGTTCAGCCAGGTCATGATTTGCTCAATCAGCCTCATCATGACTGGCAGTTGCGGCTTGCACATGAAAGTCCACTGACAAAACGAGCGCGACTTGGGTCCGAGAATGGGATGGTCCTTCCAGTCCGGCTCATCGATTTCGACGCCGATGACCATATCAATATCGGCCTTGTTGTACCGCTCCGGGACAAATTTCGAAAGTGGCTTGAGCGCTTCAACGTCAATGTCGGCATAAAGACCGCCCTCGGCGTACATGACCAGGTATCTCAAGAGATCGGCCTTGACAATTGCAGCCTTGACGCTTCGGTAAAAGTTGACGATATCAGGTCGGTTGAATCCGTCAGGGCCGAAATGCCACTCGACGTACTGCATATCGTTGTCGTCGGTCAGGACTTCGTATCGGTATGAGGGGTTCTTTCCTACCCAGGACCGCGCGGTGTCGAGATCGCGTTGCTCAAACGCGAGCGGGTTGACTTTCCAAGTCTGCCATATCTTCCGCGGGAACTCGGCGCGCGTATACTTAGGAATATTATGCTTTGTCGAGGCGTGAGGAAGAACGAACGTTGTGTCTTGGACACCTGAGTGAAAGAGTGTTACGTTCAGAAGGAAAAGAACGAATACGACAACCGCGATGTAGAGAGGCGCGCCGCGTCGAAATTGGGTTGGCAAACGATTTCGGAATTGCGCCGTTGTGGCAGCCAATTTGGGGGAGCCCAACGGCGATACCAACTTGGCGATCATCGCGGATAGGTGCACCAGACTACAGCCCTTGAAGTGAGTGGCATCGACTGCGAGGAAAAAATAGCGGCGAGAGTTGGAGAGAAAGGATGGGAGTGAGTGAAAAGGACCAAAGTCGCAAGAATGGGGAGTAAAAAATTGGCGCCTTCAAGGTTGATGATGGACCGGTAAAGATGCGGAGGAGGAACACAAGGCCGAAGACAAGATCAATTCTCTTTTCCCCCACCGGGTTCCTTGTTGGCTATCAAGCTTATCACTTGCCCAGTTGCGTTTCTGTTGCAAAGGTCACCCTGGGGATGCCTCAAGGTCGCGGTGATTTGTTCCCTCATGGAAGCCAGACCGACAGGGGCGTGCCTGTCAGCCACCAATTATCCGGCAAACAACTCTTCCATCCCAAGTACTACATCGTAAAATGGTGCCGATGAGAAGGAATTGAATTTCGTATAGGGTTTGGTTCTAGACCGATCATTGTCCCGTAATCGATCAGTCACAGTGGATAGAGGTCGTCCCAGTTTCCTTCCCCGACTACTGAGATAATCCACTGTTTCTGCAAAGACTAATTGCCAACCTCAAGACAAGCAATCCCAACCACCGAGAAAGACCCTTGGCCGCAATCGGTGGATCGGACGAAATGTTGGGGTGAATGGGGGCACGGGAATTCGACATCAGATGCTGTGGCAGAGACACATGTGGGAGCGCGAACGGCGCGAAATTAGGACGCATAATTCATTCCTTATCATGTCCCGCAAGCGATCCGAGCGGTGTCGTAGGGCATGCATTTCAAGGAAATGGTGACCGTGGCTGAAGTAGTATTACAGACATGGGAATGAATCTGCGTTTGCTTGGATTGGCTGTGCACTTCTGGGTGAGTGATAGTGGCTGCTGGAGGATGTGACTGAGACAATCTCCTGTCCGAGAAGATGCAACCCACCAATGTCGTACATTTTGTAGAACCAATCTGTGCCCTGAAGCTCACCATCCGCCGCAGTCATCTAATTGAGGCAGGCTTCAAAGATTTCAGATGGAGGCAGATAAAAAACAGTGGCCATCGGCCACTGGCCCGTGCCGTTAACAAGACCTGCGCTGCTCCAAGAGATGCACTCCATTCCTTGGCCGTACGCTTGCAATTGTTGTAGAACCATATGCCGGCAGTGAGACCCGTCTACTCGGGAACACCGCGTCAGGCAAAGGCTTCGAGTTCCCTCCCTAGTAGCGCGATTGGAGGACGGGTTTTTCCTTGTTTGTGTCCCACATCCAATGATCAGCTGGGATTCCCGTCGACATGCTAAGCCCTATGATGAAATCGCTTACATCACAGTCGGGTGTAAGACCATGCTTTTTAAGCTCAACTCTCCAGCGCATGAAAACCCATTTCGCGGACCGGTTTGGTCCTCATCCTCCGGTTCCATCATACCGCCCTCACATTACTCATAGAGTACATTCTACTTCGTACGAACAGATCGATTGATAATCCTCGTCATCGCGCCAGTAGCGTGATGACTTGAGAGCGACTTTCATTTCCCCACGCATCAGGTGTCGTCGAGCTACAGTATGCGATGATCAACCGGGCATGCCTGGCCCCTGCCCCCTGCCCCCTGAGGTGCCAAATTGAAGTAACCCCGGTTTTCTCATGCGCGTCCCACATCGCGACGTTGGCAAACTTTTCATCCTCCATCACTTTCATCCTCTTTTATTCGGTTTTTTTTTTTTTTCGTCCTTTTTTACTGTTCTTTCTTTTCTCTTGCAGACTCTTCTGCTGCCCGATATCCGTCTTACAGTTCACGAACACGTGTCGTCATATTCGGAAGACCTCCTTTCGTGCTCCAATAAATGACGGCCTCAGGGCGCCTAAGAGTATGCCCCTGGTTTTGGCACATTCCCCTTGCGGTTGGCTACCCGGGCGTCCGGTGCAACGCGACATGCCCGCACAAAAAGAAGTATTTCAAAGCGGCTGATCTGAGGAACCGAATCGCCAGCGCGGTTGCATCCCTTTCCCTGTATACAGCGTAGTGCCAGAAGTCTGTGTGCACGCCCCACTTTCTAAATCCCACGAACCAAACCCCCGGTTTCAATCCCGGTTTTCTCAACGAATAAAAATCGAGTAAAAAAGCCAATGGGTCTATTGGAAAGATCTAATTCGTTGCTTTAATATTTGGTATACCAACCCCGGGCCCGGCGAACGGCGGCCAACCGCTGAGGGACCGACTCTACTAACTGGTTAATGAGATCTTGAGGCACTTTCTCCTAATATTGGATTAAAGCTCAATGAAAGATCTTGATATTGGCCTCATTATTGGTTAATTCTGAGAGGCCAGGGTAATCTTTTATTAAAAGCTCTTTCATACTTTTCCATACGTATTCAATGGGGTTGAGATCTGGACTATAAGCCGGCTAATAAATAGCTTAAATTCTATACTCTTCTAACTAATCCTTTACTATATTGGATTTGTGAATAGGGGTATTATTTTGTTGAAAAAAGGTCCCTAGAAGATAATTTGGAAGAAGATCATCCTCGAGAACCTTTATATAGCTCTAAGAAGTGAAATTATTCCTTTTTGCTTCGGGATCTCTTTCTATGATGACTAAAAGTGATCTTCCTCCTTTCTAGATCCTTCCCTAGACTATTATTATTAAAGTATATTTCCTATAAGCTTTTAAATTTACTTTGTCTTTATCCTATTTCTCTTCCGGAAGCCGGAAGATTTATCCGGTATTAGAATTAGGAGTATTTTGGATAATAGACTCATTAGAAAAAGAACCTTAGAAAAAAAAAGGTGGGTTAGAAAAAAAGAAAAATGAGAAGGGTGATTACTTTTTATTCTACCTCCATCATTTTTTAATCTCTACTATCCTATTCTTGAGTAAAAGAGAGTTTTTCTCTTGTTCCTTTAGGGGAGAGTTTTATTCTTTTTTGAGATTTCTATTTTCGACGATAAAATTTAGGAAGAACCCTTCGAATAGTGTTGATGCTTGGATTCCTAGGGATGTAACCTCGTAGTTTATTCTAGTTTGAACGGAAATGTTTTTTGAGACGAGATACCAACCGCCTTATACTCGAAGGTTTTATTTTCTTTGGCCGGCCACTCCGAGGGCGAGATTYAAAGGTTTGGTGGAATTGGAAGCGTTTGATGGTGTTACCAATGGTGTTACGATGACAGCCGAATTTCTTAGCAATGRCYATATGGCTATGGCCAGCCACATGAAGGCTATAAATGGCCGCCCGGGAGGCCTCGCTTAGTTCGCCATTTGGCTGGCGATCCCTTGTTAGAATGCCACCTTGAGAAAGAAAAAAAAGAAAAAGGGGTAGTAAATAAAGAAAGTGGTGAAAATTTGGGAAAGTGGGCCGTGCACACAGACTTCTGGCACCCCACTGTAGTATACCCGATGGAAACAATTATTGCACACCAACCTTGGTGTCTTGCGTTGTTGGCGTGCAGTTGCCCGGAACGTGGGGATATGGCAATGAGTTTCGCATCACCACTCTGTCGCTCGGCCGTCTCAATCGCGCACGAGCCAAAATAACATGAAGCGCGTCGCACCTCTATCAAGTCTTGAGTGACATGCCTACATCCCGAAAGCCTTCACGCCCGCAAGGAATTCACTGCCCATAGTCTACTTACTCTTTCTACCCCGCAAGTCAAGAAACCATTCTGAAACACACGACTTTATATTCAGTGGGTTTCAGTTATCATAGTCATATAATACTTATGCTATCACATGGAGCACATCCTTCCCGAGAGACCCCAAATGAAGTACATGGAACTAAAATGCAGCCTAGTACTGCTAGGCTCTGACCAAGCGAGCCGGGCCATTTCAGGCCGTTGGAGCGAGCGCCAAGTTCCCCCACGCGGAGGCGGAGCCACTAAATTTCGCTTAATCAGGCCTTGTTAGCACTCTATTCCAACGTCGACTTCGTCGTCGCCATTTCCTGAGAACGGTTCTTAAGGTTCAGATCGTCAACTCTGCAATCAAGCCTAGAAAGACAATATCGCTCCCGTCTGTCATGAGGGATCAAAGAAGCTTCAGTAGAGAACGGAAAAAACACAATAGAAGTAAACCAAAAATAGAACGCATGTGGGTAAAGGGGCAAAAACAGCAAAAAATTCAGCCCAACGTGGGACTCGAACCCACAGCCTCAAGATTAGAAGTCTTGCGCGCTACCGATTGCGCCAGCCAGGCGCTGATATTAGTGCTGCTCTGAACAGTTACAGCCTATAATAGTGAGACAACTGATGAATAGTTATGCCTGGAGGATAGCAAATTCCTTTCTATATGATCCAACTTTTACAACATTGTTCTTGATTCAGAACAGGAAAACTGTCATATATCCTTGAATAAATCAAAAGTATCGTAGCGCTTTCATTGGTCACCTGATTATCAAACCCTCTTTAAGAGATCGTTTCGCTTACATGCCCACCTACAGTCGAGCAGTTGATGTCTCAGACATAACTCCAGATTGTGTAGCCCAAACACTCGCGGAAGATCGACGGAAAAAACAAGAATTGGAGGGATGACGTCG
Source organism: Neurospora discreta FGSC 8579 (assembly GCA_009805215.1). Taxonomy (NCBI): domain Eukaryota; kingdom Fungi; phylum Ascomycota; class Sordariomycetes; order Sordariales; family Sordariaceae; genus Neurospora; species Neurospora discreta. The sequence goes on along the minus strand of RANX01000057.1, from coordinate 87,896 downwards.
GTAAGGCTAGTTTGCCTGGGCCGAATTCATATCTCAATGTCGTTCTAGATTACAAGCCCCAGAAACCGAGAAGAGATGATGGGTTACGTCGGTATGACCAAAGACTCCAGCGCACAGCTAGTATGCCAGTGATGCCGCCTGACTTATGTCAACACCAAGACTATTTGCAGGCAGAAATAAATTGACGTTTCCGCTGCTAACTTCTTGCTGCCCTTGTTCCACCTCCTGTGAGAAATGATGGGTTTCTTTCTGCGGTCGTCAGCGGCCTCGGCGCTTTTAAGTGGGAGCTTACTGTGCATGAAGACTAAGGTTGCTCCCGAGCCCTGCCGGGTACTTGTAAAATTTTCTGGTGCCTAGGCGCTGGGGAAGTCTGTATTCGTAGCTAGGTTTCCCCATGTGAGACTTCATCTGAGGTTGTAGTATTGGGGAAGCTTGGCCGTCTTGATGATAATCAGATGCAGGCACTGTTCAAAGTGTGACAGGTCCCAAATGCGGGGCGACATTTATAAATGTTACTTTGCCATTGCATGGCGTTTCTTTTCTTCCGTTTCGACATTATCATAAGAGAAAGTCAATGGACTCTAATTACAAACATCTCTCTTGGTTTCGATTGACCCAGGAGCGAGGTCAGCCTTTTCGCATTCTCTGCGTATTCGATGATCAGCCGCGATAGGTAGATAGCCCGCATATCTCGTTTTTTCCGCGGACAGTAAAGGTATTCAAACATTTGTCTCCCCTATCTAAGTGCTTCTCTCTTTCTTGCATGTGCTGTGTACCATTTAGTCGGACGGGGTGATCAAGTGGGACCGAAAGAATAGGAGACCAAGGGCCAAGAGTCAGTCCTGCAGTGCCGCTTGGTGTGTTACGTTGCTCCGTTCTTGGGTCCTGTCAACGCATTCAGCAAAACGAGTTAGCCATCAAATCTCACCTCATCACCTTACATCCCATCGAAGCATCGGCCAAGTGAAAGGCAGGCATTGCTGAGATGGAGCAGACGAGAGCTACGATGTATATAACTTACACGACAAATGCGATCTCTTGGGCGCTCTGATGGCAACCATTCCTACCTGGGAATGGGACTGGGGCTGAAGCCTGAGATGCCAACGGCCTGTGACGGGACTGAAGGGACCGGGAATATTTCTTTCGCTTTGGGCACAGCCTCCAGGGGCGACGGTAACGCTGAGTCGCCGTCAGGCACCTGAAGCCAGACTCCGGTGCCAGTACCTTGTCCGTGATTTACTGCATTTCTGGCAGCGTGGTTGTTATCATGGCTACGGAACGGACTGCCCCGACCGTGGTAGACGGCTCCTTGAAAAGCCGTGATTGCGGAATCAAGACTGGGCACGGAGGAGCCGGTCGACGGCCAGCTGGTTCGAACGAAGTTGAATGCTCCAGTGCTAGAAGAGGCAGAAGGCTCTAAATGTGCCAGGAACACAGGGTGATGGCTTCTGACGGACGTGGAATCCCAGCTTGCTTCAGAGTCCCGGTTGGAACGTTCCCAGTCATCTGGGGGGTCATTCGCTGTGATATGGGCTGGAGCCTTGTACGCTCGTTCGAGCTTTTTGAGAGCTGCTGGGATGGCCGATCGCAGAGACTTGAGAGCCATGGGAGTTTGGTGCTGGTTCTCCAGTTGATCCTCCTCGGTCTCAGCGGGCTTGATCCGGCCACGCCTCTCCAAGGAACCCCAGAATCGTTTCCATGCCGGCTGGTTCAGGCGACAATTGACATAGAAGACAATGAATCCAAGGCCAATGACCCCGGCGATGATGAGAATACTGGTCAGACCAAGTACATCACGGTCTGGTGAACCCATTTTTGGCAGTCGTGATAATTGACTGGATCTGGGAGGACGATTTCCACTCGTCGATTCGTTTCTTTCATTTTTTTAGTGTCTGTTGTGTGAACCAGTCTTTCAGGCAGATTGGAAGCATGCAAGGCCAAAGAACTCATGACCTTGCTAAAAGACATGAATTAACGGTAGATACGAGCTGCGGTCGCGACAGGAATCAGATACCTATCGAACATGAAGTACTCGCGCTTGGCTGCGCCTGCGTCCGGCGGTCTTTTGCCGCTGTTGCTGCCATGTTTCGTGCCGGCAGGACGAAGAAGTTCGTGCCCGGTCCAGTAGATGAAACATTTGTCTTCGTGGTCAATGTCGGATACTTTTGGCTCTGAGAAAGAGCTGAGATTTCAGCGTTGAGGTTGCCACCGCAAGCCATGATCATTGGAAGAAACGGAGGAGAAGAGGACGACGAGCAGCACCTGGCGGCCTTCAAGGTTCTCAAAATGGTCTGTGCACAGAAAGACTTTCTTATCTGCCGGCTGCTCCCACGGCGCCAAGGCCACCACCGGGCACCACCACCATCACCGCGTGTCAACTGTGCCCTTCAATCTTACAGGAGGGAACATGATGGAGGCTGCAGTGCCAAACCTGCGAACCCGGTGCGAGTGGCATTGGAGGCATTGACTGCAATTTCGAGATATTTGCTCTCTTACCGCCTTCCTGGTTTACTCGTCTTCAGATAGATTGCACCACTGAGCACTATTGTTTGTCCACAAACTGTTTCAGGTCGGACCATGGCACGACGAACAACATTCCCTTTGCATTTCAACCACGTACGGAATAATACGCGCGTCGCGACGTCTAGACTAGCCAGCAACCGCAGGTTGGCCCTGGCGCACGGTCAAGTGCCCAGCAGTCAGTCATTCAGAGCACACACGAGCGGGTGCGGGGAAGCTATTCCCTTCTCGGCCCCTGCCGATCACTGGCTGCGAGAGATGGGAAGGAACCTGGGGTTCCGATGGATGGTGGAGTGCGGAGCCGATTCAGAACATCACCACTTCGAGAACAACTGATGGTCACCAAGTTGGATCGGACGGTCCAAATGAGGTAGTCATCACCCAAAAACTCTGCTGATTCGGCTGCTTTTTGCTGATGCGCGTTCCGGGCAGTACTCCTGAATCAAGAACAGCAGTCAAGAGTCAACCGGCATCCCATCCCGATTTGGCCAAATCAACCATGGCCAGGCTCCCAAGGATCCAACTTGAAGCTGCCAAGTCGACGGCTTTTCGGAAACACGTAGCGCCCGGCGGATAGTACTAGAGATAGTCTAGTCAGGCGTGAATAGTAACACCAGTCGCCCCAATGGCACCCGACCGGTTCTGGGCTTTGCGTTCCTTGAATGCGGCCTGCTGGTGTGGAAACGGTCGAGCTAGGTAGAATCAGATTGCTATCCGTTTTGGTGCGGCTCGGGGCGTCGTTCTCCGAAAAAGACTCCTTCCACACCAAGCATCGCAGACTCTTCGCAGGCCCTCCAATCAACAGCATTCGCCCCCGTCAGCTTTACCCAACCTTAATCGGCTCATTTGAGGTGCGATTCTGGGGACCTGGGGCAGTCGGCGCCACCAACCAAGGCCAAGATGACGCCGTTGCAACATCGACAACGTATCTGTCCGTGTGTTTCGTGGTCAGAGATCAAGCCATCATCCGCGTCCACCGGCTTCGGCCTCGCGCTTGCCCCCCTCCGCAAGCCAAGATGATTATGCCACCGGCCCCGAGATCCTCCACTGGCTTGGAAGCTTGCTCGGGAGACGGGAGCGACAGTTCCGCTTCAGGATCGTGGTTGTGACGGGCCGTGAGCCGAACCCACAACGCCTTGAGACATGTTTTCCTCTGATCTACTGACCTTGTCGAAATCCGAACAGGCATTCCTCCCGCAATGCCGACTGCCCCTCAGAGCCTGGTGCGCCTGCGCGGAACTGGCGTGGCAAACGAAGAAAGGGGTGTTTTACGACAATTGCCACATCTATATAATCTGGGGATTCGGCACCTCTTCAAACTCCTTCAGTTCGATCTCGCAATCATCATCCTCAAGCACGCCGTTCAGCCTCATCCTCACCATGCTCGCCAAGTTCGCTGCCCTCGCGGCCCTTGTGGCCTCTGCCAACGCCCAGGCTGTTTGCTCTCTCACTACCGAGAGCCACCCCTCCCTCAACTGGTCCAAGTGCACTTCTTCCGGATGCACCAACGTCGCCGGATCCGTCACTATTGATGCCAATTGGCGCTGGACTCACATCCTTTCCGGCAGCACCAACTGCTACAGCGGCAACAAGTGGGATACCTCTCTCTGCAGCACCAACACCGACTGCGCTACCAAGTGCTGCGTTGATGGTGCTGATTACACTTCTACCTATGGTATTCAGGCCAGCGGCAACTCGCTCAGCCTTCAATTTGTCACGAAGGGCCAGTACTCAACCAACATTGGTTCCCGTACTTACCTTATGAACGGTGCCGATGCCTACCAGGGTTCGTGCTCATCTTTCCCCATTCCTTGAAGACCTAAGGGCTAACACACATTCCATCTAGGCTTCGAGCTCCTTGGCAACGAGTTCACATTCGATGTCGATGTGTCCGGCACTGGCTGTGGTCTCAACGGCGCCCTCTACTTCGTCTCCATGGATCTTGATGGTGGCAAAGCCAAGTACACCAACAACAAGGCTGGTGCTAAGTACGGCACCGGTTATTGCGACGCTCAGTGCCCCCGTGATCTCAAGTACATCAACGGTATTGCCAACGTTGAGGGCTGGACCCCCTCCACCAACGATGCTAACGCTGGTATTGGTGATCACGGTACTTGCTGCTCTGAGATGGATATCTGGTTCGTTTACCCATCCCTCTCCCACCGTTAGCATCACAGGCAACTAACACCCACCCAAGGGAAGCGAACAAAGTCTCTACAGCGTTCACCCCGCACCCCTGCACCACCATCGAACAGCACATGTGCGAGGGTGACTCGTGCGGTGGTACCTACTCCGACGACCGCTATGGCGGTACCTGCGATGCCGATGGTTGCGACTTCAACAGCTACCGTATGGGCAACACTACCTTCTACGGCGAGGGCAAGACTGTCGACACCAGCTCCAAGTTCACCGTCGTCACCCAGTTCATCAAGGACTCCGCCGGCGATCTTGCTGAGATCAAGCGCTTCTACGTCCAGAACGGCAAGGTCATTGAGAATTCTCAGTCCAACATTGATGGTGTCTCCGGCAACTCCATCACCCAGTCTTTCTGCAATGCTCAGAAGACTGCTTTCGGCGATATCGATGACTTTAGCAAGAAGGGTGGCCTGAAGCAGATGGGCAAGGCCCTTGCCAAGCCCATGGTCCTCGTCATGTCCATCTGGGACGACCATGCCGCCAACATGCTCTGGCTCGACTCCACCTACCCTGTCGAGGGCGGCAACCCCGGTGCTTACCGTGGCGAGTGCCCTACCACCTCGGGTGTCCCCGCCGATGTCGAGGCCAACGCTCCCAACTCCAAGGTCGTCTTCTCCAACATCAAGTTCGGCCCCATTGGCTCTACCTTTAGCGGCGGCGGCTCCGGCACCACTCCGTCCAACCCTTCGAGCTCCGTCAAGCCCGTTACCTCCACGGCTAAGCCTTCTTCCACCTCGACTGCCTCCAACCCCAGCGGTACCGGTGCTGCTCACTGGGCCCAGTGCGGTGGCATCGGCTTCTCTGGCCCCACCACTTGCCAGAGCCCTTACACTTGCCAGAAGATCAACGAATACTACTCCCAGTGCGTGTAAGTTACCAGCCTGGATGGGTAGCCTTTTGATCGGCCAGTCATCAACGGCAGCATGGTGCACCTCGCCTGCGCGCAAAAAGATTATGACAACCAGGGCGTCGAAAGGAGTAACGCTTAAGGAATGATAATGGGCAGACGAAAAACAGAGGGTTCCACAGTACCTCGACTTCCAAGTACATATTCGCATGTTTTGTTTTTTCTACCATCTTGTACATAGCTCCGTCTCAATGACCCTTGGATCATTGACTTTATATATATCCGATCATCTATTCATGTACAGTGATGGTCAAAAGATACTGTACCCCATTACCATGTTTCATATGGGGGGAGGCGGTCCGTATTTTTTTGACTAAGAGTTTACTTGTCGCTTTTTGTCTTGTGACCTTTCGCAATCGATGTCTTTTCAACACCTTTACAGAACGACACAGGTAAAAACCCAAAATAAAGTAAATGTTCATTCATAGAGGTAGTTTTTGACAAGAAGTCCCATCCGGCAACAAATCCACCGACGTATAAGTGGTGTAAGACCATTGGTTATAATTTGCAGGCCACACCCAGGCTTCTGCCAAAACCCTGAATGGTTCCCCGCGGCTCCACAACACCACCACAAAACATTTTTGTCGCTTTGATTAAAGTCAACTTCCGGATTCGGGAAGACAACCAAAGGAAGGAAATCCATACTTGTAAATCGGGTATGGTGTAGCGGTAACATCGTTGACTCTCACTTTCCCACAGAAAGTGTCTGCCTTCTCAACAGCCCCGGGTTCGACTCCCGGTATCCGAGTGATAACGATCAACTCATCAAGTACTTCCTCTCTTTTTTATTTTTATAGCTTTTTTCCAAAGCTTTATATAAATGCAAGCTTTAGAAACGCTCCCTACATGGTACCTAAATTTACTGCAACAAATCCCTTCCTTCAGCTGATGAGCAGCAGCGCCCAGCTACAAGCCCATACAACGGCAAAAGAAAAACGACCCCCCCCGTCGTTCACAACACCATATTGTATCTTTGGTTCTCCTCCTCCTCCACCGGAGCCCTTCCCTTGATAGCGGAAGTGATCAGCCAGTTCTCCAGCTGAAGCGGTATTGTTGCAATCTACAAATAGATCATCCAGTCCACCTGCTTCGGTCTCCTGTAGCATAGTAGTAACGCCGCCGCCGCCATGATAACCCAGGTCACTTTTCGAGTCCGATGACAGTGTTATCGATGACTTTCCATAGGGCCCTTTTTCAGGAGGAGAACTGAACGCATAAGCGAGTTCCAGTGGACTCATGGAGAAATTCCTCCCTAGCCTCCACCACCCCAAAATCAGTACCATGGTAGCCAGCGGTCCAGCGAGGCTGACGGTTACTGCGAGGAGCAGTCCCGGGATATTGGCGGCGTACTGGAGTTGTGTGAGGTGACTTGTATACGGAATCCCCTTCTGTTCTTCACGTGGGAGCGGGACGCCCAGGGAGTCATGCCCAGGGTTATTAGCTGCGTGAACAGACATGCGGAATGCCAGTTCGCGGTAGCTGTTGATGATGTCATCCATGGGGTCTAGATAGAATTGATTGCAAGGAGACCGAGCCGCGGACCAGTTTCCTGTGTATAAGTTGGCTGTAAGTCCGTCGGCCTTTGTTGCCCAGCCCACTGCGCCTGACCACCACACCTCGGCGATTGAGTTGAAGAGGGTTGATCCAACGACCTGGAGAGGCAGGATAGTTATACCCGAACCAACACTTGATACGGGCCATGTCAAGTTTCTGGATGACGGGTACCGCGTTGGGTTAGCTATGCCAACCACACAAAAGAACAACGGTGAGTTTCACAAGGAATGGAGGGTAAGTCTGGGTGCATGATCGACTGACGTACATATGCTCTAGAACGTGATCATCTTTCCAGCTGTCTGTCTGGAAGGATGCGTGTCCTCCGCTGATAGAGATGTTGTACGCCACTACGGATGGTACAAGAATGCAAGTTTGGCCTACTAGCTTGCCGGAACATGCCCCTGAATACGCGTCATCACCACCGTCCGAGTACGCTTTGCGTTTTGTGGAAATGTTGAGCGCGGTAAAGGATCGATGTTCAAACCAGATATCGATCGCGGACTCGAAGATGCGTGATACGTTTCTGATCGTCGCCAGGTCAGTGGTGAGGTTATACGTTGTTGGTGAAGAAGTCAGCTCTTCACAGTGATCAACATCGAACCCGAAGGCCTAATCCGCCATGAGTAGAAGTTAGCCTTCGATATTACCAACACACGGCATGATATCCACAAGAACTTGGCATAGATATGTAGATAGGTAGGTATTACCTTGACAGTCAACGTGCAATTCTCACACGAGGCCCCTTCAATGTGAATGGGGGCTTTAGCTTGAAAATCCCTGGTTACTTGTGCAAATTCTGAAGTGAACATGACGTTTCTGGTGTCCCGACCGTCTACCGTACCTCCCCAAGTATCGCTGATATTATGCTTTACTTGAAGATCGACAGTACCGTTACGAGACACATCCACGATCTGGGCAAAGGAGGCTTTTTGCATTAGAGGACCGCGCAGGAAGCTCGTAAGAGTCACAATGATAGTCACTACTTGACTGGTTAGCTACCTTGGACATAAAGACAGCATTCGATATCCACCTGAAGTCCAAGCTTGTTGGTTATTGGCAAAACCACAACCTCACCTATACTTGCTCGGATGGCTTTTTTGCGACAAAGTGATCTAAAAGCTCCTATGATGCTCGAAGAGCTTGCCCAGTTATAGTGCAGGTTGCTGACCTAGCTACTGGGTTAGCAAGCTATGGGTTTTATAAACAAGAAAGAAAAGAAACAAAGAAGATACTTAACTGGCATTGGCTGCACAGCCTGTGTCCAGAAGAAAACCACGGCTGCTTGAGCGAAAGCAAGCCCGGTCAAGGCGTTTGCAAGAGTTGAGGTGTAAGCCAAGAGCACACCTGGTTGCTTGAGTCCAGACCAGTCCGCCGCTGGCTGACCACTGCTCTCAAGAACGACTCCGATGGCGAGTCCTGTACCTGAATATACAAGACAAGGTTGTGAGTGGCGATTGCTGGATCTAGATTGGCCCAGGTTAAATTGTGTACTCACAGCATATACTCAAGATCAACGGGATGATTCCAAGCCATGGAAAACGTCCGAGAACGCCTGGGTTCCAGTTGATGTTAACTTGGTCGACGATGAGTGGCTCCATAGTAGAAGGAAGGCCTTCTGTTTGTAATATCAAAAGCAAAAGAACAAGCGTGATAAGAGTGTAAGAAGAAGGATAATCGCGAAACTTGCAAAAGGATGGTGATATACCGTGTAAAGGAGGTACTTGGGGGGGCTTCTGGGGCGCCAAGCTTTCTTTACCCCTTTAGTCTACATTACACAGTCTGTAAAAGGGAAAGCTTGGCGCTCAGAAGCCCCCCATACGCTACAGAAAAGTGCCCAGCCGCTAACCTCTGGATCTCCCGAGGTACTTGCTGTAAGATCGACGTACTCACCCTAACACCTCATTTATATCCCGGCAGAGGTGTAGCTGAGTCATCCAAACCCCTGTCAAAACCTCCCCCCATAGACGAGCCACCAATCGGTACCTAGCTTAGAGGTATTCATAAGAGAGCGAACGGGATTTCGAGTTTTCCACCATCTATGATTGTATATGCTGTTATTTTCTTTGAATCTGGCTTATGTGTTGGGTGACTTCCATTACTAGGTGATTCTCTCACTTTGGACTTTTTGCTCCAGCCTTTGACTAAAGGTAGAAGTACCTACCTAGGTACCTAAGGAACGCGAATGCGAGCGACTATTACTGCTGCTGCTGCTGCTACTGCAATGTTTGTTTTTTTCGAGCTTCAAGTTCTGTCCTCTTTCCCCATCTTAGTCTACTTCAACAGGCCTTGTGCTTAACTACCAAAGCTTGACTTTTTTTTTTTTTTTTTTACTTTTTTTTCCCCCTCCATCAACCTCTGCATCGTTCTGCTTTCAAACGATTAAGACTGCCTAGTATGGTATCATACCCATCTCCCACTTTGCTTGTTTATATTCTACCACCTCATTTTTTCTTCTTCTAGTAAGCTATATCACATCTTTCCGTCGACACCATGTGGAGAAGGAGAGCTGCAAGCAGGAATCGGTAAGGATGGGAAAGAAGGTTTGGCCTGATGCGAGAAACGTCGTGGTATGCGTGTTTAGCTAGGGAGACAGGGCATACGTGGACAATGCATAATAGCGCCAAGACTACGTTGTAGAGAATTTGAAATTTGCTTGACGGGCGTTTCAGGGAATAGATAATCGATGATGCGATGTGGTGAAGGGAGGAGAGTATGGGAAGGCTGGTCGCTTGGTAGTCCAGGACAACACGTGAGATGGGTTCGAAAAGACTGACTCAGATGGCAAGTGCGTAGTGGCATTGGACGAGGTCGATGGCGCCAAGTGTGTCTGTAATATCGTTATTTGTAGTGCTCGGGTACTTACTCTACGTATAGTTTAGAAAATTGATGTGTGTATAGTCCGAGATGGTAGCGAAAACATGGGTAACTCGACCAACAGCCCAGATGAACCTGAACAATCATTGCTCTTTCTTCCCATCACTTGTGATATTCCCGGTATGGGATGTATTTGCACAATCAGCGTCAGGTCGAACTTCGCCACCTTCACTAACTGCACCAGCTTCCTCGAGTGCCTCATCAGTTGTCCTCTCCCTCTTATTTGGTGGTAGATCCTCCCTTCGAAAGGTCCAGCCCCCTCCCCAGCCAACCCACCCTTTCTCTCTTGGTCCTCTGACAAGACAGACAATCAGCGCAAACCCGCCGAAGGCAACTATTTTCGTTAGCATCCCTCTCCATCAAGCACACGTTCCGAGATACTTGACACTTACTCCCACAAGCACCACTGTACACCCATCCACCCTGAGCATAAAGCCTATTCCCCACCGCCGTCCCCGTCAACTGTCCAGCAAAGCTGACCACCATATACGCCGTATTGACCCGGTTTCTCGCCAACGGCTGGATACCATAAATCGAGCTTCTCATCGCAATCTGCGTGAACTGTCCGCCCAAATCAATTAAAATAGCCTGCACCACGGGACCCGCGACGTTGAAGCTGCCGACCGCCGTGCCCACCGCCACGCCCACCGTCTCGACCACCAAGCCCATGATCGCAGACACCAGCGGCACCAACCGATCGATAATCAGCCGTGAGTAAATCGGCGCGCACACAATCACCACCACACCAATCAACCCAAACAACCCAACCGCCACTGACGAGTACTCATACGGCGGACTGCTCAGCAGGAAACTCAGCGTCGTCCAGTAACTCGTGAATATCCCGCTATGCAGGAACGCCACCAGCGCGGCTTGTAGCAGCAACGGCTCGGTGGCCAGTAGTTGCACAATCTGCCACGGCATCTTGAAATAGTTGAACTTCGTGTCGGGGTTTTTTGAGGGGTAATCGGGCATCCAAATGTAGAGGAGCGCAAAGACGAGCCATTGCACGCCTAAGCCGAACCAGTAGATGTTGCGCCAAGAGGTGAAGCTGGCTAGCACGCCGGCCAAGGTGCGGGCAAGCAGGACGCCGAGCGCGAGACCGGAGACGATGACAGCTAGCGAAGAGGCGCGGCGGGCGGGAGGGGCGAGGTCTCCGACTAGGGGGAGCATAAGTTGCGGGGTGACGGTGGTGGCGCCGCAAAGGAAGGAGATGGCAGCGAAGGAGGGAAAGGAGGTTGTTAGGCAAAGTGGGATCCACTGATAGAACCCAGACGATGTCAGTGAGAGTTGTTTGGATGAAGGACCGGGGGGCGAGGAAGGCGTACCAGGGTAGCGGTAAAGGCAATCAACCCAAGTATAAACGGTCGCCGGGGAAAGATGTCACCAAGCGGACAGATAAACAGCAAACCGCTGCAATAGCCGGCTTGCATCAGCGTGGCTACCGACGAGGCCTTTTCAAAGGTGACATTGAAGGTCTCTGCGATCTTGTTTAGGACGGCTTGGTTGTAGTACAGGTTGGATACGGTGAAGCATGATGCCTGGTGGGAGGAGGTGTTAGTGACGATACGAAACACTCGACTGGATAACATGGAAAAGTCCACTCACAAACCCGAATAAGACGTTCATCCATACTGTAAACTTGGGAGGGTTGTCGGGGTCATACCATTTTCCTGTTTCTTCAAGTGGTGATCATTATTGTTGTTGTTGGTTGTAAAAAAACCTTCTTCGCCTGAATGATGATGACTCGGGGTATCTGTCGAGGTAGCTTCTGGCTGCTGACCATTCTGTTGCCGAGACATTGGAATTACTGAGCGATGCTCGATTCTTGTCCAATTTTTCGGACTGTTTTAAAACGCTGAACTGGAAGGAACGACTGGGAGAAGGGAGAAAAGGACAAGGAAGGTAGGGCGCCCATCTCCAGATACTCCAGGTCCTTCCGTTAACGTGCCAACTTTGTTGAGGGGAGCAACGTTAGTTGTCACTGCAGAACTGGTGAAGCACAGCATCACATCTTCCGAGATCAAGAGCAAAGGGAAGAGATGACTAACGTCGTAGGCGGGTTGGGGAGATCCGTGGGGGATTGGGGCTTGGGGTTGTCAGGGGCACTGCCGTTGCAGGGGGTTGGTTGCTGTGCGGGGGAAGGAGCACGAGGGGAGCGGCCGAACGCGGCAGTTGCTCTTCCTGTTTGGGCGATGATGTTGCGGGAATCTGCGCCTTCCACCGGTCTTCCATTCAAACTGCCCTATGCACGGCATCTTCATTGACTGAATTCCAGCCTTAGGTACCTACCTACAGTAGGTTCTGTTTGGGTCCACAATATACCAGACATAGAGACGTTACTGCGCATAGTCCGCAGCTGCAGTGCAATGCTGCAATAGTAAATGCAACAAAGACCTGCAGAAAAACACCCAAAGAAATCCAGGGAGCCCAACCCATCACGCTCGCAGTAGGGAAGTACATATGTAAGTAGGTACCTATATGGATGCTTGTGAGGTTACTGCAACCCCAATACTGCAAAGCCTAAGGTATATGTAACTGGATACTAAAACACGGAACCGAACAGGAACCATAGGCAACCGACCAACCATCCAACTTACTGCACAACAAACTTTTGATCATGCTTCTTGAACAGCACCGACCGATCCAAAATCGCACCAGTCTCGCTGTTGATAAAGTCCACCTGCATCCGCTGCTCATCCAAAAAGTTAACCGTCGCATAGCTGAACGCGTCATCATACGCGAACCGATTCGTCGACACATTCTTTCCGACCTTGGTCAACCCTTCCACATTTCCCGCCCCGCCCGCCACGATGTACATGGGCGCTTTGGGATTCTCCATCCCCGCCGGGTCCGCGGTATCATTCACCACCGGCGCAAACCTCTGGCTGTTATGCACATGCCCAAACACACCCAAGTCAACTCCATACTTGTAGAACAGCGGCTCAAACGCCTTCTTGCACGGCTGGCAGTCGTCGCCCGAGCCCGTGGTGTACCACGGCCTGTGGCCCGCTACAACTACCCACGGGGTAACGGACCTGTCGACGGACGCGAGGTCAGCCTCCAAAAAGTCCAGCTGCTGGCGGAGATACGAGCCAAAGGGACCTCCGTTGAGATTCGCCGACCCCCCGGGTTGGTCGGGCGCGTCTTCAAAGTCGGTCTCCGTGTCGATCATGACGATGTGCGCCATGCCATACTCGAACGAGTACCAGAAGGGCGGGTTGGCGAGGAGGCGGGCCTTGTTGGCGTTGACCTTGGCTGCGGAGTCGGGTGAAGTAGAGCTGAAAGCGGTAGGCAGGACGAGACCGAAGCGGTTGATGAAGTCGGTGAAATTCTTTTGGCCCGAAGGGCACAAGCCGCTGGTTTTGGGAACCTCTTGGCACGCAGCTTCGTGGTTACCGGGGCTGGTCATATAGGGTTTCCGCGCGGAGATGGGCGCCAGTTGGTCAAAAAAGGTCTCGGTGATGGCTTGGTAGCCGTCCTTGCCGTCGAGCCAGTTGTGCGCTTTGAGGATCCAGTCGTCGGCGTAGCCAATGTCACCCGGGTGCACGATGAAGTCGTACTTGTCGATGTTGTCGCGCAGCCGGCCGATGGTGGTGTGGTTGAGCGACGGATCGATGAAGGGGATCAGGTCCCGCTTGGTTTTGTCCTGCTCAATCGTGAACCCGTCTTTGCCGTAGACGCCGAGGTCGATGACGATACTGATGTTGAAGGGCGTCTTGTCGCCCGGTAGGCGCGGGCTGGTGAAGGTCTCGAGCGTGGAGTTGGTTGAGACGATCTTGTAGTAGTACTTGGTGGCGGGTGTAAGGTCGTTGATGGTGACCACGTTGGCCCATGTGCGCGATGTTGGGTAGGTGATGGACGACGTAGAGCAGGATTTGGAGCCGAGGGAGGATGGCGATGTGCCGTATTGGACGCACGGCTGGCTGAGCTGCTGGTAGGTATTCCAGGCGATGCGGACCGCTGTTGAACCCTGGTGTCAGCTCCTTCGGGTCATGCCCTATGTCGGGAAAAGGGGTAACTCACACGTCGGGCTGTTGATGGCGATGCGGTGCTGGACGGGTGTGGTCAGGTCGGCGGGCTTCGGAGGATATGTCGCTCCCGCTGCCACACCCAGAGCCAACAAGGGAAGTCCCTTGACCAAGGTAAGAAGGGTGAGAGTGTCCATCATGATGACCATGGTGCCGACGCCGTGCCCGTTAGCAATGAAATTTGCCTACGTCCAAGAAGAAACATGAAGACTCGGACCAGGACAATCAAGGCAATGGGGGCTCCCAGTTTATTAACACCTGCATCTATCTCGTCCTCTCACTTCTGCTGGTTGTGATGCGCGTCTCGTACCTGGCAATAGTAGCATCAACTGTCACCCACCCACTCTCGAGCGTGAGCTCCACGAAACAGCTTCAGGGGTCAAGACTAAGGGCAGGGGGTCAATGACAGCGTCTCAGTTGTAGCAGCGAACAACTCTCGGACCACTTATGTATCCCATGGTACCACATCCTGTTACATCGGTCAATTCGATCTTCAACAGGTGGTTGGCAAACCTATGGAAGCGTAGTGTACACTACAGCCAAACACATCCGCACGTGGTTGGCCATTCGACAAGAGTTGTGCCGATTCCAGGCAAATCCGTATAAGATGATTGGTGGGATAGCTAGGCGCTAAACCGTTTTGCAGGGGACTGAATGATCTGATCAGTATGGTAGCGATATTGGAGTGCAAGGTACCTTAACTATCACCACTGCACAAAAGCTGGAAGCGAAGGGAGCAACCGGGGCTTGTGCAGCTTTGGGAAAGGTGTGATTGCTTTTTGTGTTTGTTTTCCTCCAAGAACGGTTCGGTATTTGATATCATTCGGATGCACCTCAACTTTTTTTTTTCCAACTTAGAGAATCAAGATCGGTGGCTCTCGGAAATTTTAGAGAGCCGCGGTTCATGATCATCACCTTACGCGTCCCCCGCCGGAGTCCACCACGGCTTTACGGTCCCTGTTCCACGTTCCATTCGGAACATCGTATGGTGGAGGTAGTAACGTGATGAGATACAGACAAGGTTTAGCGACTTCGTAAAGAACGTTGAACGTCTGGCACTTGCTTGTTTGTCAACGTGCTTGAAAGGGCTCGAGTTTCTGGATTAGCAAGTTGCAACATCTTGGACCGGAACGGGTTGCCGATTGGGATATACTAATCAATGATTACCAAGCAGATTTGGACCTTCCCTTTGCGGATTCGGATTGCCTGTGGCCGATTTCTAGAGGGAACCTCTGTGGAGTGTTAGGTGTGCTTTGAGCGACATCTGTCGACTTGCGTGCACGGGTTGTCAAAATTCACGATCTTATTGACCTTACCCACCCGCTACCAATCCATTGTGGTTGCCGGTTGGTATGTCGTTGACGATTTCTCTCTGTCTTCTTTTTTTGTCAATCTTTTATTCCAACTCTTTCAAATTCTCTTTTGAACATTCTTTCTAATCACAATTTTTTTTTCCCTCTTTTTCTTTGGGGCGACACCCGCATCCTGGCCATTGTTCAAGCGCTGCGCCTGAAATCTACCAGAACAAGACCAGAACAAAAGAAACGCACCGAAAACCAACTACAAGCCCACGTAGCTAAGAGATCTCAAGGAAACCAGTAAAAGCCCGGTAATAAACCAAGAGACAGTTTTGACCCGATATGCATTTTCTACCTTCCAGCCCACTTCATTACTTACCTCACATGAGGACCCATATCACCACCCAAAACACATCCCAAAACCTCCAAAAACCTCCAAATCCCTTCTTTCCCAACCCCTACCTCTCTCGCCCACTCTGTACTACCCTCAAACTCCAAAACCAACACCCCAGTCCTTTTGTCTGGCGTAGCATATACCTGTGGTCTCTCTTCAGCCGGCAACTCCCTCTCATAGAACCCTACTCCCTTCTTCTCGCAAAAGCTAACCCCATCTCTTTCCTCCTCATTATTGCTGCCAGTTCCATCCTCCTGCTGATAAGCAGTCCTTCACCCAAATCCCTTTCCTTCCCTTCTACCCCTTCCCAATCCCAGTCTGTAGCGCCTGTGATAATCTCCCTCATCCCCACCGTTTCGTACTTCGAGTCCGCAATCATTTGCTCCCGCAGCCGCTTGGCGATGCTGCTCACGGTGTCGTGACCTGAGACAAAAACGCAGACGGGGAGTTCCGTCATGGTCGGTTCAACCACGTTTTGTAGAGCCGCGGGAAGCGCAAACTGGCTGGTCACGAGGCGACCGAAGAGGAGTTTGCGTGCGCCGAAAAACAGGGAGAGCGCAAAGGCGAAGGAGGCATAGAAATGGGTTGCTGGTGAAATTCCATCATCATCTCCATCGTCTGGTAAGGTAGAAGAAGAAGGGAGGGAGATGGTGTGGCGAAGGGAAAGACGATCATTGATGGACCGGGTGATACCCATCCCTGGGCGGCAAAAATTATAAGGGTAGCTCCAGCCTTGGAGGTGGTTGGACCAGTATGTTAGGCTTTCCGGCTTGCGCATCTCGCGGAAGGCGATGTCGTCTGCGGAAGAGGGAGTGATTGATGGGATCAGGATATGTAGCCGCTTCTCCATTCCACTTGACGGGGACCGTCTGGACTCTGTGTCTTGCGATTGCATAGCAGCCAGCTCCGATGATGTGTACCTGCTACTCATTTACCTCGGAACGCGTTGGTCGGTCTTGTTGGTCTTGTTCGTCGGCACCTTGTCGGACGTGGATTTATGTTCTTAGCACCATGCACTGCCGGACTCGATCTCAGAGTCTTTTCTTTTTCAGACTGTCAACCAATACGCCGGCGAGTCTAGCTCGATCGTCAGCATCGTCATCCGAGCTTACGTCATTTTCTTCTGCTTTGACAAGGCTGAAAAAACACCGCAAAATTCGGACTGGTGCTATTAGCAGGCGTGATCATTTCTGTCGTAACAGCTTCGACCAGGCTCAGATTCCGCAGTGATTTGCAAACCTGATACTCCACCTCAGTTCGATACGCTGGCCACAGAGCTTGATTGCCCTATTCTTCCGGCTGCGATAGCCCAGTGAGCCATTATTATTATAGCGCAAAAGATCGCGCGTGTTGTAGAGAATGCTTTGCCGGTTCAGGTGGTCAAACACACCTTGCTCAAGCCACGATGGGCTCTGGATTACGCCGCCACAGTTTTCGCTTTATCGACAACGACCACTTCAGCCCCCGACAGCCAATCTGCAAACACTCGCGTGCTAGTAGATGTAAGCAACATCTTCGGGGTAATTTGCGGAACAATCGCAACATACCTTGACTGACAGAGAATCCAGCTGGGCCTTGAGGATTGTGCAAATGATGTGCCCACAACATCTTCCCACTTGGTACAAGTATTGGGCGGGAAAGTCGGCTATCATGGTGCCAATTCTCGACATTGGCCACTCGAAGACTTTATCGACGTGATGAACTTTTGAATTCGCATCCAATGACAGATAATAGGCCATGGTCCTCACTAGTGAATCACCAACCGTGGGCGCTGTGTTGCGCGGAAGAAAGAAGGCGGAGGCTGGCAGACATGACCCGAACAAGATGGATCTCATCTTAACTTGGTTCAGGTTCGGCGACCAGCAGGCAATATTGGCGTCCCATGCCCCTCGCATCACGTGGTATCCCCAATCGCAACCAACATGGTCCACTCGTGAGTATTTGGTCAACAGGAACATTCGCAATACGAAAGACGCACGTGAAGGAGTTCAGTGTCCTATAGTCTATTGATAATTGAAACCGATCTGGATCATGACTTGACTGCAAGTGATCTAGCGAGGGCAAGTGGCTCTTTCTCTTTTCAAGTTGCCGTGTTCGTGGGTGGTAACCGGGTGATTGTGGGGCTCAAGTTCAGATGAGACACTCGACCTTTCTGCCGCCGTGGCTGCCGTACAACTGACGGACCTTTTTTACATTATTTCAGCCATCTCACGCATCATCGAGTTCCCGGCCCATCGCCTACCTGTCTTCACTTTACCCCCGACCCTTTCGGACCACCAATTTCTCTAGGTAGCTACATTTCAATGAAGGTCCAATATGCGTGTCCTTGCTTAAGAACGCCTTGAACTTTTACTACGACGCTCTCTCCTGGCTGGGGCAAGCAATTTCTCACTTTATTCCTTCTACTGAATGCTACTTCAAGCATTCTCCTTTTCAATTTCCCTTCGGATGATGATTTCAACATCACCGCCACCCTCGTCGCACACGCACCTCTGCAGCCGCTGTCACATAATCCCCCTTCTCCGCGACCCCGTCGTCTTTTCACACCGGCGCCGCTGAACAGTTACTGTGGGCCACCCAAACACTCCAATCTTCACCATCGACCAAGTTCTTCCCCTTGATCCCGGCGTCCATAAAGTTATCATCGTCAAAGTTCTGCCAACAAGGCTTTTGTTGGAAGATCTCCAGGACGGCACGCGCAATCACTTGGTAGGATTCAAGTTCTTTGCGCTTGTTCTTGTCCTATTGTGATCCTCGTGGATTAGCACACATCCAAAAAGAGAAAGAATAGACGAAGAAGAAACAAGGAAGAAAGATTAGAAAAAGCAAGTCGTAACTCACTTCATTACACCAATGAATTCCAGTGTCGTGAGAGCAGCTAATTCGGCCGCAACTACCAGGATCATTGCCCGGCATCCCGCCCCGACCCATGAGGTAATGGAATCCCTCCAGCACACCGTTGCCATGGCCGTAGTCGTGACCGGAAAGCGAGCAATCGACGCTGAAGGTCAATTGCTTTGGGCGGATCAATCCATCTGAGGTAGTGTTGGCGTCCCTCTGCTGCATATAAGGTCCGACAGTGCGGGCAAGGACGGTAAGCTGTGAGGAGGAGATGTGTCACTAGACCCGTGAACAAAGACTCAACATAACAATGGAGACGGTGAGGAACGGAGAAAGACGAACTGGAAGCAAGGCAAAACAAGCCAGTCGGAGGATGGCGCTAGGCGAAGTCATGACTGTGAGAGTCGGAGAGCTTGGTCTTATATTGGAAGGTAAGTTGTCGGTCGAAGACTGGTTTGGATGCGCTGACTCGAATGTACAGGAAAAAACGTGGAATTCATTGGCGATTATAAACATTCTAAATGCCACCTCGAACCAGAACATAAGAAGGATAATTGGTCCAGTTTGGTGAAAATGATGAAGCATTACACACATATCCCAGCGAAGCCAACGGAGGATGTCATCAATCTGATAACACTTTTTTTATTATTTTTTTTCTTCCTTTTTTTTTTATTTCCTTTTAAAGAAAGGGTACATACTATCGTTAAGATAGGCTGGTAGCTGTAAGAAGCCTTCAATGCCGTTATCCCTACTACTGAAACAGGGAAGCTAACAAGAAAACGAAGGTGTCTACATGCACTGGATTGGATATGGACATGGGCAAACAAGTTATCTTCACCAACAGCGAATTCAATACAAACAAATTTGGATTTCGAACAGAATTGAAAACCATCAGGGAGGACAGACAGGCACGCAGAGGGAACACAGTACACAACGCCCAACTCCAGACCACTGTCTCTCCTCAAACACTGTGACCAAGATGGCATCACTTGTTCACCACACCAAACCTATAACATATGTCTCAACTTCCCAACTGCCACGTCTTTTCTTTCTCGGTTCTTGATACCCTGAAAACGACGCCTTCGGTTGTGGCTCCACATTATTCCCTATTCATTCCGTCTTTCCAGGCATCAAACAGTCCTCCCCCCTAATGAAAACGCTCAAGTCTGGTCACTAAAGATTTCTCCTCCAATCCTCCCTTCGCGCTCATTCCCAAAGATTTTAGGATCCTTCCAACAGCGCGCATCCTGCCAGAGCTCATCTACCCCCTTCGCAATCCAGTTCCATTTGGAAAGTTCTAATTCCTGTCTCGGCTGGTGTTTATGCCGTGAAGGGAGGGGGGCGAGCCAAAGCCCCATCATTTTTAGCCTACTCAACTTCTTCCAGATCTAGAGTTGCAGATGTTTGAGAGAAGCAAGCCTTTGACCAACGCGACAGCAAGTCAAGGGAACATACACCATTCTCCTTCACATCGTCCGTCTCCGACGAACCGTGACCCTAAACATGCTTGAAAGCGCTCCATCACAACCAGCGTCCGTTTGTGATCCTTGACCAATTGTTACCTCCAAGCCCTTGAAACTCAATTCCCATCTCCCATCAATCATAACACCACCGTGATACCATTGCACTTTCCATTGTCCTTTCCATACTGAACACTGCCTCCCCCGCATCACGATTGTTATCTCCCAGACATTGCTTGTTGCTCAATATCCATTCTCTCGAGGGCTCTGTAGATCATAGGCTTCCACGAGGGCAATTCTATATCCTATATTAGTAAAATAAAACAAGTTAGAGCATAGGTAAGCTCCAGCTACTGACTGAAATGCATGTTCACCACCCATAGGTATCATACCCAAGCACGACCTCCTCATCTGTTTTCGGTGCATCATCCACGCAGGGAATATCACTGTCCCTCGGACAGGGCAACAAGCGACCAATGGGGTGTTCCGGCGGATGTTGCGAACAACTTCAACTGGTTGAGTGGTGGTTAAGGGAAACCCGCCCAACGGACCTCGACCGCACGGTCATGGGAGGATGCATGTAGACATGGTACTGCTGTGTGTTGTTGCTATGATGTGACCTATTCTCGATCTCCACTGCTCTGCTTCTCAATGACTTTTTCACGACCTTGGCGGACAGGCAGCAGTAAATCGATTTGACTGACATTACATTTGAATGACGGAATCCTATGTCAAGAAGGGACCCAAGTAATCGCTCAAGAGGTCGATCTGCTCAGGGAACAACCCACTCTATTGCAGGATTCGGGAATGAGCTCCGAATGGCGCGTTGGTCATTTACGGGATCGGCGGAGAGGTCAAGATGAATAACGGATGGAGTGTTGTTGTGACATCCAGCCTGAGAAATTTTGAGGCTCAAGCGGGGATAGAGTTGCGCCGGAGGGGGCTGAGGTAATGGTCTGGTTAGTGTACCTACATATGGATGCAGGAGCCGTAAAACTCCACTCCCCGGGCTTGGGGGGGCATCCGGGGGCCGTCATCGGCGTGGTGACCCGCTTTTATCTGTACGATTATCAGCAGTTATGTAATTGGCGCTCTCCACCTAGCAGCCTGGGACTCAGGCGTTTCTGGACGAGTTGAAAGACTAGTTCATTGTTTGGAAGCTTAGTACATATAGCGAGCGTGAACATGACGGCTACCTTTCCTGCTGTGCTGTGGTTGTATCGGGTTCGGAATTTCCGACTCTTGTGTTTGTGTGTGCGAGCTGTTGATGTTCTACCGAGATAACAACCCGAAGCTTCATGCGGGACAAGGCCCCGTCTTGTATGACCGGCGCCAACTTTTAGCAGGGTTATTTGCCCAGGACGTCCGGGGTTAAGGGAATCGCTTCTGGAGGTCCCAGTAAGTCAGCGTGTAAACAACAGCGTACTACGGTTCGATAGAACTGATACATGACCTATAACCCAGCCAACGAGCAACCTGACATCGTCCCAAGGATCCTAGCCAGGACATAATTGATTTTAAAGAGGTTGAATAGTGCCGCGAAAGTAGGTACCAGTCTACATAGGTAGTTGTTGGATCCGAACAGATAGCCACGATAGCGTCGAACTATACTACAAGGGTGGTGTTAGTGCACCTGCCAATCAAGGATAGTGCAAACCAGCTCGTCCAGGGCACCGGGTACAGTACTCACAATAGGTGGCCGCTGTCCGTCCTCTACACTAGATGTCGGCCTTCTGTCTTTTGCATTTTCGGGGCTACCCATCATCTTACAAGGACCTGTTTGCAACACCTTGCGATCCATTGCGGCGTCAGGCCGAGCAGCATGTGCCATCTTCGCGGATCCATAGCATCGGGACGGACCTGAAATGATCGGCGCCGATTGCAGGCCTTCTTTTCAGCTTCCTTTTTGGGGATCCGACATCCGAGTTCATTGACGTCCATCATCCCCACAACCCGTAGCCCTAGTGCTATCACGGATACAACTCCGCCTAGCTTCCCACCGCATCGGCAGATATGGCTCGCTTCTACACTATGTACATACACGCGTAGAACGAGCTGTATATAAAAATGGTAGCCGGCCCCCGTGGACCAGCAATCGCTAGCTTTCCCGCTCACGGTCTCCGAGTCTCTTCTTGTTCCTCAGCAGCCTGAACACGCCCATCACCATGAAGACCTCTGTTGTCCTCCCTGTCGTCCTCCTCCAGGCCGCCACCGTCAGCGCCTGGGGCAAGCTCGGCCATGCTACCGTCGCGTCTGTGGCTCAGCAGTATCTCACCCCCAACACCGTGAAACAGGTCCAGGCCATCTTGGGCGACAACTCGACCACTTACATGGGCAACATTGCGTCGTGGGCTGACTCTTTCCGCTATGAGTCTGGCAATGCGTGGTCCGCCGGTCTTCATTTCGTGAACGGCCATGACGCCCCTCCCCCGGAGAGCTGCCACCTTCTCCTCCCGGAGGACTGCCCTCCTGAGGGCTGTGTCGTTTCCGCTATCGGAAACTACGTTAGTTGACCTTAAACTCACTATGTCATGGTAGAATGAAGGGCAAATTGAACTAACCACAGCATGCTGTTACTTGTTTGTAGACGGAGCGTGTGCAGAACAAGGACCTCCCCGCCGACCAGAAGGCGCAGGCTCTCAAGTTCATCGTCCACTTCTTGGGTGATATCGCCCAGCCTCTGCACACCGAAGCCTTCGGCGAGGGAGCCAACAACATCACCGTCACCTTCCTGGGCTACAAGACCAACTTGCACGCCGCCTGGGACACCTCGATCCCCAACGCCATGCTCGGCATCTCCCCCCCGACCAGCGCCGCCAACATCACCAGCGCCGACTTTTTGGGGTGGGCCAACAACCTCGCCGCCAAGATCAACCAGGGCCAGTATCGCAAGGACGTCCGCAGGTGGTTGCGTTACCACTCGGTCAAGGACAGGAAGGCTTCCGAGCGCGCGGCTGCCGCTTGGGCTCAGGACGGAAACGAGGAGGTCTGCAGCTACGTCATGAAGGTTCCCGGCAACCAGCTGAACGGTACCGAGATTGGCGGTGATTACTACCAGGGCGCTACCGAGGTTGTTGAGCGTAGCATCATCAAGGGCGGCGTCAGACTGGCGGGCTGGTTGAACTTGATCTTTGACAAGCGCACCGGCTTCGAGTTCTGGCACTAAGTTTGTGTGGAGACCTTGTGGCTGTGTGGATGTCGGTCCTTGTCTACTGCTGTTAGACTTGCGACTTACGGGCTTGGATACATAAATTGTGTGTTCCCCCTAGATGGCTTTTCGTTTTTTTCCTGGTTGTGATATATGACTTCAACTGTGCTGGGAAAACGCGCTTCTTCTTCATGTTGTGAACCCAAACATGGCAGTGATGATGCTTCTCCCAAACTTGCTTGACACATTGGTCACCTGGCGAGTCTGTGGTTCGCTAGAACAATCAATGGAAGATGATAACACACGAAGCCGCCAATGACTGGTTTTTGTAAAGTGTTTGATCCTCGACTTGCTAACGGTGTACAGGTCTGACTAGTCAGACGGTTGATTTGGTAGACCTGACGAGTATCGAAGTGAAGCTGTTGGTGAAGAAGACTCGAACAAGTGTATAAGGTGTTATGAACGGCGTCGGCAAGTGGATTGTGAGTCTTAGCGGATCACTGAGCAGGGTTTGGCTGTTTTTGACATGTGCAGAGGCTGGGAAGTGTGTATGCGAGTTTGATACGTCGTTTCAGGCCAGATTTCTGGAAGCAGGGAGAAAAGACATTGGAATTCATTGTCAATGCCGCAGAGTACTCGGGTTTTGTTCCAATGCGTGGGTGCTCGCACTAGCAACACGGAATGTAGACAGCACCATAGAGAGACACTAGATGGTAGGAGGGAGGGTTAGCATTCTAACTCCAACTCCCAGCCACGATATCTGCCACCTCGGCGTACTCGCACACGTCACCGACGGCTTTGGAAGTGACCGCCACTCATACACAAGATGTATGCCCATAATCGGGCCAGGTGGAGTGTAGAGGTCAACGGAATTACCAAAGCACAGCCAACGAATCTCTTCACCACCATGAACCTGACATATTTACTCCCTTGGAGCCTCTTACTTCTCGTTCACTCAGTCCTCTCAGCCCCTTCACGCACTTGCCACGAGAGAAGCATCAAGCATCACGACAGGTGCGAGGATAATGCGCTCCTACGACTGTTCGAACCGGTCGACAAACTCGACGGAAACCGGAAGCTGGTTGAGTCCTTTTGCTCGCATTACTTCGCAAGTCCAGCAGTTGTGCGACCCGTTCAGACTCCCCAAGCCACATCTCGAATCACTACAGTGGCTCCCCCACCAGCAGTCTCGCCAATTCCGTTCGCTAAACCCCCAAAGGTGCGCCTTGAAGGCCACCATATGTATGAGGGAGATAACGACGACAGCGAACCAAATATGGCCACCATAACAGTCACCACAACCGTCACCGGAACAGTTACTAGGACTGTGATTCCGACCACGACGGTGACTAACACCCTAGCGAAGTCCATGAGTGAAAACGATGAGACACCGGCAACCACATCAGCCAGAGCCAGCGGAACTCTTTTCTAACTGGGTCGACGACGAAGAGTGGTAGCAAGGGCGCCGCCCATGATGGAACACTGTCCTCAAGCGTGGCGGGGCCGACCGGAAGGTCAGATACGGCGGGCATGTGAGTGTCTCGTTGGACCAATAATACTTCCGAGGGCTGAGGAGTCCACGGTGGTTATGACGGCGCCGGCGCCGTCACCGGATGTTTCGTCATTTGCCAGATGAGTTGATTTTAGGTAAGTAGTCCGATCAAGGAAATCCATTTTGTGATAGCGGGGTCATTACTGACTCCCCCGTTCGCCATGACCAGATTTCAAATGCGCGAATTGACTAGCCTTCGACTGAGTGAGGGATGCTTCGAATCGCAAAGAATACCTACCTCTTCAGGGAAAACAGATGTCTCGGTAAGGCTCGAGGGTTGGGATTGAAGGTGAATAGAGATAATTACTTGATCGATGAAAGGGTCAGCGATTTGTGGTAGTTGCATCCAGGGCATTGAATGTGAGGCAAGGGCCGTGAGGTATGCAGTGAGATTGAATAGCAATATCAGCCATTTGACAATTGAAGCCCGATGTTGAAGCAAGAAGAGTTGGTCGGGTAGAGTCAAAGTAGCTAAGTAAGAACAGAATGAGGAAGATGGAAGTTCCCCCATATTTGATTCCGAGCTCCACGACCGATCTTGAGGTACCTCTACTCCCGTCTAGGGTAGGTACTAGCTAGGTTACCTACCTCTAGCTTATCTGAGGTACGATAAGGGAACCTGCTTGGCGCCTGGGGTTCAGCTTCCAGCGCTGATGTGCCTTCCCCAGTGGTGCGGTAATACCCCTAAGCAGCCCTACAAGCCCGCCCCACTCGGCAAACCACAGGCGCATGCACTAACAGACCCGCGCCAGATTGGTTTGACGTCAAACGCAAGTGCCGCGGGAGGGAAATGGAAGTTGAATTCGAAAATCGAAACGAACCAAACCTTGAACAACAACACTGGCCGGTCACCACCAGCCTTCTCTCTCCTCTTGATGACGACCGCCGTTAATTCTGAATAATATCACCGGACTCGAGTCGCCGTCTGGAGATTTGATTGTTCCCATCCACAAGTCTTGGTGCTCCCCCAACCGAACCTTCAAGACCGTCGCGACCTCGTCCACCCCCCGCGGTCATCGCATCGCCCACGGCACCGCACCACAACCGCCCTCCCCCACACTTAGTCGCAAATACCAGACAGCCAATTGATCGGCAAGATGGCCAAAAAGAAAAGGTCTACCTCAGTCGAGGACAACGCCAGTGAGGTACAGTCGTCTGCTGTCCCCGCGACCCAAGATCCCTTAAGTCGAAATGGAAGTGGAAGCAACAAGACGGCAAAGACCAAGGCCCAGCCACAACAGCAACCGCCTGCGGTGCCGGCACTCATCATCTGTCGGAATAAGTGCGCCGTTCCCCTCCGCGACCCATAGCACTGCCAATTGGCCCAAGAAAGAGCCATCTTTGCCCGTCCTTGGTCTTCTTCAAGTCCATGTCTTGCGCTCTTGACCTCCTTCCTTTGTCCCTTCTCCATATGCGCCCAGCGAGCACTTGAACCATATACTGACTTTCTGTACTTGATAATCACCAGGCATTGGCGCTATATCTCGTCATTCCACGGCCCATGGCTCCAGCTCCCCCCTGAGATCCTCGAGACTCTGGCCAACTTGAACTACAACACCCCACGGCCGCGGCCCATCGATCCTTCCGTCTTCTTTGATCTTGTCAAAATCCGCCGCCTCGTCGACGATGCTACGAATCTGGCTGTACGCGCCGCCAGTGGTGTCGCAGCGGTCTCCCAGCACAACATGTCCGGTGGCCACCATCATGCGCTGGGACTGTTTGGACCGGGAGGGCAAACAAAGCTCAGTCGAGAAAGAAAACACCGGATGAGGGAACAGGCGACCCAGAAGCTTTCCAAAGCATATCATCTAGATGAAATAGCGTCGAGTGTGGCTACCATGCAAAGTGCCTCTCCCCTCGAGGAGGTGGCTTCGCTTGTACTCCAGCGCAACCCCCAGGATGTCGACGCCAAATACGTACACTTCTTCCACGAAAAAATACCGAGTAGGCAGCTGGCCCAGTGCACCAACCTGGATGCCCTAAGTGAAATTATATCCGAGAAATCCACCCAGGGAGAGCCTTTGAGGACACGCGCCACTGTGAGGACTTTTAAGGAGGATTTTGAGGGCGCCATTGCCGATTTGACAGAAGCTCTCAGGATACATCGGGTCTACCGCTTACCACAACATGCTCCAAAGCACCACAATCATCCTCAAGCCCGATCTGGTGGACGGAGACAGGAGGACGTGGTGCTCAAGGAGGAGGAGCAACCTAATAGCTTGGAAATCCAGCTACTATTCCAACGCGCTGGTGTCTATCTGACCATTGCCTGTCAGCACGTCCAAGCTGCCTTCCCCTTTAAACCCACCGAAACCAAATCTGCTACAGAAAAAGCTGCGAATGGTGATACCTATGAAGAAGGCAATAAGACTGGCTTAGAGGCGACACCACAGGCTATACCCATGTTGACGACTGCCGAGCAAGAGGCCGAGAGAAAGATGATGGAGGCGAGGAAGCTAGTCCGTCACAACGCCAAGCGTGCGCTGAAAGACTACATGAACTATCTGTCGCACTTTGAGTATTCGCCTGACTTACCCGTTGAGATCGCAGAAGACTTTGCCCGGAAAGTCAACTACGCCGCTAATGGGGCTCGAGTCCCTCGGTCGTTCTCCCATGCTTCTCGTTCTGAATCCCCCGTGACCGGTGAACCTGGCGAGAGCCAACCTACTCACCGCATTTATGCTCTCTCGGACCTTTTCGCGGCGTCTCCCCCGGCTGACCTGCCTCCGTATCCTAGCACGGAGCTTACACCAGTACGTACGCAGCAACAACAGCCCACATTCGCTGCCTTCCAGACGACGACGGAAACTCTCACTTATCACCCTCTCATGAATGACGCATTACACTCTCTTCTCCTCTG
Source organism: Neurospora discreta FGSC 8579 (assembly GCA_009805215.1). Lineage (NCBI taxonomy): Eukaryota > Fungi > Ascomycota > Sordariomycetes > Sordariales > Sordariaceae > Neurospora > Neurospora discreta. The sequence continues at coordinate 60,264 of RANX01000057.1, read as the reverse complement.
TCACTGTCTTATCCAGACCTCAGCCAAGGAGCTACTTCGACACGCCTACATGGTGGCACGACTGGCGCGCCTCGCCGATGGTTACCCAATTTTCCAAGCTAGTCGCTCACCAGCCCGCGCCGACTGGACCGAGGTTCTCCGAGCTTCCGGCAACCTCATCCAGCTAGCCGGGACATGGGAGGACCTCTGCGCCCCAGCACCTCTCCCACTTTTCCAGCCTTCAGGCTCCGGCGGCGGCAGCGGGTCAGTACCGATAGCCTTACCAGGCCCCACCAGACAAAACAAAACCCTCCTACTACCTCCGACCGGGGGTCCGGAAGAAGCAGGAGCCATCGTGCGTTCGACCTCCAGCAACGGCAACACCGGCGCCGTTGAGCCCGAGAAGCATCGCAAGGAACGAATCCAGCACCAAGCCGTCATCGACGCCCTGGGAGATGATAGAATCAAAGACGAAGCATCTTTCCGCATGGCGGTCAAAGCCCGTCAAGTGCGTGCGGACAATGATAACAGACTTGATAACGCTGTGGCAGCCATGGACGCTAAGCTCATCGGTCGTGATTTCGAGTCTCTTGCTTTGGATGCACCGCCGCCAAAGGCTACCACTACCGCAACCAACGGATCCAAACCTAGTACCTCGCAACCCACCAACGGCTCAACCTCAACTTCGACAGCACTACTAACCCGCACCACCTCGAGTATCGCTAAGGGCACAACGGCTGCGAACACGAACGGAGTCGCCAAATCCCCTAACGGCAACGGAACAGCTCAAGCCCAAACCCACCCGACCCAACCGACACAGACAACACAAAGCATGCGCCGCTGGTCTATCGACGACGGCAAGGAGTATGCCATCTCCACGGACCGCGCCTCAGCCATTGCGCGCTGGGTGTTGGAGGCACCGCCTAATGCTGGGCTGAGTACGGGTGCGGGGGGGGATGGAACGGCTCGGAGGAAGAAGAAGAAGGTGGTTTCGAAGAATGAAACGGGCTCTGGGTTTGCCGTAGGGCTTGTTGGGCCTGGAACTGGTGGACTTGGGACTGGAGTTGGGGTTGGAGCCTCTGGGGCGAATTGTACGGCTGATGCGTAGGTAGTAAGTAGTTCCTGCTTAGAAGCCAAACATTAAACTTTTTTCTTCTTTTTTCCTCTCTTTTTCTTCTGGTGGACCAAGAAAGTATGCTTACTCTTAGAGTTCTATCGAACAATCGGGAGAACGTACCTCGAGTAGGCAGCGTTGGTTATGGGATGTAGGTAGTAATGTGTAGCGCTAAGTGGCGAAGCTAGCGTAAATTATGATCCTGATCGATGATCAAGCTCTTTGTCCAACCCCAACCAAACTTTATTTACCTACACCAAATTGTCGTCTCTGCCCTTGACGATCCATCCACAATTCGTATAACTGCTAGTTGCCTGTGTATTACTCTCAGACTTGCACTGAAATTGACGGTCAATCTGCTGGGGCTAATTTATGCGCATATCCTGACGTTCTTTTTGTGATTCTAAGGAAGGGGAGGGGGGGAGGGGATTATTTTTGCAACATCGCTCATCTTGCACTCAGAAGCTGCTTGATTGATTACCTTGAACTAGCTGGCTGTCATGGTCCTCTTCAATGTATCAAATACCACAGCTACCTGCATCCAGCTACCGATATATCTAAAGAGCTGACTCCATACACCGACCAACCAACCAAAACAGATCTTGCCACCTGTGCGTGCTATAGTACCCTTTCTCCCTCCAAACCCAACTCCCTTTCTTTCCAAGATAGGCATTACCCAGAACCCACACCTTAACCCCAACGTCAAACCGATAGGCTCACACTCCCATTCACATGTTACGAAGTCTCCATCTTCAAGAACATATCAATCTCTGCCATTCCCTCCGTCTCCAACACATCCATCAACTCAGCCTGCTGTTCCTGGCTTAGACTTCCCTGTCGTTGATCCGACCAGTGAGTCGCCCAGACGTTGTTCATGTTACTGTTATTGTTTGGCGGCAACCCTCCTCCCATGCTACCACCATGATGCGGGGCCGGCTGAGCTCCCCATGGCGATCCCATGCCGAGACTACCACCACCACCACCACCACCACCAGCAGCAGCAGCAGCGCCGACACCGTGGGGGTTATTGTTGTTGTTGGCGGTATGGGCCCAAGCAGGTCTCCACCCGTTTGAAGTAGGCGGTGGACCGCGGTTGAGGGAGTAATTGTCGCTAAACCGCGTGAGCCAGAGGCCAAGACCGGGGTTGAGCATGATGTCGTTGGCTGTCCCGGAGAGGCTGATGCTGCCTCTGCTTGAGGAGAAGGTGTGCGGTGAGAGGAGAGGTGGCGGGGGGTTAAACCAGGCTTGCTGTGCCGTTGTTGTCGTTGTCGGTATTAGCGGTGGTGCTTGTTGCGGGAGGGGCATCACTGGGCTGGGGGCGAGGTGGTAGGAGGTAAGAGGCTCTGTCGTTATTGGTAGAGTGTTGACGGGAACGTGTACTGGTGCTTGCGGGAGAGTTGTGGGTGGATTAAATGCCCCCGGCATGGCAATCGGAGTGGACGGGTCTGTCGGTGGTGATATCGATGGTTCATAACGTCCTGTTGGTGGCCCTTGTGCGTCTACCGGGGCATTGTGGTTGACGGAAGCAGTAGATTCAGGGGCCCAGTGAGAGAGCCTTCGGCCTGGATCCGTCGAAGGACTTCCAAAAATGGAGTTTGAGCGGAACATGGGTTGGGAAGGGCGGAATGGTGTGTTTTGGAGATCTGTTGGCGGCTCCGGCTCGGGAGTGCCGTCAAAGACATAGCGGAAGCTAGGAGCCCGGAAAATCGGTGTCTCCTTATCCTGGGGTGTTTGTGCTGCTTGCGGTGTTGCGAACATGCCTGAATCGGACATGTTGGAGTTGAGCAAGCCAGGCTGGCCAAACCCACCCGCGTTCGGCAAGTGCTGGAAACCTGGCGTAGGACTGACGGGTTCCTCCTTGATGTGATAGCGGCGTAGGGAGACCGAGATTAAGACGTCGTAAAATTCCGAAACGGCTTGTGGTTCTGGCAAAAACTCGGAGCATTGGGCAAATATTTCCAGTGCAGTCTCCGTGATATCCTTGACTTCATCTGCGGAGTGGTGGGCTCGAACCTCCGCGTAGGAAACGGACCACAGCAGAGTACTCAACGCTGTGTGGATAGTCGATAAGAAAATGTATGTGACATCAACGGCCGATGCCTTGATTTGTGTGCTCGAAATCACAATGACTTCGCGGGACGCGTCATAGCACTTGACGGCGGCGGTAGCAGATGGGTCTGGTATCTGCGGTGATGGGCGATATAAAGAGATCATCATGTTGTGGAAGTAGAATGCGAACCTAGGGATTCTTGAGTTAGCGATCAAACAGAAAGCAATGCCAATGGGCATGAAACATACAAGGATTTGCACCATGGCTCGGCCTTTTCAGGAGCAGAGTCTCGCCAGTCCTCCAGTTTTTTCTGCATCTTCGCAACCCAGCAATGTTCTTCACTGTTGATATCGGGCATGGTTTGCTCATACAAGACTCGTCGTATCTCTGCTTGCAGGAGAGTCATCTTGCAAAAGTGGATGGCTACCAGCTTTCTCACACAAGCGGGCCCGGACTCGATGCCATCTGCGGTGATATTCTCATCCGGGAGGCTCGCGAAGAACTTGAGGTTGATCGCATCATGACTCTTGGCAAAGCCGTTCGGCCTTCCAGTGATGTAAGACAAGCCCAATTCGTTGTTGACGGTCACCCAAGCTAGTCGCCTTCGCATATCGAGTGTCTGCTCATCGGCCCCTGAGCCAATGGTCTGTTCATCAACAATGTTAAGCTGCTGGCAAAGCTTGGTCGCCAATCCGGCAATGTAATAGCCAGGTGCTTTGTAGGGACACAACAGGTAGTATTGCGCCAGTAAAATGATGCACTGTAGTGATTTGAGGTCCCGAGGTTGTATGACTTGCCAGAAGTACTCTGTGGCGGCAATGTAGAAACTGTCGGCAAGACCGGCAAACTGCGACGACAATTTGCGCAAACCTATGGCAAACACCATGTGTACCACAAACCTCTTGTAAGGGTCCTTGTCGCCGTCGTACACGTCGTTGACGTTTTCTTCAAGGATTTTCTCGTGGAGGATTGGCGCCCATATCTGTGCCCTCTGGATATAGACTTCGAGAAGCCTGTCGGCTGTGGCGCGCTTCGGCAGTTGCTGAACCGGAATCTCACTGATTAAGGGGTAACTTTTCTTGCGCCCTGTCGAGATGCTCTGCATACGGTTTGCCCTATCGACTCGCCGGGTAACGCTTTCGGATAGCAGATTCGCAAACGACTCGGATTCCATGTAGCGCTTAGCCTCTTCCATCAAGGTTCGCTGTAGGCCGACACCACTGCTGGGCCCGAACCAGTACGAGATCTCGTCGGTAACGTTGGGTCGCACCAGGCTGCTGGATAGATCGGGACTCTGTCGGCGATCCTGTAAGTCTGGCTCATCGGCTTTGAACTGAGCGAGTTCGTCGGCAAGGCGGCGTAGCTTGTCCCGTAGCTTGACAACGTAGGAGCGGCTGACCTTCCTTTGCAAGGTCGAGTCCCAGTATTCGCAGACGGCGCCCGCTCGCTCGCAAGGCATGCATCGAGGCAAGGAGGTACCGCATCTGGTTTTCCGCTAGACGGTCGAATTAGAGTTAGGGTAGAGTTGATGACAAACTGGGAAGAGACATACTTGACGACATCTGCAGCATGCTGTCAACGTGTATCCAAGGTTGGAGGCATCGCGGCGTGGGGGGCGCGGGGCGGGGGGCCTAGGTGCGGCGTGTTGTTGGGTCGGAAAGGGGAAGTATGAGGGCGTGGGTTGCGGTTGTTGTGGGTGTAGGTGTTGCTGTGAAGACCTTCGTTCGGCGATAGAGCCCAGGGCCCGGCGGACAATCTCGGCAGCATCCATGGGCTGGCTAAGTAGGTAGGTTGAGGTTGTAGAGACAAGCGGGCGGGGGTGGAAGTCGTCGAGGCCGTTCAAGTTGTACCACAGCTCAAGATTCCCACTGCGCGCACGTGAAGCATGGCGGACGGGTGGGAGGCGCCTCGAGGGTTGTTGACTGGAAGGTGGATTTATGAGCTCTCGGGGGCCTGTGATGGAAAGACTTGGGTTGATTTAGTGAAGAAGCTCTCGGCTGTCAAAGCGTTGCTTGGTGGTTGCCCTGCATTTCGCAGGTGACACAAGCTGGGCCTTCTCAGGCCTGTCCAAAGTCCAAACGCTGGGCTAGCGTAGTGTAGAAAGTGGGCGGAAGATGTGGGTTGGTGAAGTGGGGGGAGATTCATGGCGGGCAGCAGGGTTCCTCGATCGGCGAGGGTCCATTACAGGGCAACGGTAGGTAGGCCCATATTCTGGACCGCCTTGGCTGAGTAACATGCCATGCCCGGTCGGTCACCTTGTGAGAAAAAGGGTGGTAGACGGGCGGGAGTGTGCAGCGAGGCCAGGCGTGGCAGACCGAGGGATTTGATGCCCTGGGGATGGCAGTGGTGGTTGCGGTTGGAGATAGCAGAGTGAGAATAGCAATTCAGTCCGGTTCCGTCCGGTGCCTATCCTCTGTAGTGTAGTGTACGGCCTAGTGTACCGGCACCGACAGGCGCGCTTGTCTCGCCTACTGCATACATACGTAGAATCGGGTAGGTAGCTTGAAGTGGATCAGCTTGGTACCTGGAGCCATGTAATCAAAATTCGACACTTTGCAGTCTTTTGACTGCCCGAAAGACAATTCAAGAGGCCTTGGACATACCCACAGACTGCGGGATAGACTGTGTCCTCATCGTGTAGTGCACAAACCCCTTTTGGATCCCATTGATCGGGTCATTACTCCGGCGTTTCTGATACCAAAATAACCCCGGTACCCCAGTTTCCGATGAAGCCATGTGGGGCAGGGCAGGGAAGAAAGGAGGGAAGAAGAGGCACATGCAAAACCCTGGAGATCACGTCAAGACTTTCTTCCCCCTTGTTCATTCACAGTTCGGAACAAGGCCTCACGTGACTGTACTCGCGCAGGTACAAAGTAGTGTAAGAGACGAAAAAGGCCCAAGAGTGCGCAGCGGCAGGGCCCGCATCTGGCATGGGTCAAATGCGATTTGGACTGACATCGTATTTGGAGGCTTCTTAGACTTCAGCAGCTCTCCTCCCCCTGGTCTCTGCGTCTGGCTGAAACACCGTTGTGGAGGCTGAGATGCCCCTGACAAAAAAACCTGGAATGATTCGGGGAGCAACCTACCGTTGGCGCCTAACGAACACAGCTTTCTGCTCACGCGGGAATGTCTGAGAGCTGAACAGTGGATACTAGGCACATAGCGGGTGTGCACTACACTACATCCGATATGCGAAAGGGAACTGCCAGAGGCAAGGCGGACATAGGTGGATTGCATGACATATGTACTACAATATCAACTTCAAACGATCTTGTTTTTGATCTCGCGTTTTCCTGTATACGTACCCCCTTTCCACAGGTAGTGTACGTATTCCAAAATGCCACAACCCATCTCATTCTGCGCCGGCTTGTTGAACCTCAAATGAAGCGGATAAGAGCAGAAGAGAAAATGGCCCCCGCTTACCCCACCCCTCACGAGTATTTGGTACACTCTCAGCCCGTAGTGTGTACGCAGTACACTACACTACACTACACTACACTACCTGCACAGGCGCTGACTAAAAGCGTAAAATGACAGTGCAACTGCGGGTTCATCCCACTTTGTGTTCATCCCACTTTGTGTTCATCACTCTCTTCATCCCATCTCTCTTCTCAATGTTGGTTGATCCACACTTGACCTCACTTGTCGCTTATACATAGCTTCAGTTAGATGCCGGCTGCCCTTCTTCTACATCACATAATCGCCAACTTACGAAGCCTGTGAACCAATCGATACTCCCGACGACCTCCTCCTCTGTCCCTCTCCAATGTCAACATTTTCTTTCAACTGGGATGATGCGCACGCGGACCTCCCCTCAGACTCGGAAGCGACAGAAGAAGACCTTCTCGACAACCCCGTGCTCAAAGTCTCGCGCCCAGTCACAGCGTGTACAAGATGTGAGAGCCAGCCTGAGCATCACTTACCATTGCGCCAAACATTGACAGCTGAAATACCAATGTAGGCCGAAGTGCCAAGATCAAGTGTGACGGAAAGCTTCCAGCATGTACCTCATGCGTCAAGTTTGGCCGCGAATCCGAGTGCATGCCCATCAGTGAACGCTTTATCCGAGGGAGAGAACCGAATTACGTGAGAGCTCTCGAGGCCAGGGTTGAAAAGCTGGAGAAACAACTCCATTACGCTCGGTCGCACATGTCCTCACAGAGCCGGCCTGGCCCTGGTCCCGATCCGCCCACTGCTCCCGGCCCTTTGGACCCTGGGAACGACGACGACTGGGGTCCAGATCGCCGGGATTCTCTTGACAACATCAAGGTCAACATTGCCCGGAGGGCAGCACGCCTACATGGAGATGAGGAGATTGAGCAGGTGATAGCTTCACTGAGCTCAGTGTACGTGAGCCCACTGCGTCAACTTGCCCGAACGGTTCCTAACCATCCATGATCTATTCAGAACGATTAACCCCGTATCCCAGGAAGACCAAGAGAAGACTCGCCTATCTCTTGCCACCATCATCATGGCCGCTTCCACCAACAAATTCGTGTCACCGTCCCGGTCTGTTGGACTGCCGCCGTATGACAAGGCCAGGAAGATTGTCGACTTTTACATGAGCAGCGTCCACCAGCTTTATCCGGCCTTCTCTCGCCGGAACTTCAACGGCCTTCTTGAAGACATATACCAACCAACTAACCAGAGGCAGTTCACATCTCCAGAATACTGGCTCTTTTGGATGGTTCTGGCCATTGGCTCCACAGCCCAGAGCCGGCAGAAGGATGATAGCCATTACCTGGATGGACACGACTATCTTGTGTGTGCCTTGCCTTTTGCACAGGAAGTCCTTTCACCAGGCAACGTTAAGCAAATCCAGTCACTTTTGCTCCTGACCCTTTACTCAACCTACGATCCCGACCACTTTGATACATGGCAGATTCTGGGCTTTACTTGCCGTGCCATCCTCGACCAGGGGCCGTTTGCAGACCCCCCCGAACATCATGGCATGAGCATAACCGATGTCAAACTCCGTCGACGAATCTTCCGCAGCGCCTACTCCCTCGACAGGTATCACCCCTCTTCATACCCACTCTCCTTAGTACCTACTGCCTACTAACCGCCCCCCTCTAGAGCCATATCCCTAGCCCATGCCCGCGCCTTCTCCTTTGCCGACGACGCCATCCCCTCCGAAGTCCGCGACACCCTCGATGACACCCCCAACAAGGACTCGCCCACCGCCGAAACCTCTACCTACCTTTACCGCCTGCGCCGTCTCCAATCCACCTGGTACCAATCCCTCTTCCAAGGCTCGCCCTCGCACCCTTTGCCCGACTCGACCGCCTTCATCTGGCGCATGTGCCACGATATGCACGCTTGGTTTTCCACTCTCCCCGTCTCCCATAACGCTTCCATCCGGCAAATGCTCGAACTCGAAATGTATTACAGCCACGTCTTCTGCCTCTCGCCTGGCATTCGGTCGCCGCACCTCTCCACCTACGGCGAGCTTCTGATCTTCGAGTATGCCATCTCGTACATTGGCGGCCTCTGCAGCCTGGCCGACGCGTCGATAAACACGGCCTTGTATACATTCCATGACGTCCTGCGATTATTCTTTGTCGGTACGCAGTTCGCTGCCATCCTCCGGTCTGACGCCGCGGACATTCTACTCTTTTCACCGCACACCATCTCACACTCTGCTTCGCAGCAGGGCGGTGTCGCTCCGCCGCCTCTGCCTAGGAAGAGGATGTCGGACACTGATACCACTCTTCCCAACATTGACCGGGCTATAACCGCACTAGGACAGATCGGTAAGCTATTGGAGGGGTACGGTGCCCGGTGGGAGGACGCGTTGTCGCTTGGGGAGACATTCCAGATGTATTCGCAGGATTTGATGGAGACGCTTAGGGGGAAGAAACAGCAGATGGAGCAGAGGCAGGTGCAACAAGGGCAGGTATTTACACAGGGACTAGGACGGGCACATACGCAGGGACCGGGTGGATGGGAGACTCAGCAACCGCAGCAGCAACTTCAACATCAACACCATCAACGACAACAGAGTTCGGGGCCACAACATCGGCCTCAACCGATGCAACAACAGACCTGGCCCCCTGGCGGATATTCCTTGGACAATGGCCGATGATTTCAGGTTTAAACCAGCTGTCCTTCACCTGTTTACCATATGCCCGGACTTTTTTTTTTTTCTTTTTTTTTTTTTCTCTTCTTTTTCCGAATCTTATTCCCTAGTGATGTCTACGAGGGATGGATGGGAGATGATAATCTAAATCATTAGTTTTAGCGCCGGGAGGTAGTTTGCATGGCTGTAGCACTTCCTGGGTTTCCCTGTTCTTGGATATAGCAATTCTTCTTCTTCCTGCAGCTTTCGTCATGAGCGGGGTCGTTTTCTTTGGATTGGGTATAGATAGCTTCAAGGAAGTTTGTTCTTTTACAGACCTATGTATTCAACATGTCAATGCCCATTTCACCCAGCAAAATGCATCAAGTTACTCAAACCCCATTTGCTATACATGCCCCTGACTTTGATATCGTCATTTAACGTATTCTTGACCTGTGATGTTTATATAAACACCTGCCTGCTCCGGTGCATTTCTGTAAACGGCACACACGATCTCATCTTCCACAGACATTACATTTCTTCTGAACACAAATTGTGGAAATATCGTTGAAGAAACGAGCAAGGACTGTCTGTTCACACCGGCAACAATCGCATACAGAACTCAATGTCTATGCAGATACCTCTATTCCTGGTTAATAGACCGTTTGTTAGTTCATGTACTACAGATTAGATGGAATGGGAACACTACTCACCTAGGCGCCTCTCAAAATATATCTGAACAAAGAGTTCGCTCAGTCAACTGTTGCGTGTAGAATCTGCTAACCTACCTACACAAATCTTCAAGGCAAAAGAACCGCAGCTGACTCGTGCTCCTACAGTTGTGGCCACGCTTCCTCTTGACTCCCAGGCATGGAAGTATTTCCGTACTTCTTTCTCCCTGTTGTCGGGGAGGATGTGCTTTTCAATGCCGCCCACTCCGTTGTCTCCTTTCTCTCTTGCTCGGCTGGCTCTCCTGGCTGGACCCCTTTTCCAAAGGCGCGCCTGGTAATTTTCTAAGCTACGCGGAGTCTAGGCCTGACTGGACCGTCGGATGGTCAGAAGGCAAGAACGATGCTACTGTAGCGAGGTGTTCTCTGGCACATGGATACCCACTTTGTGTCGTGCCTCTAGACTAGGTGGTTTTGATGAGGAATCCGCATGTTTCAAGCTCGAGTCTACTGCACACTCAGCTCAAACTGTAGTCTCTTTACTAAACCCTATACTATAGCCCACGATGGCATCGACACCAGCAACTCGAATACGAATAACTTGATTCCACTTAACGCCATCTACATCGCTCAACACCTTTTACTATCCCTTGATAGTCTACAGCAGTTTCCAACTTCAGTCCATGACCAAACGATGCCGATCACGAAGTACGACGCGTGTAACTCCAGCGCAAAGAGCAAGAGAAAGTTCCTCCAGTCCAATATGCCTGCGGGTCAGCGATCACCAGCTATGTTTATCCACCTCTAGATTAGTCTTCATCCTCGCATCTATCCTAGACTTACCGTGTTAATGTCCAACTGGATTTGCTTAGTTTATCCTTGATTCAGTTGTCCTGCCTCGATTGCAGTTGCGCCAACGTTTTCGAAAGAGACACAACAAGATCCGGCACGTCGCATCATCGTTTCACGAATCGTGCAGTTTGTCAAAGCGATCCATAAAGAAGACACATACATACCTACCTACTTGGCGAATACACGAATCACGCATCACCCTCTGATCCACCTCCAAAACAAGCTGTCTTTGCCAACCTACTCCTCCCTCTGCCTAAAATCTGGCGCCTCCCTCCAAGACTCCTCATTCCTCGATGGATGCTCCCTCGTCCACTCCCTCACGGCCACGAGGTTCAATCGTCGGCTCAAGTTGGTACAGACTACTTTCAGTTAGTCTTATCCATTATGCCGGGCGACTCTGCAATACTCAACCACAACAACGTGTAATTTGGCGGATATCTCGCTAGAGTCCACGTGGCATCTAGAAAGGTGACCGGATGGAAGGGCGATCGGACAGAAAGTTAGCAGGAAGCAAATTCACGTGCATGATATATATCAGATGAGCAATAGTGTAGAGGCATTGATGTTGTATTCATTCAAAAAAAAAGCAACTTTCGTCCCGTCTCAAGACGTCCCATCCCTTTTCCTAATGCATATCCAAACAGACCAATCCAAAAATCAAAATCCCAAAACGCCCAATTCCCATGGTGCCCAGTCCCAGGTATCAATGTGTATTCCAGCATCCTCCTCCCTCCCACCCCGTCATTTCCGTCTGCCATCTCTCTCGCAGTGTCCTCCCCCCAAACCCCCCTCTCTCCTCCTGCTCCCCCACTGCTCCCTCACGTGCGTATCTCGTCGTCTTCCTCCTCCTCGTCCTCATCATCACCCCGATCATCCCCATCAGTATCATCATCATCATCAGTATCATCATCATCATCTGCGCCTGTTCTTCTTCGCCGCACCCAACAAAAACCCCATCTTGTTCAAGCTCCCCTTGTTCGTCAAGAACCGCGTTTTGTTTCTTTTTTTTTTTCTTTACCCTTGCGGGAGGTTGCGAACCTTGCGAGTGCCCGTTGGCGGCAGCAGCAGCGAAGGCTTGTGCGGTGGCGGCTGCTCTAGCGGTTGCTAGAGGTGGAGAGGAGGCGAGAGGAGGATAAAGAGGAGCCGTGGGAAGTGGTGAGGTGGTTTGTTGATGGAGTGTCGGAGGAGGTTGTGAAGATGGTGGAGAAGCGGACGGCAGGCGAGAGGCGGTGACTAGTTGGAGTACACGCGCCCAGAAATGGGGTCCCGGATTACTCTCGGGCCTCGAGGTGCAAGCCTTGCCTGTCTCTGCTTTTCGAGGTGGGCCTCTAGTGCCCTCAACCTCTTTTCCTCCTTCTTCTCTTCGATGGCTTTGTGTGCCATGTCCCTTGCCAAGCGTTCGTCGTAGCCTTTCTTCCACGCCCGATACGCTTCTTCTTCGCGCATCTCCTCCCTTGCTTCGGGGAGCCCCGAAGCTCCCACCAGCACCAAGTCAGAAGCGCGGCGCCTTGCGGCAGCACGCGCGGCTCTCCGAGTGTTCCGAGCCCGCGTAGCGGGACTCGCAACAATCTGGTCTGACAGCCAGTCGATATCATCATCAGACGGGTAAAAGTCCGAGAGATCAGACAAGGCTTCGAAATTAGGCCCTTCCGAATCAGGTGCGTTCTACGCTCCGTCATCTTCCGAGTCCCAATCCGATGGCGCCATGTCCAGCACGTGGTCTTGTACTGAACATGCCTGTGACCGCACTGGGGTGTGACGGACAGGGGTGGAGGAGGTGTTGTTGGATGAGGATGCAGCCGAATGATCACGCTTAGGTGATGAGGGAAGCTTCGTGATGGTCGTGGCATCGAAGAAGTTGACGAGGTACTTGATTCTGCTCTCGAGGAAGTCAAGCGTCTCTTGTGTGAGGTGGGTTTCCTCTTCTGGGGTTGTCGTTGTTGTTGTTGTTGGCAACAGTTGCTCTGCCAGCCAGCGAAGTGCGTTGCCAACGATCTTTGAGACTAGGCAGGCAGGACCGACTCGAGAGGCAAACGGAGTGGTAGAGGCAATGATTCCATCGATGAATTTGATGGTCGATGTCCCAAAGGGCAGCAGGATAGAGTCAATTTTGATGATGGACATGATGATCGCTTCGAAGAAGGTCGAAAGCAGTGCGTGAAGCAACGCGGCGAGCGCGGAAGAATTGGAGAGGTCGTGGCTGTTCATTGTTGGCAAGAGCAGTGATGTCCGTTGTGTTTGCAGATGATTTTCGATGCGTGTGAGTGCTTTTTCGATGAAAGTGCGATGAACTGTGTTGTTCTGTGATTCTATGAAAGGGGAAAGGAACGCGGAACGAGCTCGCACGGAAGGGAGAACTGGTTATGACACACTATGCAGACCTCCCCCACGTGACTGGACAGTGATCAAGATAGGCCCAAGGCCATCGGCCCAGTTATGAAGAAGCATACGTTTTCAGCAAACCCCCAGTGAACCGTAGGGGAGTATCTGAAGGCCCCAGGGGCACCTCGTTTGCATCTACAGGCACTACGAACACTAGACTTGCAGTGCCTTACAGACCCAGGGCGAGCCTACACAAGTCTAGGTAGGTGCCAGGCGTGGAGACCGTAGTGGCCTAAACAACCAAGAGCCGGGGGGAGTTTATAGTTCTTCCAGGAGGAGGTGTTCAGGTAGGTAGGGACCTGAAGGAAGGAGGAACTACAGTTAGCAAGTCCACTGTAGTGAATGGGAAGTAGCGGTCGTGAGGACAGAACTCGGCGAGAAGAATAGAGTGACCAAGCACCACTCATCATGAGTTGCCCGAAAAGAGAGAAGTGACAGTTCAGGACGTGTGGTTACAGTAGTTCTGATCTATCTATCTGGAGTACCAGACTGTAATTTGATTAGAGATATAGACAGATTCCACCAAGATAACGATACTTTTAAACTTGTGACAGACGATTCAGAAGAGGCTACGGCAACCCTGAAGGGATCACAATGATCCAATAGGACGTGGGAGGTTTAGCACAACAACAACTTTAAAGTGTCCTCCAGAAGTTGAATAGCCGTGGACGAGACCATTTGCAGTTGTGAATTACAAAACATGTCATTGGTCAGCCCTAATTGTGGACCCTTGTCATACAATTACAAGTATGTACCTCTATGTACATATGTGCCGCTCGCTGTCTTGGTTCCTGCTTCCCGAACTGCAGTTTGCCATCCCGGCTGTACCTTCCGTCTGCCCCTTCTGGAATAGTGGCCACTCGCTTCCGCAGCTGCGCGTCCTGTCCCGTCTTGCGTGATTAAGTTCTCTCTCATTCGTGCTTCAGTTCCTACACTATGAATTTTCATCTCTCCAGAAAACCCCACATGGCCCAGTGGTAGGTAGTGGAGTGGCCAGTGCACCTGGGCCTAGACAGGAGAAATCGGGACTGTCATCTGCTATGGCCAGACAAGCAGCGGTAGTACTTGGATAGTCTTTGAATTGGAGAGAAGAGCGTGGCCGAGACCTCCCTTGATGGACGGTTTCTTGGATGGCGAGAGGAGGATCTACATGTCGGTTGTTGAGCTGACTGACACTTGCTGATACTCCCTTTCACAGACCTTTCTCGATGCCCGAAAGCAATTCGCCATACTCTCGGACTCCTTCGGCACCACCTATGTAGCTGGCCGGCGCCCCCCCAACACCAGGTCACCGACAAGGGTACATCGAGGCTGCCGCATCCCTTCTGCCGCACAACATCCCCCCTCAAACGACAGCTCCTCCCGCGACACGATATCATCACATAACTGTCTAGGTGAAATGGAAAACCCAGGGTATCTTCTTGTTGGATGGTTCGGATCAAGGGAGGCTACGAAAGAGAGAAGCGTAGACGTCCAAGCAATGCATCTCACCATGGTCTCAGCAGTTCCCGCCCGCACACCCAATAGAGTCAACCCCCTGCAGATGGCGGTGCAACTCGGCAAATTGCGCCTCATTTCTGAAAACCGTCTCCTCCACCCTCTCCAGCACCTGGGGATACTCTGCCTGGAGTAAGTCCCTCGACTGCTTGCGTGCCTTGGCCACGGCCTCGGGGGCAAACTTGTCCTGGATGAGCTTTGCAAAGATGGCTTTGAATTGGGCGTCTACTTCTCGTGGAAGAGTATCCTGGATCCCCTTCAGCGTACTGGTTCACCAAGGAAAAAGAAGATAGTGCTAATCCTTACCTGCAAATAGCAGTCAAGATCCACGCTCGGTACCCACCACTCTTGTTGGAGCTTGAGATCGGCCGAGGGGTTTTGCTTTTGAAACTCCTCCATCCGCGCGGTCATTGTGGCTAGCTGCTCCTCGCGCGAAGGCAGCTTTTTCTCACAATTTGCGGCGCAGCTGGAGGGCACGTCCGCCGTGCCGCTGGTTATCGGGGCACTCATATTATCAAGGGGAAGAGGAGGGCAGCAGCTGGCTAGTGGAAACCCGTCCTTGGCGAGCACAGAAAGAATCAGGCGGATGAGACGACGTTGCTGGGACAATGGATGGCAAGGAACTGGGGAGAAAGATAAGGTGACGACACAAGGCGAACGGGGATGGTGTTGAGCACTCGACTTTATATACTAGAGTTACGCCCCTGGTTACATGTAGCAGTGCGGCACAGGGCGGGCAAGCATTCTGCCTATTGGCCAAAAGTCCTGTACATACATATATACACTACATGCAAGCTGGAAGCAAATCTTGGATGTCGGACGCCGACACCCCCTCCCACGGCCCACCACCCACCAAGAGAAACGACAGCCCAACGGGTTTCTTCCAAGTCTACCCAACCGAATTAGGTACCTAACTTCATGGCAAACCAAGGTACAACTCCTTCAGCTTCTCAAAGTCTGCCGTTCCCAACAAATCGAGTAGCACGACCGCATTTCACGCAGTTGCAGAATATAGCACAGGGTTGGGAGATCCGGCGGTGCTCTTGCCGGCGTGCAGCTGGGCGTCATTGGTCTGGGCCACCATGGCGGCAACGAGGGGCGCCGACCCCGACGTAACCGATACGGCATGGTATCCGCCGTGCAGCGCCACCCGAAAGCTCCGCGCCATGGCCGAAATGTTCGGGTAGCCCCTGCCCGAGCTGTTGAAGTAGCTCGGCCGCACCAGCTCGGCCGCACCCGGCGCGGAGGCCAGGTACTCGCGCGTCAGATTGCCCTGGTACCACGGCGCCGGGTCCGGGTACACGGGGTCGAACTGCGGGTTCAGGCCGGTGCGGCAGTAGTGCGCGTTGAAGTCGGCCAGCATCATTTTGAGGCTGCCCTGCATCACCAAGTCTCCCACCTGGATGTTGGTCACGAGGATCGGCTTAGCCATGGACATGGTATACTCGTAATCCAGGTTGGGCTCGAGGTTGAAGTTGGTCAACTGATACTCGGTCTGGCGCGTCCCGCCCGCCATCGACATGAAGTCGGGTCGCTGGCCGACCAGGTCCGGGGCAAAGTTGCCGAAGAACATGTCAAGATCTTTGGCCAGCCATGCGCTGTAGGATGCCGGAGGCACTGCGGCGCAGTTTATTGCAGGCAGTCGATGTCGCGTGTCTGACGAGCGCCTCGTCTGCCCTGGCAGAACATAGTCGATGTACCTGGCCACTCGTGACGGCAACCAGTACCGCTCTGACGCCGTCTGCGTTGTGATGCTGTTGAGATGATGGCGGTACTGGTGGAACTCGGCTCCCAGCAGCTGCTCGGCTTGCCCCACACTGACCTTGAACGACAAGAAGGTAAGGTCCCTAGACAGACGCATGGCCGGCCGCGTCACTCCGGAGCTGCTGAGCCATTTCCCCACTAGGAGGATGCTTTCCCTTGGCGGCGCAAAGAACTGGGCAACCCTGTTTGGAGTTCAGTGTTGTCCAAAGCCAGGTCGATGTATATGGTCTGGTTACCAGCAAGTCTTGCACTCCTTTTCTAGTGCAAGGCCGTTGGCGAGAAGTCCGCTCTTAGCACTGTCCGTTTGTCGGCCAATTTTAAGGCCAGAAAGAGGTAGCAGAGAATGGCCACCAAAGTGTCGCTCACATCTTGCGCCTGCCGGGGACCCGGTCATTGATGGTTGGGCTGTAAAGGTGTTACCAGGCTTGCGATGGGCTGAGGCTGATGTCTGGCTGCAATCATGGGGTAATGGGAAGACTTGAGATTACGTATATCATCAACCGTTGACTTGCTGCGACTCAAGATTAGCAGTGGCTTAGGTTGGATGACTACCATGGAGGCACGGAACCTCTTCATCAGAAATTCAGCTGGCTCAACAAACACTGCATGTGTCCGATTTTGGGGGTGAACAGAGGTTGAAGGATGGACACGAGTTGGTCAACCTGCTCTCGCAGAAGATCTTGGACAGCTCCAGCAGCAGGAACGTCTCATTTGCGTTGATTCATCACAGTCCGTCTCATCCTCTCAGCCAACTAGGCTTCATCAACTGCTGATAGTAGCTATGGATGAAGGTATCGACTGAGGCTACCTTTGCCGATCTTCCGGATTCGCATTGTGCGCGCTTTGGATCACCTTCAAACAGCCAGTATAGAGAGAGGAAGGTGACAACATTTCAAAGGAAGGTGACAACATTTAGCGTAAAGACACAAGATCCCTACGTGTTGTTGTAGTGAAGGCTGAGAAGCATAGATATTGATGCAAGCACTCGGCCTCGTCAAGTCTGTGCCGCTGCCAAGGTACAAAGCAGCTAGTTAATGTATGGTTACGATTCCCCGGATGCAACCCTACGGGCCGCTGCGGGTTGCGGGAGAGCCCCCGGAGTCAATAGTACCGTCACATGCAGGTTGTGCTGCCCGCGCCGATCAGTGCCAGAAATACTCTCAAGGTAGTAAACACTAACTGAATATCATTGATGTGCATTGGCAGAGAAGAGCTATGCATACACTTACTCTGCGGTTGCTTAGGCTCTAGTATAGACTATTGAATTGCAGCCAATTCATTGCCTCTCAAACTCGACAATGCATTGCCCGCCACCCGGATTGTAGAAAAAAGAGCTCTGGCATGGTCCCAGTAATTGTGAAATTGTGTAATCAAGCGTATGATTTTGCATCTGAAACTTATCCATAAGCTAGTTCTCTCCTGAAGTATCAACGCCTAGAGATGTGTAAAATGATATTGGTGATGATCTTTTTGTTGTATCCATCTCCGATAGAATCCCTTTACCCCAGGAAATTCTTTCTGATATTGTTTTCAAAGTAGGCCATTATATTATGGCTTGATGTTCTGGTCTTCAAGATGGTTATGGTCTTGTCGTCCCAAATAGATTCATGGAGAAGTGTCATGTAAAAATCATCCTTGAATATACTTTACGGTTGCAAGAACATTTCAGAGGAATATTTTTCTCTACAACCCAGTGGGCGCGCTATGAAACGAACCCTATGTATTCAATGTGCCTAGGTAGGCAATTAGGCACTGTAAAGTAAAGGTAAGGCAGGTCCTGGTCAAAGTAAGATACGTAACGAGTTAGAACTTGTTCAATAACCACGTTCACAGGATAGAACACCTGGTTCGAAGACAACAAATGATCGCCGATTGTGTCTATGTAAGTTGGCAGAGAGGAAATAGCCAACCACCAGATCCCAAGGGGTACGGACTTGGGGATGATTGTTGTGCCGCTCTTGCCGTTCCATTGTTGATGGATGAGGACTGGATGCAGATCGGCACAGTCGAGTCAATGCCAATATTACACGATGTTCCAAGGGCTACCTCGTCGAGCAAGCGATGTCTGGGGCTGCGTGAAGGACCTTGGGGACGACCTGTCTTTGACCATGAAATTTCTATAAAGCGGAGCAAGTTTCCCTAACCTCTGACCAGAAAAGCCATCTACCTTCGCATCCACAGTTCCTCATCAACCATCAAGCACTCAACAAATCAGACCTACCTACCCTACACAATGCAGTTCACCGCCGTCCTCACCTCCGTCCTCGCCGGCCTGGCCGTGGCGTCCCCTACCGCCCGCCCGGACCAGTCCAGCAACGGCCTCCAGCAGCGCGTGAGTTCCCCTGCTCTCCCTTCTTGACCACATGTGTAGTGTACGGCGGTTCAGCTTAACCAATAGAAGTCGTGACCCCACAATGCATCCCCCCCCCACAATGTATCGCGTCCTACATGCGTTTTCCCCCAACAATAATATTAATAACTCTACTATAATACCCTTAAATCAATTGATTTCTAGCTATAGCGACTTAGAAAAATAAGCTTATTAATTTAGTATTCAAAACTATTTAGAACGGTTATTCCTAGCGATTTGCATCGAAGTAATATAGCGTTGCGTAGTTTATATTATTCCGACGTATATAGGGTACTGTCACGGGGCTGGCGCCCAGGGATATTTGCCTGGCACCCGTGTAAGCTAGGCATGCCTTCTGGTTGGGTGCACGGGCCGGCCGGCTATCGGCAGCCGTTTTAGCGCCAAATATACTACGTACTATTAGGTATATCCCTCGGGTACGGCGCTCGGACTATATTTCTGGCCTTAGTATTTCTAACACTTTCGATACCTATACATTTCGTATATTTAGCTAGAAGCTCTGTGCCTTACTAGTATAGACCTCCCTTTTTTTCTATATTAATTATTTTAAACTCTTTATAAGACCTACTTATATATATACCTTGTAGACCCCTTATATTATAATTGACCCTCTTTTTAATATTCTAGTTCTTTAGCGGTCTCTAATACCCTTACTGTTTTTAATTGCCCGAAAAGTTCTTTAACTACTAATTTTTTTTACTTTACTATACCGTTATAGTTCCAATTCCGTAGGTTTAGAATGCTTCCGAGCGTTAATAATAATTCGCTATAATTATTTAAACCTTTATTAGCGAAATAGGGCGCCTTTAAATAATTATAGGTAGTTCTAATAGCTAACCGAAGCCGGTCTTTCCCTATTTTGATAAGTTTACGGGCGATAAGAAGGATTTAAATATATAGATTTATATAGCCGAGGTTAAATTATATATTAATAGCCCGACTATTAGTAATTTAGAGGCTTAATTCTATTACTTTTATTCTAGCTTTTTACCGGCCGTCTATTAGACCCTATTCGTTTTCGTTTAGTTTTCTTTAACTAATTGGACTTTAGAAAAACTATTCGAGAAACTTCGATTTAATTACGGCGAAATTAATTAAAATAAGAAAACGGACTTCGAACTCTTTTCCCTATAGTAGAAGATCAAGAAATTTATTTCTTATTTTCTTATTCGTTTTAAAGAGGTTTTTTATAGAATTAAGGTTAATATATAATTAAATTAGATTATCATTAATTTATTAAAATTATTTTTAAATAATAAGTAGTTTAGGTGCTTCCGTAAATAATTAAAAGTTTTAAATAGTTATTTAGAGCTTTGTAATTTCCTTCGGCGTTTAAATAGGAATAATTTTTTAAGGGGGAATATAGGGTATTTAAGGTTTTTAAACTTAATACCGCCGCCTATATTGATAAGGGGGGATTAATAAATATTATTTCTACCCGGATTTTAGGGAGTTTTAATTTTAAATTATTGGATACTTAACGAAAGAAATAGAAAAAGAAGGGTATTTATATAGTTTACAGCTCGCTTTTCTATTAGGTTAAAGATTATAAGAAAATTAAAGTCCGATATATCCGAATTGCTTTAGAGCCGGATAAGGGCCTAGAGGAAAATAACGAAATTAATAATAATAACGAGTATTAAAGTATAAATATTAATTTAATAAAACCCGAAGGGTATTAAGGCTCCTAATAAGAATTGTCGGGCTTTAAAAATTTTTAGCCTAGGAAGGTTACGTATATTTTATTAGCATATTAAATAGTAACGAATTTTATTAAAATTTATATTAAATACTATTATTATCAGGAATAGGGAATAATAGGATAGTAATATCTATAGTTGGATAGAACTAAGCACTATAGGATATTTCAAAATTCTTAAAACTTAGGGTACCTAATACGGTAGCTATTATTATAATTTAGGGGTATAGCCGGTACTAGCGTATACGTAGAGGATAAATATTAAAATAATAATTAG
This sequence comes from Neurospora discreta FGSC 8579, assembly GCA_009805215.1. Taxonomy (NCBI): domain Eukaryota; kingdom Fungi; phylum Ascomycota; class Sordariomycetes; order Sordariales; family Sordariaceae; genus Neurospora; species Neurospora discreta. The sequence continues at coordinate 39,553 of RANX01000057.1, read as the reverse complement.
GATTTTCCCGGGGAAATATATTCAAATAATTCGGCTATTAATTATTTATTTAATTATTATTCATTATATAAACCCGGGTAAAGGAGTTAGGAGCGTTTAAAAGTGCACGGGGGTATTAGAAGATTCTTTTCTTATAGTATTTCTAATTATTTATCGAGGGAGAGGTAGGAAGTAATATTACAGGGCTAATACTTAAGGATATTTGCCTAGTACCCGTATAAACTAAGTATACCTTTTAATTAGGTGTACAGGCCGGCCGGCTATTGGCAGCCGTTTTAACGCTAAATGCATTACGTGCTATTAGGTATATCCCTCGGGTACGGCGCTCGGACTATATTTCTAGCCTTAGTATTTCTAGCACCTTTGATACCTACGCATTTCGTATATTTAGCTAGAAGCTCTGTACCTTACTAGCACAGACCTCCCTTTTCCTCTTTGTCGATTATTTCAAGCTCCTTATAAGACCTACCTGTGTGTATACCTCGTAGACCCCTTACAGGTACTATATTTAAATGTAATTCTAAAATTTCGATTTAGTAATTATTATTAACGTAGGAGGGGTTTATTTGTAAGTAGATATTGAATAAGGAGAAGGCTAGCCGGGCTCCTAACTATTACTAGGTAATTAGGTTCGTAATATTAATATTAAAAGAGGTAATAATAATGATTAATTAGGCGCTTATTAAATAGATCAATTTATTAAAAGGAATTTTTCTATTAAGATTAAGCTTTCGAGCCTTCTCGAATTAGTTAGAATAAGGGGGTCTATTAGGGAAGCCTTTATTACTTTCTTCAACCTTCTAGAAACCTAAATTTGTAATAAGGCTATTATTTTAATTAATATTATTTATATAGATAAATATAGTTTTTAAGAATTGGAATTAAAGGATAGAAAAGTCTTTAGGGTTACTTTAATAAAGAAGGTATATTTAATAATAATCGATATAACGATTTGGGTAATTATTATTGAATTTAAGATTATTAAAGGTAAGTAGTTAACCTCTGTTATTATTTTTTTAACTTTAACTTTTAAGGTTAATAATTCTTTAATATTATAGATAATAAGTTTAGGAGTTGGAAGTATAATAATATTCTAGATGAATTATAGAATAATTTAGAAATCGTTTTACGATGGTTGAGGGAAGTTTATTTACTAGAAACGAGGCTAATTAACGATAGTTAGCGTCTTTTATTTTTTGATGAATATTCGAATTATTTATTTAATAATTTCCTCTTTAAAGTATTTTAATATAAAGTTCAACTACTCTTTTTGCCTCCCTATACTTCTTATAAGACCCAGTTACTCGATTGTTTAATTTTTTTAGTAGTAAAGTCGTATTTTAGAAATTTAATTAAGGATTTCGCTAGCTTTTTAGTATTTGTATTAGTAAATAAATAATAATTTCTCTAATATTATTAAGAAACTTTATAAAGGGGGGTAAATAATAGAAACTTTAAATTAGGGTTTAAAAAGATTAATATATAATTAATAAATAGATTTATTATTATTAATAACTTAGAAGTAGTCTTTAATAACGATGCTTTACCTACCTAATTATTACTACCAAATATACTATTATAGGGTATTATAGCTGCCTATATAGTATATACTTCGGATTCTGCTTTGCAAGTAGAATTACGTGTCACAGGGCTAGCCTGTGTGCCTTGTGCCTGGTGCCAGCGTATAGCAGCTTCTAAGACTGCCGTACGCTGGCATCACCGGCATTGCCGGCAGCTGATTGGCTAGAACGCTGCCTGCCGCGGGTTCGCTAGACCCGCCGGCGGCCGCCTTTATAAGGCCAGCCTTCTGGGCACTCGGCTGCACTTTCTCTTCCTTTCTCCTTCGTACAATTACGTACGATCACATCTACCGCCTACCCATTACCCGTAATATTACGTTTACTTTTTACTAGGTAGTTTGGTGTTGTCGGGATATGTGCACTCCTGCCCTGTCATATATACTATTTAGAGACGAAATCTCTAAGGTTAATTATATTTTTAAGACCCCCTAGAAGTTTAGGGATATATTAGGAAGTATTTATAATAAGTTAATTACTGTTGATTATAATATTAGAACTGTATATATTAACGCGGTTAAGGCTTTTAATAATAAGAATACTAAATTAGTTATAAGAAATTATTAGATTTAGTATTTATAAATTTAACTAAATCTAATGAAGTTTAAGAGTAAAAGGAAGGTTAAAGAAGGGGGTAACGATAGATTTGCACGGATAGAAGAGATTATTGAAGCTTGTAAAGCTTTAAAGTAGGCCTTTAAGAAAAGAAAGGTTGTTATAGTAATGACAATGATGAGGCTATTGCAAGAGTTAGGGAGAGTACTCGAGTTAATACTATATGCTATTTAAGAATATTAGGAATAATTTTAAGATATTTTAAATTATTGAAATCGCTGCAAAAATGGCTAATTTTCAATGTTATCTGGATCGTGGTGATGAAATTATATGATGTATTGTGGGGGGGGATGTATTGTGGGGTCACCACGTCTAAATATCACTTTAGCAAGTCGAGGCTGTAGTACGATAACCCCATCCTCCAAAGCCCCGATGCCTACCTTGCCTACCTACCTATGATTGAATCCTTGTCACTGACATCCGCCCTTAGGACTGTATCGCCGCTTGCCTCGCCTCCACGTGCCTTACCAACCCTACCGGCTGCGCGAACTGCTTTCTCCAGTGTGTTGTCAATGCCGCCAACGCTGGCGGCGAGTTTGGTTTGTCGGATGAGTCTGATGCGTCTGATGCGTCTTGTGTCGGCTGCTTGAGGGAGTGATAGCAAGAGTTGGTTGAGCAACCGTCAAATTAGGTATAGTAGGCGATTTGGAGTACGTAGTTACTGCCGCTATGGAAGCAGTTCTGGTAGTTGGCGCCTGTTGTTGCTGCTGTTGCTGAGTCTGCGATGGCGAACCAAAAAGCTGTAATATAGAAGGCGGTCTCGAAGGCAACGGAAGCGGTAGCTCCATTGTTGTCTGCCCAGTTGCCGAGGTCAGACCGCCAGCACCAAGTAGAGCCGAAGCGAAGTCTTTTCCTCCTCCTCCTCCTCCTCCTCCGCCACCACCGTTGTTCCCGTTGGCAGCATTTGCACCACCACCATCACCACCACCGTTTGGCGTCTCAACACCTCCCCAGCTCCAAGCCCTTTTCATATCAGTCACCAAGCTACCCAACCTCCACCCAGTCTCGTTGCTGATCCTTTCCAGGATAGCCAATGCCTCAGTCTGCTCAGCTCGATCGGATAGCACACCGCCCGCGGTCGCAACGCAGCGAATCACCATTGACGCCACGGCGCGATCCTTGTTATGCGCCGCGATGCCACACACATGCCGAGCGTGATGTTGTTGGAGCTCGCGATTGGCGTCGCTATCGCGAGGACTGATGGGATTGACTTGAGCGAGGATGCACATGGCTACGTGGTAGAAGAGGCGGGCGACAAGGGCGGGGCGTTTGGTGAGCCTTCAGAACAATGAGGCTTGTTAGTCATTGTGTCGTACGCATGAAGATGGGGGAAGAAAGGTGAAGCTTACCAGACGTTAGGAAACAACGACCCGCTCGAGGACGGGTGGGCGTATCCATACGGCCGCATTGATCGCGGACAGTGACTTTTCCAGGCGTCGCACATGTCATTGAAGCTCTTCCACTCCGTGAATCGCCTCTGGAGACGCATCTGTTCGTCGTGAGGCGAGGTGTCTTGGTATCGTGACACGCTCTTGTTGTTTGTAGAGCAAAAGTTAACAACCTTGGCGAGGACGTAGAGGATGCGTTGTGCCCAAAGCTCTTCCTCTCCGCTGCCGTTGCCAGTACTGTATCCCCCACCGCCCGAAGCACCGAGCCGACGAAGCCCAGATGGCGACTGGTCATCATTCCCAATGACTGCTAGATCACTGTCATTCCCCGTAACCGCCGAAGTATTCGCAGCAGTCGCCCATCGGTCAACATTCACATCCAGCCCCCACTGATCGGGATTCCAAACAGTCGGGGTCTGCTGCCACGAGATCATCATTCCCAGCGTCGGCTGCAAACAACTGATCACCTCCGTGCACCGGTTGAACCAGAAACAAGCTTCCCCCACACCAGCCCCCAGCGCGGAAGCGGAGTTCACGTTCCACCCGCATTCCTTTACCAGCTCCCTGGCGCTGCCGGCGATGTGGTAATCTTCTGCTACCCGCTGCTGCTGCTGCTGCGATCTTGATAACGGAAAAGGGAACCGGGATGAGGACGGATCCCCGCCGCTGTTCATAATGTCGTACGCTTTGAGCACAGTAGCCACGGTGGCACACTCGGCTGCACTGCAGTCCGATGGTGGGCCAGTCTGCTCGAGGTTGCGCCAGAGCTCCATCGATGCGAGATCGTAGTACGAACAGGCTTTGTGGATATTGCTGATACCGGAAGGCTGGGAAGATTGTTGTTGTTGTTGTTGTTGTTGTTGTTGTTGTTGTTGTTGTTGTTGTTGTTGTTGTTGTTGTTGTTGTTGTTGTTGTTGTTGTTGTTGTTGTTGTTGTTGTTGTTGTTGTTGTTGTTGTTGTTGTGTTAGGGAGAGGTGCATGGTGCCACAGGCTAGGAGAGCATTGAGAAGCATGGGTGATCTGAGAGCTAGGTCGGGCATCATGCTGGCGAATTGCTTGTCTTTGTTGAGGATGTCCATCCAGGGGGCGACTTCGCTGATGAACACTTGCATGAGATGAATTTCGGTATCCGTGCCGAGATAGTCCCGTTCCACAGTTGGTTTCTTTGACAGGGTAGTCCTCGCTGTCGAATTTGCTAACATGGCTTCGGGCGCGTGCTGGGTTTGGCTGGCTTGCAGCCCGTAGGTCGTCAAAGACACGCTTTTCTGTACAGACTGACTTTGATGGCCATGCGGAGAAAAAGAAGCGACTGCACTCGATGATTCTTCGCTCCTCCTGTAGCCGTGGATTTGTGAAGGCCAGCCATCCTTTGATGTGTGTTGCTGTAAAGCTTCTGTCAGTAAAAGTGCACTTTGGATGATGATGCCGACAACACAATGCGCTTACTTGTGAGATCTTGACCCGCATCGTAAAAGGATCGTCGCTGTCATTCCGCAGGTGCAGATCTTGGTGTGGGAACAACTGATTTCCATCGTAGGTGGGCTGGTTAGGGGAGAGTTTTATCATCAAGCCAACACCACTGCCATTGTCGACCACATCCTGTTCACCGAGGCCGGGAGTGACGTCGTCGTCCAGGTGGTAGGTCTTGCCGTCACCGGCATCCTGTTTCTGGGCGACAACACGAAGCGTGGCATTCAGTTCTGTCTCATGAGACGGCGTGACGACGGTGTTCTGATCCAGCCGGGAATAGCGTCCCAATCCACCTTGATACTCCGACGCAATCAGCCGCGACTCGTCTTGAAATTGTACTGTAGTAGTAACCCTTGTGTCAGCATCTTCCATGCAGTTATGCAGCCTTCCGGCACCGGCACCGGATGTTTGGATTTTCAATGGAACGGCATACCTGTCCACTCCAACGTAGGCGGCACAAATGGCGGACTTTGGACTCGAGTGTCGATGAAGTTCAGGCGTAGACCCCGTTTGCATTCACGACAACTCTTTCGGCAGTTATTGCATTCTGGGAAGGCTTCATCGCACTTGAGGTGGCGGCCACGGCAGGTCAGACACCCAGTGCGGACTCGGCGAGACTTGTTGTTAGTGTTGGAACTGCTGATTATGCTGCCGCCGCTTTGCGGTGTTGCTTTGGACTTCGCCGTTGTGTCGCCATTCTTCTCACGGTAAGTGGACTTGGAAGATTTTGGGCCTGTTTCAGTAGAAGGCCCTAATCTTGCATCATGAGCCTGACCGTGCTGTTGACCTGTGGCCCAGCCTGCAGCCGAGGATGCTAGGACGCCAGACAACCTTACCCGTTTCGCTAGCGACACCTCGTAAGGGCCGCCGCTAGTCGGATATGAGTCGGTGACGGTAGAATTGGACTGTGAGTGACCGTCGAATGCAGTAAGGTGGGCTGATGATGGCGGCGGTAAGGCACGATGCCATTCAACAATCCATGGATTTGTGTGTATTTTTGGATGTTGGACGCCTGGATTCATTTTCTTCTGGACCCAGCCCCGGGATACCGACGTCCGCAAGGATGTTAAACGCAGCAGGGGCCGCAAAAGCTACGCCACGAAGCGAGTCTCGGTGTCGAAAAGGTGACGGATCTGTTCTAGAAACACGGCAACCGTCATCAAGGAAACAGCTCAAAACTGGCAGAGGTCGGGCCGCGGCGTCGCCCGATCGAGATGGGTGGAAAGAGAATAACAGGCAGGCAGCCGAACGCTCGCCAATACATGTCACCTGGAGAAAAGGGAGAGGCACAGTAAAGTGGATGCCTCGGAAGTGATGCTGCGTTCTGAGTCGATACAGCAACTCCGGTCGAGGCGATCGGAATTCCTCCAGGGGAAGGCCTAGTAAAAGAGGTAAGAATTGTCGAGAAACACAAGATAGAAACGTTCTTGGGGGACATGGATATGCCAATGTGAGCCAGGGCTTTGATGAAGGGCGCCTATGTGGAAGCAGTGATACTGGCTGGGAACACAACTAGGTTGACTCTGTAACTCTTTGACGACTATCCGGATGGCACAAGGGGAACCGTATGCCCATTTGCTCCAATGCAAGCCACGGTGAGAGTATGCATGTCTTGGAAAGTGGTGTTATGTTCATGTGCTGGGCTGGTTACAGGCAGGAGTACAACAGGAGCCTTTGCAAGGATGGCTGGGGCAATAGAGGCTTCATGGCTTCCCTGCTTTGACTGAAGGGACGCCATGACGAGAGCTAGTTGGTCGGCCAGATCTGTGGGATCGCCGTATGGCTTTTTGTTCCGATTTCAGCTTGTCGGCGTCAAGATTTCGCATCGATAGAACGTGGCTTGCCGACAGATGGCGTCGTAGGGGCCGACGGAGTCCTGTCCGACTGGCCTATCACCACTCTCGAAATGCACCATAGTTTCCTGTTTGGGGGACCAGCCATGAGAAGGGGTAGATCGGGATCTGGAACGCCATCTACCCGGACCGGGTTGGGGAACCCTGTCAGGCCTGTGTCAGAGAAGTGCATCGGCTTAAGTTGCCGAGCATGGAATTGAAATGGCGCCAAGAGCATGACCTCCTGCGAACCTGCACCGCATCACGAGCTCGCTTGCCAAGCCTGAGGAATTCTGGAACCACTCATATACGGAACGCATGGCAGTGTTGTTGTCAAGTGAAACCCCCTTCCCTGGCATCACAGGACACCCAACGTCTATTACACAGAGTGAAATGGGGCCATTTAAGTTGATCTTGTTTGATGCTGCTTTCCGTCTTTGCTCGACGACTGGGGTGGCAGGAGTAAGGATGCAATCTTTGCTTCTCAGGTGCTCCCAAGATACTTAATGCCACGTTGCCGCGGCCGCATCGAACGTCTAGAAGACATCCCAGAGACTGACCTTTCCGTCCTTGCTTCCGGCAGCCAGCCAATGTGCCGCCTTTGCCTGTCTTAGACGCTTATCCCTGACTGTCAGTTCAACAAGCTTCGGTACGACGGTGAGGCTCTTGTCCATGTTTGGTTTTGGGGTTCCATGGGCCAGGGAATCAGACTCGGTCGGTTGGGTGCCAGTCGTCGATTCGGTTGCCTTGAGATTCTGGTCGTTAATCGAAGGAGTACCAGTGTTGAATGCAATATCAGCGAAAGCGACAGCATAGCATCCAACTTGGTGCCATTTCAGCACGGCAACCTCTCTGAGCGTCTTTGTGGAATAAACGCGAATTTTGCTATCCCAGCCAGCAGTGGCAAAGACCAGGCCATCAGAGCGAATTTTGATGCTTTGCTGTCCTGCATGTTTTGTGTTGACAGTCTTCAGGGGATGTGTTTGTACTTCTTCGGGTTTGATTGGTGGTTTTGATTGCAATGAAGGATTCTGCTTTGCTTTAGCCAAGGCCTCACCAAGCAGAGACTTTCCAACGGCTTTGTCCCCTGCATTGACAGGTTTGTCGCTCTCCTCACTCTCAGACACTTGAACGGCCTGAGTCGTTGTGACGTGTGTCGATATTATACCCTGTGAGACCACAGGAGGCAAGGGGTGCTTAGCAATGACCGCATCTGCGCTTGACGTGAGGAAGAAATCCCGGGCAGGAGAAACAGACAACGACAGGATAGGTTGAGAATGACAGGTTACTTGGTAGAGAGGTACCCAGTCGTTCTTGACAGAATCCCGATGAGCTACCATAGCAAGGCCATTCTCATACCCAGCTACCAGGGTTAGAGAGTCTGCCTGGTTGAACAATGCCACTGCCATGACCATGCCGTTCTTATCGCCCAATTTAACAGTATGGCGGCGCGTCTGGGAAGGGAGATGAAAGATGTCAATCTGTGGAAGTCAGCGAGTTTTCGGAGGAGAGAAAGGGTTTCTTGATCGGTCGTAATTACCGCTTCGGACGCCAGCGTGTTGGGAACTGCGATGAGCAACTCAGACTCCGACTTTGACGCTTCTACTGTGTCTTGATTTTGGCCTTCCTGCTGACCTGGTAGTACAGGAACCGGAAGAGCACAAGATGAGAAAGAGCAAAAGTTCATGGTGTTGACTTCCAGGAGATGCAACATCCATGGCTTTGGACGCGGTTCTGTGCATGGGTCGAGTGGAAGCGTCGTGCTCATCCGGGCCTCATCATCACCAGTGAGCTTCCAGACAATGAGCTTGTTATCCCTACCATGTGTTATGATGCGGTCGTGACCCCATCCGGCAATTCCTAGGATAGCGTTATCGTGAGCCTGCCATACCGCGCGAGGCCTCATGATGGTCAGGTCCCAGGCGATGACGAAACCATCGGCATCACCAGTGACGAGGCGCTCATTGTTGCGGATGAAGGTGGCGGCATGTACCTGCGCTTTGTGACCCCGAAGGATCGACTTGGGTGTTGGAGGCCGGCCCTCGACCGCCATTTCAATAAAGTCTGCCGAGGTCGTGATACTCTCTAATGCTGCAAGTTGGCGAGTCGCCGGGGTTTGGCGGTTTGAGGTTGGTGATGCAAAACGCCAAGATGCGAATCTGCAGACGGAAACAGTCCGAACATTCCTTTGGTGGTCGGACACAACGGGCGCCGCAAATCGTTAAGGCTCCTAACTTCGGCCCTCACTTATGCTGTAATTCATGCCAAGACTTTACTTTCCGCCCTACCTGTAGCCTGATAGTGTGCAAAAGTTAGTGCATTTGCGCTAGATTTGAATGGGTTTTAGGCGCTGCGATGGAGCCACAAGCAAAGGCACACATAACTGAGAACCAGGGCACCAAGATAGAGAAAGGTAAGAAAAATTGACGACCACAATGGGGAGAACAAGATCACAGAGAGTAGTCTCGGGTTTCTTATTTCGATTATGCATGAGTTTTCTGTTAACCTCCTCTTTAAGTATTTTATCATAGTTTTCAAAACCCTCCACCAACCGTCTCTCACAAATGCGCCCGATTCTCCAGCGTCCTCCTCCTCTTACTCTCCTTCAAATCCGCCGTCAAGATCTTTTCATCTTCCCTACTCAACCTCGCCGGCGCCGCTCCCTTACCCTTTCCTTTGCCCTTTCCTTTCCCCTTCTTGCCACCAGTTGTACCCGCAATCGCTTCCTCAAACAACCTCTGGCCCAAATCGTCTGTCAACCTGACCACCCTAGTACTTACCGTGGCACCATCACGTCTGTTCTTGCCTTCTCGCCTGCTTGACGCGATCTTCTCAGTAAAGTCCCACAGACGCCCAGAGGCGATGAGCACGCCCGAGATCTCATCTCTGGCGGGCCGCCATTCGGGCGCAAGACGCATGCGCGGAGGCACCTTGGGGTCTTTGGACTTGACGACTTGGATGATGCCTTCTTCTTCGAAGCGCTGGTACGAGTTCTTGAGCGTTTCTTTGTTGACGGCTTCAAAGTAGGAGAGGTCACCTTGGTGGTAGAGGGTTTTGCCGAGCTGGTGATTACATGGTTAGTTGCTGCTGAAACAAAAGTGCCGCAATTCGCAGAAATTCAGGATGACCCACTAGTTGTGCACTTTCCTGTGCCTTTGAAAACTGGATCCAGATATCATCCTTCTGCCCTAACGGAGGCGTCAACCCCATAATCGACACGGAAGCAAGCCAGCTTGCCTCAATGAAGGGCCAGATGAGAAAGCAGTAGAAATCGTAGTTCTCTCTTCCCGCCGCGCGCTCGGCATCCGACAGCCCGATCTTGGTGATCGCGCCTGTGAGCTCATCCCTCTCTAGGAAGACGACATTGTCCGCCTCTAGCCCCATGAGCGTCTTTTCCAAGTTGACAGCCAAGCCCTCGCCCGAGTATATGAATTCGCCGCGGAAGAGCGACGACAGGAATAGTACTTGATCGTGCAGATCTTGGTACGGGATGTCCTGGATCGCCGGTCCACCACCACGCTTGACGCGCGTATAGAGAGCCGCAGCAACCAGCGCTTCGGAGATGAACAAGTGGATGGTCATGTTTCGGTAGAAGGAGAGCTGGAATCGGTCAACGGCGTAGTAAGTAGGTTCCGCCAGACCCTCGACAACACCAACCAAGTCCTTTCCGAGGACCTCCAAACCACGTTCAATCACGTCTGAGACCGGCGTGTTTCCAAAATGGGCGACACGTCCACCCTTTGCTCGAACGCGGGCCGTCAACCACTCGACACGGCGAATCAGTTCCGCACGGCCAACACCCCGGCCGCGGAGGGTGAGTAGAACGGTACCGATCAAGGCGGTCGGCATCACCACCGAGACGTCATTGATATCCGCCAAGACCTTGTACCCAAGGGTTCGGAGCAGCTTCTGCCGCACAATGGGGTTCTTGATGTCTTTCCAGTTGATGCTCGACGGTACCTTGGACAGCCTGATAACCTGTTCGTCAATGAAACCCCGTAGGCTCCATGGCTCATGGAAACGCACGTCAACCCTGCCCAGGCGCAGTGACAACACACTTGACCCGCCACTAAGGAAGTCTGCCAGGTTCTCCTTCTTCTTGGGTACGCCTAGCAGCTCGGTCACGTAGCCCTCTGTTTCCACCACCTTGTCGTATTGGTATGATACGGGGCAGATGACGGCGTCTTGGACGCGGCCGGATAGGATACTGTCGAGGATAAAGCTGAGAATGCCGAACTTGGGCGGGAGCAGTTTGCCCGTACGTGAACGACCGCCTTCGATAAAGCATTCAAAGTTGTAGCCGCCCTGGAGGAGTACATCAATGTAGGCTTGTACCAGAGTTGTATAGAGTTGGTCATCGCCAAAGGAACGACGGATAAACATGGCGCCTGTCTTGGCGGTTAGGCTGGAGATCGAATAGGGAGTAGCTTGGAAATGAGCGACCTACCGGCATGTTGCAAGAAGTTTCCTACCAGCGGAAAGTTCAAGTTGTCACCAGCCACAACGACAGGCATTGTCAAGCCAAGTCTGTAGCAGAGCAACTGCGAAGCAACATAATCGACATGCGACCGATGGCATGGTAAGAAGATGATGCTTTGTCCTTTCTTCTCCGCTTCCCGGGCCACATTGCGCAACCTCAGCACCTCTTCGCTCGAGACGTGGATGCCTTGGTGGTAGGCCCTCAACAACAGTTGAGTGACCATGTAGTAAGCACCTCTGATGAAGGTCTTGCTCTCCATCTTGCACACCATGTTGTCCGTGAGCTGCTCTGCAACCTCTTGGAGACTCTGGACGAGTACAGAGCGACGCTGGTTGCGCTTGGTCTCGAAATTCCTGTCGTTTTTGTTGAGTAGCCCCTGCTTTTCCTCGACTGCCAGGCGCATTTCAGCCAGCTGTGCGATTTTGGCCTGCAAGAGGGTCGCCGACATAACCTGAGACTTGATGTGTTCGGTATAGCCTGGGTAGAAGACGGGTTGGCCGATGACATCGTCGTAGGCGCGCCAGCCTGTGCCCGAGACGTAGAGGGAAACTTCGCGGAGGAATCTGAACAGCCGCTGTGTTAGTGGTAGGATTTCCTTGACCAAAGCACACCCTCTTAACAGACAACGTACTGTAGCGGCTCGGAGCGAAAGCGCGCCATGTTCTTCATCAGAGCCTCCTCCTTCTCATCACCTGGGCTACCCTTGGAGGGCGCCACAAAGCCGCTGGGCTGCAAAGTGATGCGGTCACCTAAAATGCGCAGATCGGGCGCCGAGTCCTCGACCTGAGACGGGGTATCGTTGCGTCCATCCTGTTCGTCGGCCATCATGTATTGTTGACTGCTCTCAAGAAGGTTCTCTTTCCCAATCTTCTTTCCAGTTGGCCTTGTCCGATCCAAGAGTCCAATGCTATCACTCCAAGGGCATCAGTCCTGTCGTGCGTTGCTGGGCGCGCGTGGGGTGAGGTGCACGTCTCGATGCAAGTGGTTGTTGTCGGCAGGACTAGGGAGGTACATAGGACTTTGGTTAAAAGGGAGCAAGTGGTATGGCAGTAACTGGAAATGACCTTATCCAAGGAACAATCCACGGGTATCAGGGCTGGAACATTGGAGTCAACTTGCCACTGCAACCATCATCAAGAGGAAAAGAGAAGTCAAGCGAGAGGTGATTTCCTCGGTTCATGTACTGCGTACATATGCATACCTCTACACTAGGTACCTAACATCGGGAATGCTAAACCGCCCATCCAAGGGAATTGTTAGAGCGTCCACTGTAAACCGGTGTAATCTTGCCTGCCGCCGCTGGAAAGCGTCACCTACAGGGATCACACAGCCGTTAAGGTGCTTACAGCGGGGTAACACAAGCCGAGGGAGCAGGCTAAAGCCAGACAGGGAAAGGTGCAGTGCCCGATTTCTGAAGCTTTTTATCTTGGCACCTTCTTCCCTTGTCACGACTCTCGAACTGGTCCATCGCAGGAATTGGGAAAATTCCCATCAGCATCATTTCATGTTTGCGACAGCCAAGTCTACACCTCGACACTGATTCCACTTCTCCCCAAATCCAAGACCCTACAACCGGAGGAATACGCTCCTTCCTCATCACACACACACACACGATGGAATCAACATCACAGACCTCCTCCAAAAACCAACCCATCGCCGCCGTTCTCCTCTCGCGCGCCCATGACCCCGAAGAAACCAAACGCATTCTCACCGAGAAGATCCAACAACGTCCGCTCTTCCTTTGCCCATCCTCCCCTCCACCATCCGACGCCCGCGCCGCCCGCCGCCGCGAACGCGAAAAGAAGCGCCTCTCCCGCAAAAAGGCGTTAAAACCCAAACCGCTCTCGGCCAACGAGCGCCGCAAGCTCGGCCTCTACGACGTCCCACGCTCGGGGCAGAAATACGTCTTGTTTCAGCCGCTGCACCAGCTCTGGCTGGGGTACATCCGCGAGATACTGGGGAATGAGATACACACCGGTGGTGAGGGCGCGGCGTCGAAGTTGACGAGTGCGGATTTTCATGGTGCTGAGGTCGAGGTGGTGAGGAGTGGGTGTGTGAGTCGGGTAGGATTAAAGGGAATTGTAATCAAGGATTCGAGGTTTACGTTTGAGCTGGTGACGAGGCGGAATCAGAGGAAACTGGTGCCGAAGGAGGGGACCGTGTTTAGGATTGAGGTGCCGTTGGGTGGTGGGGTGCCGATGGCGACGGTGGAGGAGGGACAAAGTGACGAAATCAAGCAGCAGCAACAACACCAAACAGAGGCCGAACAACCAAAGATGATCTTTGAAGTACACGGCGAGCAGTTCCAGTTTCGGTCGGCGGATCGCGCGAACAAGAAGTTCAGGTCGCACTTCTCCAAAATTCTGTGAGGCGAAGAGAAGGACACAAATATACGACACAGGATACGATCCTACAACGCAAACCTCTCGGCCTCTTCGCTTGTTTTGGCTGAACTATGGAAATGCCGTGAAACGGGAGCGAAGGCGGTTTTCATGGGAGCCCTGCTGCAGCCGGTGAGCAAATGCGCTCAAAATTCTGACCGTCGCTATGAGTTCCCACGGGAACGAGCTCTCATGGACACAGGATTGCTGGTGTTGTAGCCAAGAAAGTAGCAATGGGAGCTGCACCTTCAATCGGCTTGTTTGTCCATAAGCCAGCTCGAAAGGGTGTCCCACGATACAAGAGCCGAGTCAAGACGAGCAAGATGCGCGTTTAGAGCCCGTACGACCGGCCTTCTTGTCCGAGTGCTGGGACTACTGTGGCTCGGAGCCACGTCAAGGCCTCTTGACCCCCAAGTCAAGAAGCGGTAGAAGGACGGATGAAAGGAACCAAAACCACGGTTACCAAGTTCTATGGCTTTGGGGTGTTCATTGACGTCGAGGGAGCGACTGGGCGGGAAGGGAAGTATGTCCCTTTGGACTCGTGGTTCTGTTTGGGAGGGACGCGGTAACATCGGAGGTCTGACAATGGGATATTGTCACTCTCCAGCATGAGCAATCAGAGGAGCAGGAGACCATCGGGCATCAAATACGAGAGCTCAACGGTCCCGGCGTAGCACACAAGCGAGATAAGAACTATCCAAGTCGTACAGATTTGATACGCAAATACAAGTCTATATGGGATGCTGATCGCAAGTGACTCTACCATGCGTCCCAACGGGATTTCTATCGCATACGCCAACCCATGCAAAATGCTTTCTAACAACAACAGCTCTATAGTATAGCAAACAACCCAAACACCCCTTCACTTCTACCCAGTCACTCATAGTTAGGCGGCAAGATGATGTTATCAATCAACCTCACCAGCGGCCCTCCACTATGTCCCAAATCCTCTCCCTCCTTTGGCTCCTCCACCGGCAGAAACCTTACGGCACCACTCAAAATCCCTCCCTTCCTAGGGTCAACCGTTTCCAGCTCTAGCATCGTCTCCGGGTCCGCCAAGCTCATATAATCCACCTCAAACCTGACTCTCTTGCTCGGGCTCGACTTCATCTGCTCTGCCAACGTCTCCTCCAACACTTTTTGGGCGGCACCCAAAACCCCCTCCCTATCTCTCTTCCCTTGCCCAGCCCCATAGGCTTCCTCGGCCGCCTTCAGCGCCCTGTACAACACATTTGCCACTTTCCGTCTTCTCTCGCCCAAATATACATTCCTACTGCTCAACGCCAACCCGTCTTCTTGGTCCCTCGCAGTAGGCACTATCACCACTTGTTCAACCGGCATCAAGAAATCCTCCACCAGCCTCTTGATGATCACAGTCTGCTGCACATCCTTCTGCCCGAAATACACCCGGTCGGGTTGGCACACATTAAACAGCTTCATGCAAACCGTCGCCACGCCCCTGAAAAACGTCGGTCTGCTGGCCCCCTCCAGCACCTCCCCGACAGGGGTGATGGTGACAAACGACCCCTTCGAGTCAGGCTCTTGCCCGGGAAAACCGGCAGGGTACATGTCCGCCGTCGTCGGCGCAAACACCGCCGAGATGCGTCCCAGATTCTGCCCGTCATCCGCGAGTTCGCGATCCAACTTGGCCAGCGCTTCACAGTCCGCTTCCCAGGTCACCGGATAACTCCCCAGATCTTCGCGAACGCCGAACTGCGCCGGGTTGACGTAGATGGAGACGATGACGTGGTGGTTGTCCCGCGCGGCGGCCCGGATAAGACTTAGATGACCGGCGTGCAAGGCACCCATGGTGGGGACGAGGGCGACGGAGCGCGAGTCGAGGGTCAAGGGCTTCCGGAAGCGGCGGACGGAGGAGACGGTGCGGAGGATGCGGATTGAGGTGTTTGGGATCTTCTCATAGCCCGGGGAGGAGGGGCTGGTGCTGCAGGCGGAGGCCATGGTGCGCGTTGTGGATGGGGTAGCGGTTGGAAGTTGGGTGGTGGTGTGGAATTGGGTTTGTATGGGAGTGCGAAGTGACGCAGATGAGTTCGTGATTGCGCTGCTTTGGGCCGACGAGGTCGAAGAGAAGCCGCGTGTGGCCGTCAAGGTGGATCGTCGGACGATGGACAGTGTGGACGAGGACAAGGTTGCGCGCCGAAACAGGGCGTTGGTGGATTGCATCCGCATCGTGTTACTAAATGACTCTTGGCAACTATAAGATCAAAGAAGTAAACAAAGAGAGAGGAACAGAGGAAAAAAAACCCTCTCGCCAGCGAGCGGTTTTTTTTTCCTTCTTAATATTTACCGAAACAAATGGAATTGGATCTTCGTTTTCCCCTGTGATGATATCTGCAGCGAAGTTTTGGGGACGGCGGGCATAACGGCAACAAATGCGACTGCGGGGCTGACATGTGCTGAAATGGATCAATCATGTCAGGGGTTGGCTGGCTGCATGGGCGATCAGTTGGGGTAACTCTTACAAGATAGGGGTGTACAGTGGCCTGATGCTAGGGGGGATATGCGCTATTTATTGTAAGTATGAGATATGCTAAACCCGCAAGCCTGGCTAAATTCCCCATGCCTTTTCCAATCTTGTCACTTCCTCTCCCAAAACAACACTCCAACTCAACAAAAAGTCTCATCAACTCAAACAACTCCGGAGTCTCCACGACCGGCGAAGGTACAAACGCTGATGATACTGAATTTTCTGCCGTCAACAACGGCGACGGCTGTGTCATCTCTGTAACCGGCCTAGATGATGAAGAATGAGATGTCGGTCTTGCTCTTGATCCCCCGAGAGCTTCATCCAAGGTCCTTGCAGCCATCGGTGGTGGTGATACCTCCAGCGATTTCGACGCCCTATTACCACCACATCCACAAGCCTCTTCCTCGCACTGTCCCTTCCCAGGTTTTCCATTAGTACTTTTGCTAGGATTCCGACTTAGATTCAGACGCTCCGCAGTGCTACTATTCCTAGGATTCCTCACCATCACCAGCTCCGGTTCTTGAGGCTTCTGAAAGAGTTTCACGATCTTCGCCGTGACTGGGTACGCAGGCATGACGGGCGTTACCCGGCCCGGTACAGTGTATTCCAGCGCAGTGGCTTGTTGAATGCTGCTCGCGGTGCTGGCAGCACTTCTGAGGCAGGAGAAATCTTCCGAGGCGTACGAGAAGCTCGACCGGCGCGATAGGGAAGAGAAACCACCGCGACTAGCAGCATCGCCGCTAGGGCTGACAGGACTAACGGGACCGGGACCTGTGGTGCCAACGCTGACATCGCTGACGGACTGCCGCATCGGATTGCGGATAACTGTGGCGACACCTTCAAAAGTCAATTGGGATGTTCGTCCTATGTCTTTACCGCTAATAATTCCTCTGCCGTCATTGTCGTCGAACGGGTAAGGTTCCTCATCTGGAAGCTTTTCGGCACTCTTTGAGGTCGATGTGAAGATATGACTGGTAGTAAAGTTACTGTGGCGCTTCTTGTTGCGTTTCCGCTTGCGCCAGAGGAAAAAGAGGAGGAAGCCGAAGACCACGAGCCCAACTAAGAGTCGATGGAAACCCGTGGTCAGTGAGTTTGTTCAGGTGAGAAGTCTGTATGAAGACACTGACCTATAGCGCCAATAATGGCTCCCTTCTTCAGCACATCGCCCGACGAACTCTTGGCCTTTCCTTCAGATGCTGTCAAACTATCCGCCGGGTGTGTACCTAAAGTAGGCGAGGTAATTGGGAGTTCAGAGCGGGTTGAAAAAGTTTCTACGTCGAGTTTAGCAACTACCCAAAAGCTTCTCATGTAGAACGAATCTGGTTCAACAAATATTTTGGACACACCTGGTGTCGTGATCTCATCTTTGGATGGCCATGTGCTCTTGGGAAGAAATTGCGGGTGACTCCGGTGTATTCTCATGGGGTGGGTTTGGGGTGCTATTAGGTCCAGAGGGAGAAGATCTCGTACCTGCAGTATGTGGACGAATGAATCGTGACCAGGTTGTTGGATCCAGATGAGATTCGGAACCCAGGGGATGCGAGTGATCGAGCTTCTGGGCATCACTCGCCGTTGGGCTCGGGGTCAACGTTTTCGTGGCCCGTGTACTCTTCGGTTATGGTACTTTTCTCTGTGACTTCTTGCTCCTCGTTGTCACCCTCGCGGTCAGTGGGGGATTGATGTCCATCATTAACATTCTCATCATCGCCCACATCAAAGTCACTGCCGTTACCCGATTCGTCATCGGACCCCGAGTCTTCGTAATCTTCTTCTCTTTCTGTGATCCGTTGATGAGGAATGTATCTCCTCTTTAGACGCTCCGATGGAGACATGCTTTTTTACTCGGTTGCTGGCTCTGTCCTTCGACGCGCCGTTTGTGCTTGAAAGGGGGTGAAATAGTTCAGTATGGGTCCGGCAAGGGTTTTTCCCAACGACATCTGCCGGCTGGCTGTTGTGAAGTTGTTGGAAAAGAATGTATGACATGAATTCCAGCAACCAATTCAAAGTTCGTCCAGGCGCGCCCCGAAGAGTATATGTATGCCCACTCCCCCGGTTGACCACCGCCGGACATTGAGATCACCTTTTACATCCCCTCTATCCGGCCTGCTAGAAACGATCACGGGAGTGAAGGCGCTGATCGTGGACATTTAGAGACGAAGAAAGACGCGGCCCGCTCAATGTGAGGCATCATATGGTCAAAGTGTCCTCTGTACATTATGAACAAAAAAATGTATACCTCTGTCCAGTGTGTGAGGTCGTTCAAAACAAAGAACAGGGACCAGAAAGT
Source organism: Neurospora discreta FGSC 8579 (assembly GCA_009805215.1). Lineage (NCBI taxonomy): Eukaryota > Fungi > Ascomycota > Sordariomycetes > Sordariales > Sordariaceae > Neurospora > Neurospora discreta. Next base: position 21,038 of record RANX01000057.1, on the reverse strand, counting down.
TGCACGGGACGCGAGCGAATGTAAGAATAGAAGACTGGGCCACACGGTCTATAACCATGAATTTAACCTGTTCATAGCTCTTCTATAAATTGTTCATTTTCGCAAAAACTCAGCTGTTAAAGACATTTCATCATTTTCAGTTGCTCCTTCGTTCGTTCGAGAACAGCACATTCCCAACCTTTACAGTTGACTGAAAGAAGACCTAATTTTTCTTGTCTGTCCAAGCCCTGTTATTGCCGGGCAACTTGGGGCGAGGGCCGTTGCTGGTAATGGCCATTGTAGATGAATGAATATCTCAACATTTGTGTTCTCTTTTTCCACGTGTTTCACGCTGTCGTGTAACTTGGCTCGAAGGTCTTTCTAGGACATATATATGTCTTCGCCTGAGTGTAGGCCAAACGGAGCAATGCGAGAGATAATCGAATCATTCTATGGCTGGACTACAATTTCAACTGGTTCTCGAGCTCATCTTCGTAGTATGTAATGTTCCGCCTGAACCGTTGAGGTTATAGGAAAAGAACTAAGGGGGGTTGGAGGCTTCAAGGTGGAATTACAAACAACTTAGCCGTGGAATTTGGAGGCTGGTTGTATTGATAAACCCTATGGAACATAGTAACAGAAGAAGAGCAGAGTCAGGTCCTGCGCGCCGAGAAAAGCTCAGCGTCTCGAATCCAGTATGGACCACTCGCTCCTGCCAGCTTTTTGTGACTTCATCATCAACATTCTTAGCGAGCCGACTTTCCAGGGAACCACTTGCCCAGTGTCGCTCATCTTCCCGGATGGCAAATCACCAGTCGGTAGGGAAAGAGCATAAAGGAAAGCGAAAGAGTTTTCCATGCGGACTTCGCACCTCCCTGACTAACACCCACCAAACCATAGGAATTTGTTCTGACTTGAAGATGGATGAGAACGAGGATCTGGAAGAGACAAAGGAATATTGAAAGAGAAAAAAGAAGAAGATGACGGAGAACGGAGTCGCCGAGAAACTGGACCCTCAAGCAGACACAAGCTAGCACAAAGTAAACAAACCCCTTTTCCATTTTTCCTTCAACCCACCTACTGCTGAACCCTTGACCCATGTCACCCCAACCCTCAACTCCGCCACACAATCAATCAGCGAATTTTCTTTTTCATAACTTATCAGCACTTCTCCCGGCCAAGCAGCCATCAAACAATCGGAAGCCATCCTCCATCGGGTATGGTGTAGCGGTAACATCGTTGACTCTCACTTTTCTACAAGTGTCTGTTTTCTCAACAGCCCCGGGTTCGACTCCCGGTATCCGAGCGATAACGATCAACCTTCTGGTTCTCTTTTTTTTTTTTTTTTTCCTTTTCCAGTGATTTCTTCTTTTTTTCTAAGTTCCATCTATATCTTCCCATTTCCTTGTCTCTTTGCCCCGTTCGGATCATCCTTCGAATCCCGTGCACTTTCTATCTTACAGCGATTCTTATTTTCTTTAGCTTTTCTGAGGTCTTTTTTTTTTTTTCTTTCTTTTTTTTTGTTTTTCTCGCTTTTTGGCACTATTTTGATACCCTCTTTAGGACAATCCTCCTTTCATGGATGACAATGACCGAAGGTGACAAGATAAACAGACGGACGAATACCGGTTGGAGCATACATGAAACACCAGGCCTTGACTGAACAAGATCCTCTTACATAACAGGCAAGCTGCAGTCTTCGTTGGTATAGTATCGTGACGGCTGTGGCATCCTCGTCGTCCATGTCTATACATTCACGACTGACAAATAAAACAAAGTGTTGGATGCAAAGGGCGCCCACAAGGCAAGCCCATTTCCGAATCTATTCATGAAATGCCCCAAAAACGCAAACCCTAAAGAACAGCTAACTCCCAAAATTTTGATTTACCCCGAAACCCAAGGCCATTCACATCCACATATCAGATTCCAGTCAAGATCACATCCTACTCCTTATCCTGAATCTCCATTTCCTCAAAGTCGTCAAGGAGCTCGTCCATGCTGATCTTGGGGCCGTCCTCCTCAGCCTCCGTCATCATGTCCGTATCGGCAATGCTCATGGCATCCGCCTCCCTCTTGGTCTTGAGCGAGTTCTTGTACAGAGCAAGAGCGGCACGAAGTTCCTCGTCCTCCTCGACATCGCGCAAGAACATCTCGTACTCGGCGTCCATCTTGGCCTGGTCTGCGGCCTTGGGCAGCAGCTCGCCCTCGTCCTTGGCCATGCGCTTGAGCTTCCAGTTTCTCTTTCTGTTGCGGCGGCGGTTCGGGTAGTGCTTCTTGACGAGAACGACGTCAGGGATCATGGAGCCGTACGCCTTGGAGCTCTCAATCGCCTCGAGCGCGTCCGAGTTGAAGTTGGTGCCCTCAAGCATGTAACCCAGCACCGAGTCACCGGCGTGTAGGTGCTGGCCGAGATGTGTGCGAGTGAAGTAGACGTTGTCGTTGACGCCGAGATCGGAGGCACGAGCGACCTGAACCTCAGAGAGGAGCCACTTTCCTTTTCGTACGCCTGTAGACTCAATATCCATAACAATGAACTCAACAAGATCGGGGGTGCCGGCAAGCGGGTGGAAGGGAGCACGCCAGTAGATATCGGCGCTGACTTCGGCGGTCTGGAGAGTGTTGGGGTCGAGGAGGTTGACAGATGTTCCTATCCTGTGGCAAAGGACAAGGGGAGAAATGTTGCCAATGGACTTTGCGAGTTTGAGAGGAAGGGCGACCAAATCGTCTCTGCAAACAGGCACGATTTCGACGGAGTAGTTGTACTTGTACGACTTATTGCCGGTATGTGTGTCCGCGGAAATAAGATGCCTCGACTCCTTGGTGAGAACTGGTACGACGGACTTCAGGAAGCTGATGAATCCCTCAGCCTGGTTCTTCTGGGCAAAGTAAAAATCGATACCGTCCTTCTCCTCCTTGATGTTGATTGTGTCGCGATGCGCCTGGTGCTTGAGAATGAGCTGTTCGAGGAAAAGGAACGTCCTTTTGTGGGTGACCTTTTGGCGGACCTGTACGGCGGCGCGCCAGACGTTGGCTGTGTATGACTTGGCGCAGTCCTTGCACTGCTGGCTGGCGACGACGTAAGTGACCTCGAAGCTTTGCTGCATCAACACACCATCCGCAACCTGATCCTGAACTGTGACCTGAACCTTGACTCTTCGCGAATGGGGTTCTGTCCAGATAAACCTGGCGTCTGTGATGCGGACCTTGCCCAAATTCCTCAGTTTCTTCAAGCATAGCGACAACAACTCTCTCGATTCGGGCGCGGCTGTGACCCAGCTGGCGGGGGGTAGGAGCCATCTGTCGCAATCTTTGCAGAAGTGGAGGGTGGCCTCGCGCTGGATACCCTGGGAGATATCGACGGTGGACTTGATGCAGTCGTAGCAGAGAGCGCCGGCGGAGGATGTGCCATCGATGGGAGCGCCGCAGTTGCAGCAGAGAATGCTACAGTTTGTGTCAGCAAACCTGTCTCCGATGACGTTCGATTTCCCGAGTCAGAACTCACGTAGCACCTGTCCTGGCAGAGCCCATCAACGGGGCCATGGCCATAGGAGCGTCGAGATCCATGATTAAAGAAGTTGTGGTTTGCGACAGGGTATGAATCGGGGTATCAATTGTAAGAACAAACAAAAGGCGCTATGTCGTGAAAAGAAAAATCTGGGAGTTCCGTCGCAATCACAAGAGACGTAGCTGGCGGGGTGAGAAGAAGTCGACGACTGGAAATTTGAATGGACCAGGACTTGAGAACGAGTCGCCGGGGGGAACGTTGAAGGCGTTGACGGTCGTCAATAAATTTCTTGATGGGCCCAGCACCCAAATCGCCCCGCGCTGCATTGATAAGCAATTCGTTATCGGCTATCGGCTGTAAGCCGGCACGATCCAGTGCAGTACGTACAATTGTGGCGTTGTACTCGCCGGCTTCGCCACACCAATTAATCAGCCTCAAACGTAGGGAGCTTGAGCTCCGGCCAGCTGTTATGCAGCTGTAGCTCCTGGGCATCTCCTCCCCTTGTCGATCTGTTGACATTCAACCGCCGATTCGTGTTGACTACCAGTCGATGTTGTTTTCAGGTGACTCTGATAATTAGCTTTTCCTGTTAAGAGGTGCATATACCTGGGTACCTGGATCATTACTATCAAGCCATATCCCAATCAAAATGCCAGGCATCGCAAGAGCCGTGACCCTCATCAACATCCACAACATTACTTTTTGCCTTCACCACCACCTCCCTGGAAGTTCATGCTGTAACCGCCGGTCTTCTCATCCTTCACCATCTTGAAATGGTCAGTGCTAAGACCGAACGGCTTTAGTAACCCATTCCCAAGGTCCTTTAACTTGCCCCACATCTCAGCAGTCTCCTTCTCCTGGGCAGCCTTAGCTCGGGGCGGCAGTGCCCTGAGTTGCGCCTGGACGAGCTTTCGGTCGGTAGCCGTAAGGTTGGTCATGGCAGATAGCTTCTTGTAATCCTCAATAGCTCCCTCAAGGGCGGACCATCCACCCAGCTCGCTCCTTGCCCGGGCTCGGCGAAGCAGAGCTTTGGCCCGTATCCTGGCAATGTCCTCCTTGCGCTTTTGGCGGGCAATCTGAGCCTCAGTTTCCGTGACAGGAACAGCGGGTCCGGCCTTTGCAGCACCGGCGCTGACAATCTCCTCTTCGACATCTTCTTTCTCCTTCTCTTCCTTCTCGGCAGCCAGCTTGTCCTCCCGCTCTAGCTTGTCAAGCAGGTCCAGAGCTTTGGTGGCGTGCGTGACGGCATCCTTCCAAGCTTCCAACATCAGATGACAGGCGGCCACGTTGGAGCGCAAGACGGCCAAGGGGTAGTCCAGGTAGGTTGGACAAACAGCAATGGCTTCGTCATATTTGTTGATGGCGGCATCATATTTGCCCGAGGTGAAGAGGGCGTTTGCCTCTGCTTTGTGGGTGTTGGACTCAGCTACCAATTCCTGTCGAGGCGGTCAGTCACAGAGGTTTGGGCATCAAGAGGGTCTTTGTTGTTGTCGCTTCTAGTCGTGGGTACTTGCAGCCTCTTCTTCAGGTGAGAACTTAACGTCGGCCTGCTTGGATTCATCGTTTTCTTGCTCTGCTTGAAGATCCTTGTCCTTTTTCTGCTCAAGCTTGTCATCAGGGGTTTCGGAACTCATTTTCGAGGCAGGATTTTTATTGAAGTGGTATCGGAATGGTAATCTCTGTCAATAGCTCGGAGTGGAAGCTAAAAAAGGAGGTACGTAGAAGGAAGGCGGTTCGCGACGGATGAGATGATGGAACATGCGAGATAAGAAGCCGCGCGCGGACGGAAGCTGTCAGGGACTGGCAGCGGGCATTTACCCTACGCAGGAGCTTGGGCACGGCAGCTAGGTAGGCAATCGCAGGTCTTGGCAAAAGTGGGACCTCTTTTACGTCTGTTGATATGGGATCCGATGAAATGAAGGAAGGTATCTGGTAATCCGATGAAGTCACTACCGAACAACAGCTGGCCACTGACTGCACTGGAATCAACCAGTCGAAATTTGGCTCGGATACGACGCCAATACTAAACCTTCCACAACCGGGTCAAAAATGCGGTGAAATGGAAGAATAAGAAGACATTCGTTACCAGGAATTCCACGTACGCGGTAGGGCCACCATGACTGCATAGTATGTACAATGCGGCTCAAAGCCAAGGCTGTGATAGAATCGAATCTTCATACGTTGTGTCACCTGTTATCTCTACTTCACCACACGTCTATTGAACTTTCAGCGGGGCCTGTCCGAGGTGACAGGGGAAGAAAAGGTCCGAAAGATCCCGTGTGGGCTCCTCAAAATATTTGATTTCAGTCTACTACCGATTTGTTGGTCCAGCTTAACATGGCAAGTGCGAGCGACTGTATTTCCATATCACAGCTCAAAGTTCCATGTTTGCGTGGTGTGGCATCAGTATGGTAACTAGAGGTAACCAGGTACCTAGAAATTGGAACATTTTGATGTCCCAAGGGAGCAAGCTGGAAGTTACGGGGTGGAACTCACTTGATGTTCATCCGTCATGTTTTGAATTGGAATACATATCACATCTCTGTCTGTTTCTTACCTGGACTGCATCGGCCAGTCAGCCGCCTATCAAGGTTCCTGGAATCAGGGGCAGAGGGGCACCGGGGTCCCCCGCACAGGCTCCCGTTGTGTGTAGGGCGGGGAGGGGCCCGATTGCGGGACCTGGAGCTGTCTCCAACTTTTTCGACGCCGGGGGACGGGACGGGCCAACCGATTGCCAAACAACAAAACCGACGACTCATCCCATCTTACGTTCCTTCTCGACATCTCTATTTACACTTCACCGACCCTTCCCAACGGCTCTTTGTACGAGGCTGTTCTCCAATCTGTTCCTGGCCCAATCGACATTCACCCACCTCTCTCTGTTTACCCGATAGCCTTCACCTTCCTTCACTGCCCTCGACGACCCTTGGCGCGAGCCTCAGATAATTTCCTGTCGTAGATATAAATTACCCCCCTTTCCCACCACTAGCTCTGCACTTTCCACTTCCTCCAAACTCAATCCGGATCAAGACTTCCTTTTCGGAACCAAGTCTCGACAACAAATTCGCCCTCCACCCGACACTCTTAGCAGTATCATTTAACACCCTAGACTTTGTCTTTCAACAGTCACAATGGCGCCCCGCACCGAGTAAGTTGTGCCATCTCACTTAACAATCGATGGATTGATGCTAACGCCTTCATGCAGTTTCCCTCCCGTTCGGGCCTGCCTGTTTGACATGGACGGCCTTCTCCTCGACACCGAGGACATTTATACGCTCTGTGTCAATGAGCTTTTGCGGAAGCATAAGAAGGAGAAGTACCCCTTGCCTTGGAGCATCAAGGCCCAGCTTCAAGGCCGCCCCGGTCCCGCGGCTCTTGACATCTTCCACAATTGGGCCGATTTACCCATCACTCGTGAGCAGTACAAGGAGGAATACTACGCCCTTCAAGCTCAAAAATTCCAGTTTACCACGGCTCTTCCCGGTGTTGAGGAGCTTCTGCAGAAGCTTGGTAGCACCCGCTACTGGGATCTCAAGGGGGATGCGACTACCACCCAGGATGATGCTGCTGCCACCAATGGCGCCACCCAGAAACCCGCACAAAAGCCTCATCGCGTTCACATCGCTCTCGCTACCTCTTCTCACGAGGCAAACTTTCGTATGAAAACCAACCATCTGACCGAACTGTTCTCGGTCTTCGAAACTCACCGTCGCGTTCTTGGTGACGACAAGCGCATCCCGGAGGGCCGTGGCAAGCCCCTCCCCGATATCTACCTGATCGCCCTGAAGACGATTAACGACTCACTTCCTGAGGGCGAGAAGCCCATCACTCCCGAGGAATGCCTTGTATTTGAGGACAGCATCCCCGGTGTCGAGGCCGGTCGTCGTGCCGGCATGCGCGTTGTGTGGTGCCCGCACCCTATGCTCAAGCAAGAGGTGGATAAGAACGGCGACGTGAAGCTGGTTCTCGCTGGGCTTCTCAACCAAGCTGGGATTGAGCAGAAGAAGGCCCAGGCCGGCCTTGCCAACGGCACTACCGAGGCCGACACCGAGAAGTCTGGTGAGGCGGACAACAAAAAGCCTGGCGAGGTTGACGATGGTTGGGCCGACTACCTTCCTAGTCTGATTGACTTCCCGTACGAGAAGTACGGCATTAAAATTCCCAATGAGGCAGTTGACCAGGAGCCCTCCATGAAGGAAACGGCCAAGATTGACGAGGGTGAAGTTCTTCAGGCCGTCCAGACCGAGGTCGTCGAGAACTGAGCACATCCGACATGCTCACCAGCCCTCCCGTTACTTCACATACCCAGCGGGTTTCATTCCTCGTATGGGTTCTCTCATTTCCAATTTTGGCTTTTATTTCTTGGTGGCAGGCAGCATAGCGAGTCACCGGACAACTGGCTCAGGCGAATGGAGTTTAGGGTTGGGTGGCTATGATCCAAAAATTTGATGATGTTTCGGTAGGAATCTTACGACATGGTCTGAGCCACAGAAGGAATGGTAAACAGGGACATAGGAGGATCACGTAATTAGCATCTAGACGCAATTGCTTTCATCAAAAGTTTCGTTAGAGCTTCGTAGATACCCCCTAGAATTATTCATGCGTATTTTAACAACCAAATAGGAACCATGATCTTTTGAATGTAACCATGTGAATGCTGACAAGTTCCTAACTTCACGTCAGTAACATGGCAAACCAAGATTCACTGTACTCAAAATATCCAATCAAGTTCATACGGATAACATCTAGCGAACCAGGTTCCAACCAAAACTGCACTCTATTTCTACCAAAACCACTCAGACATCACCATAATAAACCACAACCTCTAGGTAACACAAAAAGAAACCAAAATAAAACCAAAAAAAACACAGCAAACACCAAAACAACATGACACACTTCACACCGCAAGTACCACCCCCCCAAGCCCATCGAAACTACCAAACCCTCCCCCAAATAACTCAACGCGTCTCATACCCATCATCCTCTACCTCCTCCTCCTCCTCCTCCTCCTTCTTCTTCTCGCCACCCATCCCAAACCCCCAATCAAACCCCTTGACCTCCTCACTAGCCCTCCTCCACTTAGTCTCAACCACGACCGGCGTAGAATTAGGAGTCCTCTGCAACTCACTAACCAGCTTCCTCTTGCCTTCGCCCGCCACTCCCAGCGTCTCGGCAGTCATCATCAGCCGAGCGGACACGGTTGCGGGGAAGCGGAGGAGGTGCGCATTGGAGAGGTAGTCTTCTGTTTTGGCGTTTAGAAGGGGACGTGGACGGGGTACCGTAGGCTGAGAAGGTTCTGATTCGGGTTCGGGTTCGGGTTGGTCTTGTTGTTGTTGTTGTTGAGGGAATTGGGGTTGGGCGGCGGCTGTTGGAGAGGCAGAGCGGGAGGGAGAGCGGGAGGAAGATGAAGATGAAGAGGTAGGGAACACTGGGGATATGGTAGAAGGGGGAGGACGGGAGAAGTCGGTGATGTTCAAGGGAGACGGGATTCGACGACGACGGATGCTTGGACTAGGTGAGCGGCAGCGACCTGAAGAGTGCAACAACCCAGTGATTGGAGAAGTGGGGACGCTGGAGTTCCGAGTTGGGCTGAGTGAAGAAGAATAGGAGGAGGATGACAGGGACAGAGAAAGACAGCGGTATCGATCTCGGCCGCGGAGGGGGCTAATAGTAGGCGAGGAATGCGGTGTCGGTGTGGAGGGTCGGGTTTGGATGTCCGTGTTCTCTTCGTCGTCGTCGTCGTCGTCGTCGGAGGAGGAGGAGGAGGAGGAGGAGGAGGAGGAGGAGCGGGCGTTGCCGTCCTCATGGTAATCGCTGTCATTTGCCAGCGCTGTTGACGAAGAAAATGAATAACAAGAAAAGCTAGACTCTGATTCTGGGGACCTGAGCTTGCGAGAAGTTTCCAACACCCAATGAGAGAACCACTCGGCATACCACTCGTCAAATTCAGGGGTTGAGGAATCGATGGTCGCAGGTTGAACAGACTCTTGATCCGTATCCTGCGAGTGACCATACCTTGAGCCAACGGTCGAGAAGCAGTCCTCAGGACGCAGGGAGCAATCACCTCCCTCGCTACTCACAAATGAGATAGGAGAAGACGGCCTAGAGGCACTCTCCACTACACTTGCTGCGCTTGCCCTCTCCCAAGTTGAAGCCACTGCTTCTTTCTCCCTCCGCTCACGGTGCTCAGCCAACAAGATCTTAGCCATCACCTTCCACCACATATCTTGAACTTCCTCCCTTGTCTTGGCCATTCGATTGGTTGGCGTCAGATCTTCCTTTATCTCCTTCCTGTTAGCGTCGTTGTTGGCAATGCTCTGTGCAAATGGGGTTGCTGGTGATGTTGAGGAGATTGGCCATTCTCGTAGCTTCTGCGAGTTTGACTGTTTGTCGTTCGGGGCAAAGGGATAAAAGGTTGGTGCTCTTAGCCCTGCTCTTAGCCCCATACGTGATCCGAAGTTAGAGCTCATGAGGTTGGCTTGTGTGTCCCAGAACCACCGATAGAGGGAGGCGAAGGGTTCGTGAATGAACTTTTGCCAGTAGAAGCCAAAGATTTTGCGGAGTCTGGACAACAAGTCACTGTTAACCGGCGGGATGCTAGCTGTGCTTTGCTGGGAAAGCACAAGGCCAAATTTTGTTGGGAGCGGATGAGAAGGTGTATTTGATCGATGAGTCGCTTCCCGCTCGGAAGAGGTGTTTCTTGACCAAGGTAGAAGGGGTGTTTGAGTTACCGAACTGATGGTCTCTTTTGATGTTGAGGATGTGCTACTGGAAAACCACCTGGGTGAAAATGTGGTCATTTCGGGGCTCTCGTCTTGGAACGAGCCATGCCCAGCACAGCAGCTGGGTTTCAAAAGGTGTATACGTTCCCACAGGACACACCCACTTTTGACCGTTTGAATACACGCATGGAAGAACTTGTGAATCTGATCATCACTCAAACAACGACCTGGGCGGTCTTGGCGGATATGCCCGACTATACAGTTTGACCAGTACGTATATTGGTATATGGTGTCCCGGCGACGTTTTGAGCAATGTTCGCAACCTTCCTCATCTGCGTCAAGCATACGCTGGATGTGTCGTTGAAGTATGCTCAGGGAGTAAGTCGGGTGCGTCGTGAAATATGATCCCCATCTAAAAGCATTTGCGACGGGACATGTGGTGAAGTCATATCGAGTGTTGGCCGTATCGTCAAGGACATTCCTCCTTGGAGCTGGGATTCGGGAGGGGCTCATCGTGGGCAAATTAGGCCAAACGCCGGCCGGCTTCTGTGCAGCTTCGATGAGTGGGGATGACAAAGCAACGGAAACAGAGATGCTCTCATGGCAAAAGAAAATCAGTTTGGGTATCAAGATGACTGAAGGCAGAGAAATATATACAATTGCCTAGGAAAAAGAAAATCAACACAAGCCATCTCTGATGTCCCGGAGCCGCTTTGACGAGCAAGACCCACAGCTACATGAAGGCTCAGTGTCTCAACCCTATTGTTCAGGGACCAAACGAAAAGGTTAAAAAATCTTGCTGAGCACTCTTTGTACTTGCTCGGGCTGTGCCTCATCGAGCTTCCTCTTCTTGGCCAGGGGTATTTGCTTGAATGTTCTCCTCCTCTCGTCATTGGTCGTCGTCGTCGTTGCCGCCGCGGGAGTAGTAGATTCTGTCACTTGAGCGGCCTCCTCACCGCCCTTCTTGCTGCCCTTGGACGCCTTCTTTGCCTGAATGCCATGCAACACCTTGGCCCTCTCCACGTTGCGCACGAACTCCTTGTTCTCTTTGGTTGTCTTTGAAATTTCGGCGCGCATTCTGCTGGATCGCTCGGCGTTCTCAGCAGCGATTTGTTCGGTCAGGTTGTGCCACTTGAAACCCTTGAGGTAGAGCAGGTTCCAAATGTCGTCGCGGTAGTAGGATCCCTTCTTGCCTCCGATTGGACGGGCGTTGAGGAGTTCGCATGTCTTTTTGGCATCTGTAAACAAACGGATTCGCTTGTCAGCGTCTTTGTACTTGGGTCTCAGCGAATCTCGCAGAATGAGGATACTTACCCTTCTTCTTGACAAACTCAATCCAGCCTTCTGTGAACAGCTTCTTTTTGTTGCCTCCGCTGCGAAGGCGCTTGCGCCGCGCAACTGGGTCCTCGGGGGCCAGGAAAATGCGGTTCATCTTTCCATACGGCTCCAGCAGGGAGCGCAACTTGGCAGGGGTCATGAAAGGCGGTACCCTGGAGATGTACACCACTCCCGACTTCTTGATGGCCTCCTCCGTGACAATGAGGTTCTTTTTTGTGAGAGGCTTCGTCATGCCCGGAAGATCACTCGCTAGCACCGATTTCTTCTCCTTCTCCTTCTTTCCGTCCTTCTGTTCCTTTCCATCTGTTGTTTCCTGGCCGTCCTTTGCAGGTGCCTCCTTGCTTTTAGCATCATCATCTTGGTCGTGTTCCTCTTCTGCGTCGGTAAAGTCGTCGGCTTCGCTGTCGTCGTCGTCGTCGCTCACGCTTCTGCGCTTGGCGTTCCGACCACCCTTTTGGAAATCGTCCTCCGAGTCGGAACCGTGGCCCGCATCGTCGTCGCTATCGCCAGCATCGAGAAACTTGTTCCTAATATCGTCCTCCGGCATGATTTATGATGGATGATGGACTTTGTGCAGAGTTGATGTTCAAAGGCGTCTGTATTATGTAGAGTGTTCGTCGTATGCTGTAAGTTTCGTAGGTCGAATTGGGGTCCTTATGGAGAGGTTTACGGCAGTGTTTTGTTTGCGTTGGAGAACTGAAGGATCACGACGCGATTCGCAAGTCTTCTTTTGGCGTGGAAAGCGCTGGACGGACATGGCTGCTGCTGTTCCTCAAAATTTCTGGCTCCACTGGCCGCAAGCAGGACAGGATGGACCGTGCACACAGGGCCGATAAGAGATAAGTTGGGCAGCCTAGGTTTCCCCCGCCTGTGCAGGGCAACTGCAGACCCCGCCGCCAACAACTCTTTATCCCGCCGTCTTATCAAAGCTAGCCCCCGGCCTGCCGCCGAGAAACGGAGCGGGAGCCACTCTGGGTGCGGCAGTGTGATATGATGTCGTGTTCCTGTTTGTTAGTGAGACGGCGACGGAGGGGCGACATGGTGTCATTGGGTCTTGAGAGAATCGAGTCGGTTTGCTCTTTCCTTCTTGTGGGAGGTATAACGAGACTGACATAAAACTAATCATTGCAATATTACGTACAGTAGTAGCTCACTTTGTCTTTTTCTTTCAGTTCCCTTCGACTCTCTCTTCCTCCTTGTGACAACTTGACACTGCATCCCACTTCACCAGCCTTATCACTTACTAGCCGATAAGCTTCCTTCAGTTGTAGCAATGTCGGTCGAAGTGATCACCACCATCTCTCCCACCACGGGTGAACCCATCATCACTCGCAATGGTATTTCCGACGAGGAACTCGTCCAACTGCCCGAGACTGCCCTCAAGGCCTTTCAAGGATGGCGCACTACCAAGTTGGAAGACAGACAGATCATCGTCAAGAAGGCCTTGGAGTTGCTGGCCGCGAAGCAGGATGAACTTGCAGAGGAACTCACCGTCCAGATGGGCCGGCCCATTGCTTACACTGCCAAGGAGGTTGCCACTGCCATCAAGCGCTCCGAGTATCTGCTCAAGATCAGCAACGAGGCTCTGAAGGACACCGATGGCGAGGAGGAAAAGGGATTCAAGAGGTTCATCCGAAAGGTGCCTGTTGGTCCTGTTCTCATCATCTTTGCTTGGAACGTAAGTAGTGTCCATCAGCATGTTGTTTCGACACTTCATCCGTCACCTCTAACTCTGAGCAGTACCCCTATCTTATTCTCGTCAACGCCTTGATTCCAGCTTTGTTGTCGGGAAACTCGGTCATTCTCAAGCCTTCGCCTCAGACACCCACGGTTGTCGAGCAGGTGGCCCAGGTGTTTGCCGAGGCTGGGTTGCCCGACGGAGTCATCCAGTACTTCCACTCGGGTTCGCCAACAGTCATTGAATCCATTGTGCGAAACCCCAAGATTGCCAACATTTGCTTTACCGGTTCGGTTGCTGGTGGCTTGGCCGTCCAGAAGGCCGCGTCCGATCGCATCGTCAACGTCGGTCTCGAACTGGGTGGCAAGGACCCTGCATATGTTCGCGGTGATGTCGACATTGCCTGGGCTGCCGAAGAAATCGTCGACGGCGCAGTCTTCAACTCGGGTCAAAGCTGCTGCTCCATTGAGCGAGTGTACGTGGACGAGAAGATCCACGACGACTTTGTTGCGGCCGTCCAAAACGTTCTTAAGGGATACAAGCTTGGAGATCCCTTGGATAAAGGGACGCATCTCGGCCCAGTCATCTCGGCGCGCTCCAAGGAGACCATTCAGGCACACATCAAAGATGCGCTCGACAAGGGCGCCAAGAATGCGACGCCCGAGAATGAGACATTCAGCATTCTGCCAGACAAAGGTAACTTTGTCGCACCGACATTGCTGACCGATGTCAATCACACCATGACCGTCATGAAGGACGAGACCTTCGGTCCCATCATTCCAGTCATGAAGGTCAAGAGCGATGCCGAGGCAGTTCAGTGGATGAACGACAGCGAATTCGGCCTCACTGCCAGTATTTGGACCAAGGACACGGCCAAGGGATACGAACTCGCCGAGGAAGTAGAGGCAGGCACTGTTTTTGTGAACCGTTGCGATTTCCCCAGCCCTGTAAGTACTTTTGTGCCCTGCGACAACAAAAATTGACGACACCGTTTCACTGACGCGCATCTCTCAGGATCTGGCCTGGACTGGTTGGAAGAACTCGGGCAAGGGTCAAACGTTGAGCAAGTATGGCTTCGACCAGTTCGTCAAGTTGAAGAGCTACCACCTGAAGGACTATCCCAAATAGAGTTTCGGAACGCCCCGCCGCCCGGTTTTCGACGCAAGGAGGCATCAATCGTCAATAAGGGAGGTACTCAGGCGCGTACGCGCTGCATATCATCAGCAATAGATAGTCTTTCCCTGTTACCTGTTATTGAGCGAATCCAAGACACCGGCCTTTTCTGCTTCAGGGATGTCTCAAAGAGATCCCACGTCAATTGTTCCGCATTCCAAGGCTCTCATCCAAAAACTAAGCGAGGGGCGTCGCCGTGGTCATGTTTTTCCTCATTCCTCTTTGCTTCCATCATCTACTCCTTCATTCGTCCATTCACGATCTTTCACCTCACCCGCGGCCCTTTGAGAGTTATCAATGTCAATCTTGGTCTGCCCTGGCCAAAGGAACGCGTTCCTGAAGCCTAACCGAGTTGGGTTCGAGGATCCGATGCGGCGGTAGTATATCTTCTTTGACCTCTCTCTTGGGTTCTCGGGAAGTGTGGTCCCCTTCAGGCAATCCTCTCTTTGTGCCCGAATTCACACTTCAGAAGGGCTAAACTGCCGAGCCGCACTGGGTTATCACCAGAGAAGGCCAGCAGAGAAGTCAATGGGCCACTTGGACGGGCTTGCCACTCCTTTGTCTTTCTGATCACTCACTCTTTTTTTTTCGTTCATCCTCTCCTCTTCCGCTCTTTCCACGGTATCATAGACGTTCGTTCTGCACTGTTGTGCGTCATCATTTCGCCATTCACTTCGGGCATTACCCTTTACTCTCTTATCTTTGGATCTCCTATTATCTCCTCATTTTCCACACAGTCCTTTGTTGTTCATCATCATCAGGTACAACGTCGACCTCGGTAACGGCAGCCGCCCATCACTTTTGCATCTCTTTCTGCCGATAAGACACGTTACTTTCACTCACTTAGATGCACGCATGCACATGCGCAATCTCGGAAGCGGCCATCGATACCGATTCGGTTTCGGTCTTTATCTTTATACACATTCGTTTTCTAGTTTGTTCTACCAACTCACTTAATACACTAATACCAGCCGTCACTACCCCGGTCATTCATTTATTCTCTTTTCTCTGCGAGATTTTCAGCTGGCGGGCAGAAGGTATATCGCAAACATGCAGGTCTGCTCCAACTTCAAGAGGTTTCGCGCCTCGCTTCAGGAGCTTTTGGGAATCAAGCGGAGGAAGCAAGTCAGGGGTCAAAACATTGTAAGTGTTAGCCCTGGGCATAGCAACGACAAGCAATCCACTAACAATCAAACACCCCAGTCGGCTCCTTACAACTTCAAGAAAGAAACCACTGTTATCCCCGGTATCATAGAGGAACAGTACGTCTTTTGCCCCTTTCTAGACGTCTCCCTTCTCTCTGCGCAATGCTAACCCTACTACTCACATCAGACTGGAAGGTCTCCGCGACAAAGCCGCCGCCTCCCATCTCAACCCCCTACGCCAACACTCACCCTCCTCCTCCCGCTCTCGCCGCGGTGTCGACCGCAACACGAACAAGCACAACAACAACACCAAAACCAGCAAGAGCCACAGCCAACTTCGTTCCTCCAGTTTAGCCAACCTCACCGTTTTAGACTCAACCACCTCTCCCTTATCGACATCCACCCACAGAAAACAGCTACTCGTCTCCAAATCCTGCCTCTCCCTCAGCGCTCTCCCCTCCTCCCACGGGCAAGGACAACTGCCACCACAGCCACCCCGAAAGTTCTCAGTTCCCAGCTCCGCTTCCTCACCCACCGTCTCCAATGGATCATCAGGAGGAGGACATGGACATGGATTACTCGGTTTCGATCTGGGACTCGGCGGAGGAGAGATGGGAACGGGATTGAGGCCTCCTAGTCCCTGTTTGAGCTTGCCCACGAGGATCGGGATGGGGATCGATAGCGCGGCTAATGCGAGTCCGGTCAGTCCGACGTCACCATTGGGATTGGGAAGTTTGGCAGCCGGAGGAGGTGGTGGAGGAGTGGGAGGAGGAGGAGGAGGAGGAGTGGGAGGGGAATCCTCGCAGCAGAGTGTGAGAGCGCAGAGGAGTAGGGCTTCTATTCATCAACACGGGAACGGAAGTGGAAGTGGAGGGAGTGGTTCAACGACGCCCGAGTCACCTTCTCCGGTGTCGGTACTGGTTATTGGTACAGAAGCTGTTAGTCTCAGTCCTATTCACCCTATCAGCCTTGTTCATCAACAGCAACAACAGCAACAGCAACAGCAAGCATACCCAGCGAAACTACAGCTCAACACTGCTTCCTCACCGACCACGAATATGACTAGGACTTCGACATCGACTTCAGCAGCCACGGAAACCTACGTATCTGCCCCTGTTTCAGCTACTTCGGAGGCCTCCGCAGTATCTGCCGTCTCTGCCCTGTCTGCCGCGTCGGCAACGGGAACCGCAGATCTCCTAGATTCTTTTTTCCTGGGAAGCCCGATCAGTCCCATCAGCCCTATTAGTCCTGTCAGTCCCCTGCGTTTGAATGACGATGTTGACAATGGGAATAGGATAGTGGAAATGTGAACACGATGAAGAGGACGGGAAGTGTCAGGGCGACAACGGGAACAGGGATGATGTCGTTCCAGAATTCTTCTCTCTACCCATCTTCTTCATCAACTCCATTCGGTGTGGTTCTGGGGTCAACCAAGATTTGTGAAGATATTTGAGATGAAGGAGACGCGATGTCATATGTGTCCTCTCGCGTCTCTGTTGAGAGTCTTTTCTAAACAATATGGGTTTCTATTCTTTTCTTTATCTCTCTCTTCTTTCAGTCAACAAACGCTTTCCCTTTACCTTTTTTCTTTTTTTTTTTTTTCCGTTCGTTGTCCTGGAGGGAAAATTTTTTACAGAAAAACAACATCACCTACCCTAGCTACGTTTCATATATATGAGGTTTGGGAATCAGTTTTCTTACTCTTCTTTTCCTTTGTTAGTTGTTGAGTGGTGGGAGAGGATTTAGACTGGGCTTGAGAAGTTATACCGGAGTTTCTTTCTTTCTTTCATTTCCCTTTCTTTTGTGAAGGCCAGGAAGAGGAAAGTGATGCAAAGGATCAAAGTGAAGTGCTAAAGGTCGGAGGAAGTAACCCTTCAGCAGGGAGCAGGCGTTATGCACATGTAGTTGTTCGTCCGAGGGTCTTTGCTTTCACTTTCCGCTATCTAAAGTATCTTGGTAGACAGGTAATGGTTTGGACAGAGCAAGGCAAGGTGGATGTGTCAAATTGGTACAGAAAAACAAAAGTCGGTAGCAATTGTACGATATGTGTTTGTTGTAACAGCGGAAGGGCTTGCTTGGGCTGTGGATATGTGGGTGTCGATGCAAAAACTTACCTGGTAGATGTAGCTACCCAGGCAAGTGATATCTAATAGTATTAAGAAAACTGTGAGCGCTGATCCGAGTTTTTCGCACTTCACCGCCCCCTAACATCAGAGCATGCGAAAAAAAAGAGTACAGGTGAACTATATACTATGATTAAGTGGTAGTTACTTAAAACTATTATCTAAACACGCTATACCGCGATTCGCCAGGGGAGGTATCTACCCAACGCTGTAGCACCGGCTCTCCCGATCTCATGCTCAAGATCTCATCCACCCACCATCGCAAAAGAAATGAAACTACTAAACCCACCCCTGATACTTCAACAAGCTTTCCTTTCTCGCTCCCTCCATCTCCCCACTCACCTCCATCAACCTAACCTTGCTTCCCTTCTTCTCGCTCCACCCGCTCAAGAACTCCTCCAACCTCTTTGTCGTCTCTTCGTCATCCCTTACCAGCAACGCCAGGGCATCGTACCCTCCCGCACCCGGTACTACACCCCCATAGACACCTTCCACCCCTTCCTCCAGCGCATCCAGCAACTCCTTCTGACTATCCGGCTCGATCGGCACCCCACTTTCCGTGCCCATCTTCCTCACCAGTTCGCGAATAGCGTGCACCGCCGGCCTGATCTCCTCCGTCTTGCCCTCCTTTAATACGCTGGCCAGCTTCTCATTTCTTCGTTGTAACTCATCCCACAGTTCCTTGGCCTCCTTGGGCTGAGCCGCCCGCCACGCAAGCACCTGCTTGACCATGCCGACCGTCTGGCTGCCGCAGTCGACGTCGCACATGCGCACCGCCACGCCCTTGGGCAAGCTTACAGCATCTTTGACAACCTCGGTGTCCCATTGCGACCCAGCATCCTGACCATTCACAATGCTGCACAGCTTAGCGGAAAACCCAGGCTTGCCCGCCTCGGGCAGAGACGACAGAATGGAAGGCGAGAAGCGGCGGTAGTGGCTGGACCCGTAGACGGCCGCGGCCACATCAAATCCACTGCCGACTTTACCCTGCGCGGCGCAGTGAGCCGCTTGCGCGAGGTTGTGCAGAATGCGCTTGCCCTCGTCGGTGGCGAGGTCGAAGAGGGAAGGGTCTAGGTAGTGTGAAAGCAGGGAGGCGGTCAGGGCGGTGACGAGGGCGGCGGAGGAGCCAAGGCCTGTCTTGTGCGCGTCTTCCAGGGTGGTGGAGTAGGCGGCGAAGCGGCTGTCACCGCTGCCTTTTCCGGCGGCGTTGCTGTTGTTGCTAGGCGAGCTGTAGTAGTCGTTGTCGGCGAGGATGGTGAGGGTGACAGGCTTCAGGGTTTGCGTGGTCCCGTAGGCGGCGCGGCGCGTAATGTAGGTGAGCGCGTAGTTGAGCGTGGTCTCAACGAAAGGGTTACCCTTGGCCGAGGCAGAAGCGCCTCCCTGCAGCTGAATCGTCTTGATGCCGCCGTCTCCATCGGCTAGGTGGTAGCCGTAGCGCCATTCAGCCTTCAGGAACTGGGGGCTCTTGACGATGATCTCGTTGATGTGAACCCCGGGACTGGCCTGGATGTCCCGAGAGATAACGTTGATGCGGGCGCTGAGACCGAAGACGAGACCGGTGTAGTTGCGGTCGAGGACTAGATATCCGCCTGCAAGGAGGACCTTGCCGGGAGCCGAGACAGCCAAAGCCATGTTGCTTTCTATGATGATGATGAGGGTGCTTGTTGTCTGGGGTGTCTGGTGAGAGAGCAAGTGAGGGGCGGAAAGGGGGTTCAATCTTGGCGTTGACGATGCGATAGTGCAAGGTTGTGGTGGTGTAACAACAACCGGAAATGCAATACACGTTGAACTGTAACCAAGAAGGCTCACGGGGATGTGTTATTGGATATGGATGCCAAGTGGAAGTTGATGATTGGGATGATGGTCATGGACAACGGTGAGTTGCTGCAGTGGTGAATCTCGAATGAAGAGCCATTCAGGTGAGCTCAAGTTCAGGTGGGGTCGATATCGCCGACAATGCGGGGCCCCTTCCGCGTGTAAACATCAACATCACGAAGTATTTGGAATGCAACTGAGGAGGTGCGACCGTTAATGCTCTTGGCATAAGTCAGTAAGTAGTGCAACACATGTGAGGTGTTTGAAAGAGCAAGGTGTATGAGTATAGATGTATCATTCGAGACACATGTTGAGTGATTGATTAGTCTAGAGCTGGAGATATCATAGTGCATCCTGCCATCTCACTCCTCGCCAACCATTTGGTGACAACCCAAATTTGAATCCATGGCAGTTGTTGCAGGCCGTCAAGCATGTGATGGTCGTGTTCACCAGATTGGTGTTTATGAGATGTACAATGTAGAAGGAATAAAGTTAAGACCAGGGTGTCATCACCATTGCCGTACAGAGAATGACAGAAGGAAAGATTCAGATATATATATGTATCATAACGATGCACGTGGACAGACAGACACAAGAAAGTACGTAGTCAAAGATCAACTTGTCCGAGGCGGCTTTCCCCAATTCGTGGTTGGTTGGTCCAGATCTCGGCTTTGCACTTGCCATTTGGTCGTTGACTCGTTGCCCGGGAAATGCCTCAATGCGAATGTGGTTTTTTACATCTAGACTACAATCTGGGATCTCCAAGACCCCCCGTGGGTCCGATGCCAACGTCCCAAAAGAGCCAAGCTCTCGGCCTTGTTACGGCTCCGCTGCTCCGAGCGGCTTCGGTGATAACCGGAACGGACGCCGGAGAAAGGAGGTATGTAGGACCTGGTTGGGAATACGGAGGTCCACTTGATGGAACAGGGTGGGGATCCTCTGGCTGTCAGTGTGACCTCGGAGGAACTCGTCGGAGGAGAGTACCTATTTAATGATGAAAAGTTTCCATGAGAACCTTATTGGCATGGCGACAAGGGTCTTCTGAATGTTGAAGTGCGGCTCGGACGGGACATTTGCAAAGCCCGAATCGAAGCGGCAAATTCTCGTCGCAGATGCTGTCAGATGCACGCGTGACTCTTTCGCGATCCCAGGACCAACCAGGCACTTCCCAGGAACGGCCACCATGTCACCGCTTTCGTCTTCCAAGATGGTGAAGATCGGATCTGATAAGCGAAGGAACTGGTCAAGTATCAATACGGTGTGGTTGCATTCTACCTGTATATATATTGTATGTTGCAATTACTTCCCCCAAGATGGAACTGGGGAACAAAGAAACCAACAAGCTGAAGCATCCAAGAAGATGGGCAGCTGTTGGGGTCAAGACCCCCTCAAGTCCGCTCTCCTTACACTTTGGAACGTTTGGAAACTATAGCCCCATCAGATCAAATGTGTCATTGCGGCTGAGTGGCATCAACAGTACGAAAAGAAACAAACCCCCAAAAAAAGTTTGCAATTGTCGCAGTCCCCATTGAAAAAAAAAAAAAAAAAAAAAAAAAAAAA
>RANX01000056.1:0-237059 GCA_009805215.1 Neurospora discreta FGSC 8579 | reverse complement strand
AACCCTAACCCTAACCCTAACCCTAACCCTAACCCTAACCCTAACCCTAACCCTAACCCTAACCCTAACCCTCGAGTCGGCTTCTTTAGCCCAGCCTTGCCTGTGCCCAGAATCGTACTGTTACAGGTAGCGTTTAACACCTTTTCTTTCCTCGTAGAACCTTAATATATATATATAAGGCTAGCACCTGTGTATCGCTCTACTATCCCCTTATAATAAAGGAGGGAAAAGTCTACTTAAAATGCGGATCCACCGGCGTAGAGGTTTTCGTTGGGGCTACGCGAACTGCTCTAGTCTTAGGGACTAGAGTCTATAGCCCGGGCGCTAGCTCTATAATATGTAGTACTGTAGCCCGGGTTAGCCAAGGAAATCTCAACGCCGGCTGCCGTCTTAACACTCGAATCTAGCCAGTCAGAGCCAGATACCTTAACGGGCGCTAATCCTATAACAACAATTAAGCTATACGACTAGCACCCGTATTAACCGTGCTGTCCCTGTTACACCCGTATTACCCTATTAGAGTGTATATTTCTTAGTTCGACCTGCGCGCACAACCCTTACCTTTTATTTTACTCTTTGATTAATCAAACGTTAAAAACGCTATAGTATTACCTCGCCCGTTACGTGCTCTCACAAACACTACCTCTACTTGAAATACGGCCGCTTAAAGACGACTTCGGCAAAAACAAGACGACCGGATAGGAACATCTGCGCACGCGACCGCCAGCTCCAATTGATTCCGCAACAGTCGTGCTTCATCTTCTTTCCCCAACTTGACCAAACACTCGTGGAATCCATGTAGCGCCCAGACATTGTTCCGATGCTGGAGGGATCGCGGGAGCGTATCATCCAAACCAAGATCAGCGCGATACACTGTCGCGGCCTCTTCCACTCGTCCCTGTTCCAAAAGGAGAGCACCGTAAGCATGCCTGGTCGGTTGCATCCACCCCCAAGGTTCATCATACGGCAGTTGGTCATCCAGCTTGATCGCATCTCTCAAGCGCTGAAATCCCAGCTCGACATTGCCCCTGCGGTATTCCAGCTCGCCATCCAACATGGCAGCAGCAATCGCCAGGATGTCCCGACAAGTGTTGTTGAACACGGTCCTTGAAAGCGGAACTCTCTTGACAGCTTCGGAGAATAGCTGCCGATGGCGTTCGGCTTCCTTGGGGCGATCTGAATTGGCAAGCGCTACACCTTTGGCATAATGGATCATGGCAACAGTAGTGCAGTAGAGTTCTGTATCTTGTGGCGGGACCAGGGCGACAATGTCCTGCCATCTTCCGAAGCGGACTAGGACATGCACGCGCATGGCCAAGAACCCTTCGAGCCAGTCGGCCATCGGGGGCGACTTGACCCGTAGCAGGCTTTCGGGGAGAGTCGCTTCAAGTTGCGTAACGGTTTCCAGAGCGACCTGGTACTGACCGGCGAACATGGCGGCATAGATGCGGAAATGGTAGTTGTGACAGCGGTAGAGGGCGTAGAAGTTGAGAGCTCCATCATGACCTTCTTTGCTCACCCACTTCTCGTCAGCAACAATGGCCTGGGAGTTGGAGGATATTGCCCGTCGGTAGTCCCCGCAGATCACATCAAGATGGGTGGGCATGTGATTGAGATGGCCGGCATCTGGTACGAGACCGCGCAGGTTGTCCGCCAGACGGAGTGCCACCTCGGGGTGGCTTGACATCTCCATGAGATGGATGTACAGATGCAGCAGGCCTGGATGGTACGGGTCCTGGGCTAGACTCTGTTCGACAACGCGCTTGGCTTTTAGAGTCTGCGCACCCTTTGCAGGCTCCCCCGTCATCTGATCCCAGAGCCTCCAGGGGGTAAGGTTCATGAGGGCATCGACGTAGAGGGCGGCGACGTCCAAGTCGGACGAGAACTGCTGGTAGACTTTAGCCATTGCTTTGGCGTAGCCTTGTTCCAGCGCAGAGCCCTTCTTTGCAGGCCTTGCAGCGCGTTTGGGATATCGATACTGGAGGGCATCGATGAGGGCATGTTCTGCTGGAGTACACGTCGATCCAGGGGCAGCTGCCTTCTGTCTTGCCAATTCAAGGACTTCCCATGCCCGATCAATGGTCTTCTGTAGTTCATCCTCGTCAAAGACGCTCCATGGCTTGTTATAGTTGGGGCCTAGAGAGTATGCAATGCCCCAATATGCGATGGCGCAATCTGGATCGGCAGCCACGGCGCGTTCAAAACACTTGACGGACTCTTCATGGTTGAAGCTGAAGTTCCAGATGAGGCCACGATCAAACCAGACTTGAGTTTCCGCGTTCGTGGTGGATATGGGCCGGTGATAAGAGCCAAGATCGTAATAGTCGTCGAATTTAGCCATGGTGCCACGGGCTGGAGATGGTTTGCGGGGGATGTCCAGGCAGCCAGCCAAAATGGGCTTGACTGGAGTGTAAACGTTAAGAGGTGCCTTTGTCAGTTGACGCTTGTCAAAATCTGTCAGCTACTAGAATACTTATAAGTAAGTGTGGCAGCCATGTAGTGTCGCGGTGGTATATGTGAAAATGCGGTAGAGTCAGGTGTTGTGGTGGTGATGTTTTAGGGAGAAAGGGACGTGGACGACTTGTCCGGGAGATCTGCATGCATTTCTCCGCACTTTACCCCGTCGGACATGCCAGGAACGAACGATGATTGGCCAAAACGGTCTTTACGTCATCTCCACACGACATGGATGTACAGGAACTTGGGTTAGGGTTTGGAAGATACTTTCTCAGATGTTTTCAACTTGGACGCCATCAACAAATCACAAAGTTTGACACAAGGCTTTTGCAGTTGTCTTGAACCATTTGCTACAGCAGTAGGTATCCCGGCTGGCAACATCTACGTACGTACCTACATTTCAAGGGACAACATTAATCTCATTTCATCTCTCTCAAACTCTTCAAATGCATATCTCTAGGCAAACATGCTGCAACTCTACTACCTGTCACCGGACATCTAGTGGTGTTGACAAGCAGTCCCGCTGGCCTCAGAAGTAGCCCTCAATGTTCTCTTTGATATCGCATGTGACTGACATGTATAAGGTGACTGTAGGCGGCGAACAGTAGAGGTAGTAGGTCTGTTCGGGCTGAAACCGTGCGCTTTCCATCCTCGCTGTTCAGTCCTGTACAGTTTTAGTCTAAACCTTACACGGAGGTACCTATATAGACCTTTCTACCTATCCATGCTTTCTCATTGGTCCGCAGGGAATGCTTGTTACCTGAACAGTATGGTAAGCATCAACAACATGGTCGCCGTCACCCCGACGACCATGCCCAAAATATCAACAGGCGACAGTTGAACGGCTTCAGGTGTAATTCTGGAAACCTTACCTAGGTGCCAGCCTGAGGGGTACAAGAAGATGTTTACCATCAGTACTGGCACTTATTCTGCTCTCCTCTTGATCCTGCATACCTCTACCCTTTCTCGCCGTTATAACATCAGCTTTACAGGCAAAATAACAACAACCATTACCCACTCTATCGCGCATCGTATTGTCAGCTCCCCATATCTCGATCTCGTCCTCGACAGATGTCGTTCTTATCACCATCGCCGATGTTGCGCCATCATCAGCCCACTTTTCCCTGCATCGAAAGCAAAATGTCGATCCTGTCTGCCCTCACCAGAGTCGGCCTTGCGCCACTCAACGCATTCATTAACCCTCCGTTTCCGATGCAGCAGGCTATGATGATCTGGAAGGCCTGTACGGCAACCGATCCCATCCAAGAGGATGAAGACGATCAAGCAGCAAGAGCCTCCATCCACGGCAACAGCCTCACGCCGATCATGGTCGTTGCAAGCATCGCTCCTACCGAGGCCACCACTTCGGACAACCCAGTCACTACCGCTGCCTTGAAATCTCCCACGAATTCAGGTATGTCGTCCCATAAACCTAAAACATAGAGATACCTACGCGCTTAACTGTAGCCAATGCTGACATAGAGGTAGTGAAAGCATCCAACGAGCAAGTCACTAAAATCGCGATCACGGCCGTTATGACGGTTGCTGATTATAATCCCATCGAGGCCATTCCTTCCGGTGACGCCGATCCGAAGAGCAAAGCCGTCCATGTCAGGACTGAATCTGCGAGGTACGCAAACGATCCAGTCTAGTGCGGTGAAATATGCCACAGGTGACACACCGTATACATGCTGACGACTGGTAAACAGCTCCACGTCCTCCTCCACATCCAATGTTTCCACACAGACAACATGTGATAGCGACTGGTCGAATCGGACGTCGTCGACCGCAGAGTCCGAAATCCCCAATATTCCAGAGATTGGAGATTGCGTGCAGAAACCAAAAAGCGTCGAACATCCCGTCATTACCTCTACGGATGATGACATCCACGTAATTGATGTGGTAATTCCGCCTCCTGTCGAAGAAGCTGTGACTTCTGACACCGGTACTGCCAACCTTCAGCCACGAGAAGAGCCTTTCAATAATGAGGGAGAATCCGTCTTTGATCTCATGGCCCAGGTTGTTGTGGATGAAGATCAGATCACCGATGCTGAGTGGGATGACATCCATGAAGCCATCCGTCAA
Source organism: Neurospora discreta FGSC 8579 (assembly GCA_009805215.1). NCBI lineage: Eukaryota > Fungi > Ascomycota > Sordariomycetes > Sordariales > Sordariaceae > Neurospora > Neurospora discreta. Next base: position 232,517 of record RANX01000056.1, on the reverse strand, counting down.
CGTCGACAGAAACGTGGCTCAAAGATGCACTGTCAGGAGGTCTTCATCGAGTCTGCCGCTTCGGGATTACAGACATCTTAGGGCGATGTCTTTTCGCAGCAGCTCGATGCACTCAGCCTGCCTCCTACTTCCCCATCAAACTGGCAGCCGAGCTTCTATAAGGCGCTGAAGAGCATGAAAAGCCACCCTGATAGTGACGAATACAATAGTATTCACCTGGATAGTCTCCCTCCTTTTGCCGTGGAGATCGAAACAGCTATTCGGTTAGAGAATGGTCACCAAGTTGAGGGGCCAGCCCGCTTGAATACCGAAAATTCCCCGATGACACCACAGAAGTTCAAGATCCGTTCCGCGCGAATGGTTGCGACTTCATCCCCTGGTTCTCCTGTCCAGACATTCCAGATTGGTAGCAAAAGAAGATATCGTGCTGCCAGTGTCTGCCAGTCAATGGCCGCGCAGCACAAAGTCATTCCGCGAATCCTCGTGACTCAGCCCGACGAACCACCATCCAACCTTGACAACCATCCCGAGACTGATCATCATCAGGTGACCATGTCACTTCTCGAGGTTCCCTCTCAACAGAATGGGTTCAATGCTTTCACCCACAGTCGGCAAGTACCTCAACCCTTGGTATCTGAGTTGGATTTCAAGAAAGGGAACTTCGCCCCCTCTTCTCCTCGCGGAAAGGAAGAATGGTTGAGCAAATGGGCCGAAAAGGGATCATCGAGCGGTAGGGGCATCCCGGACGAAAAGGGAGTTATGCGAGTTGAAGACAACAGAGTCTTCTTGCCTGCAATCACCACCGAGACCCCTGGGGCGCGCCGCCTCAACTGCTTTGGGGAGGACTATTGCTCTAACACACTGGAGAGAGCTGCCTCGGGGTCTTCAGGACTGGATAAGTGGCGTGAGGAAGAGGACCAGAACTGTTGGATGAAAAGGAAGACATGGATGGGACGGACAGTCGGCTGAAGGAAAACTCTCATCATTTTGACGAGCTTTATGCTTGGGAGAATGCAGGGAAGGAGGAGAAGGCGGGTGCCTACCGGGACGGGATGATCACCCAAGCCGGCAATATCAACAAAAATACCGATCCTACCATCGGGGATTCACCCGAAAGCGATAACAAACTGTACCAGGCTGCCATTCTTGCTGACATGTGCCAAATGTGGGGTCCAGACCGCTTTGACAGGTGGTGTGAAGTATATGCCACTCCTATTTCGAAATCTATCTAGAACGAGGCCAGCACAGAGCTCAAAAAATTCTCCGGAGTCCAAAGCGAGCCTGCTCCGGCTCAGGGTCAGGAAGAAGATGGAGTTGTCCTTGCTCCCCGACGCCACTCCTTCCAGTATCCCAACTCTCCCAAACGGTACCTCCGAACTCGCCGTAGCACGCAATCCACCCAGCGCGAGGATGATGTTGGGGCGAGGCTGCGCTTGATACGCTTACGGCTGGATCGCTGGACCGAAGGCCGGGACGACATGTGCTACGACGGTGACTTTGAGGAACACGAGTAGGTAGGGTAGCTTGCAAAACAGGGAACAGTTGTTGTCAGAGAGGAGACAGAAGGGGAGAGGGTGATGTTGAAAGATACAACGAAGGATGATGGGACATGGGGTTTCGAGGATGCCAGCAGAGAGCGGGCTATAGCAATGGAATTGTATGGGGACCAACTTAAACGATAGCGACTATACCTCTATTCACCATCACGGAAGTAGGTACCTCTAATAGGACTTGTTGAGCTGGCACAATGACCCAGAAACGGAGTGAAGAAGTGAACGTGATACGTTGCCTGAAATACGTTCCATGTCCGAAGAACGCTGTCCTGTTAATCTGCTGGTGATGCCGCATTCCCTTTGAGCTTCATGTTCAATAACATCCTTTGACTCTCGATCCTATCCAAGCCGTCTTAAATGTGTCGGGTTCGTCTCGGTCGTGACTGATTAGAGATTCGACTCGCCTTGGGCTGTTGTCCTGCGTCTTATCCCCTAAGCCAACTACTGCTTATCTCGAGAAAGAGTTTCCGAGTCCGGGTACCTCAGGGGGGAATTGCAAATGGGGGAATTGCAAATGATAGACCTGTGCTAGAGAGCCTTGGACTGCAATCAACCAAGAGCTCGTCAAGAACCCTAGGCTAGGCCAAGCAGAAACGTCCTTTGTTGCCAACAGCCAGCAGCAGTGGAAGGAAAATCCGTGTCTGAGCCCCTACAAGGTGCATAGTGCATGGCAGCATATGCCCATGATCTCCTCCTCTTTGATCTCGGCGTGCTAGCTGCTATTTTGCCCCAACGTGATTTCTCCCTTTTTATTATCAGTCTTGGATCGGTCGGCGACAAGTGGACAGCATTTCGCTAAGGTAGCTGTTGTAGAGATGCAAACTGCCGTGGACGTCGTTCGTCTTGCTGGGCAATTGATCTATGCAAAAGCGACCTCCCTCTGGTTTCTGGGTTAGCGACGATGCCATGAATCAGTCATTGGGACCATACCTTGGCCGTCATTTTCAGACTTTCTCTGTTCCGCTGACACACGGTGCTACCTGAGTCTGAATGGGAGTGCAACCGGGACAGGCTGTTTGTTTACTTGGAAAGGGGCATAATGCTTCGTATCGTTCCCAGTGGTCTTATAGCACTTAACGATGTTTTCAAGTGTCGTACTCGCGTGCACTCGATAGTACGAGCGCCGGCAAAGGCCTTTTTTCTTTGCCGAAGAGTTAGAGAGGTGGAAAACAGCGATCGCGGGCGATAGTAGTGCAAAAACAAACAGATAGCCCAAATGTCCTTGATGTCAGGTCGAGTGCAAGCGCTGAGGGCAGTTTGCGTGGGAATTGGTAATGCCGAATGTATAGCGCTGTCCAAATGCACTACAGCCGAATGCAAGCGCTGGTGAGAATTCGGGAGTGGTTACCTACCTACCTCTACCTCTAAAGGCAGATATAAGCGCTAAGTGGACTATCGAGTGGGAAATGTCGTACCAAGTTATTGCGCTGTCTAAATGCGCTGCAAGTGCGTATTAGCGCTGGTGGGGGAAAACGCAAGCGCTGAGTGCACTTTCGTGTGGGAAATCTCATATCATATTTTAGCGCTGTCCAAATCGCTATAATTACATATCAGCGCTGGTAGGGGAAAAAAGGAAGCGCTAAGTGTTTTTTTATATGGAAAATCCCAGCGCTGTCTAAATGTATTGTAAGTTCGTTGGAAGTCATGCGAAGGAAATAGACAGCGCTGAAATGGACAGCGCTTGCTATTACTCACAGGAAACGCCAAGGTGCAAATTGCTAGCGGTAGGAAAGCGCTGACTTTCCTTAGCAGTCGGGTACCTCGGCGCTTCAGTACCTGTAGGGCTTGGAGCAGCGCAAAATGTTCGTACCTGCCTAGGTACCTTAGGTAGCAGCATCTCAGCGCAATTTCCAAGGACAGTGCTCTTCTCCCAAGGGCAAGGCATTCCTCGAGCGCTTTGCTAGCCCACCAAGAATTACCAACGCAAAAGGCCTTCCGCATATCGCAACTGAAATCAACTACCAAAAACAGTCCTCAAAGATGCTTCCAAGCCGAGATGACCGCTTGATTGCGCGCATTTGGCAAACCTCCCTATCACCTTGCGCCAAAGCCTTCCAGCTAACATTGAGCCCTGCCAGCAGTATCGCAAAGACGCTTGAGCGTAGCGACGCCAACTTCCCCGAGCATCACAACAGCAACCGACCGACGCACTCGAGCTTCACGCCTGCACTGTAGCAACTCGATCGCCCGTCCCGTTCCTTCCGACCAAAGGAAAAGATTTAGCGAAAACCTTAGGCTCCGAAGACAAGTAGCATATCGCGAGTGTCGACGCCATCTGGCGGGCTACAGCTGAGGGTACACCAGTGACATCCTCCTGGAATAGGGATAGCAAGCTCAGCAACAAAACCTACAACATGGCGGTAGACCTCCAGCCTTTGTGCTGCTTCCAGCGAGGATGAGGATACAGATAACAAAGGCGTCCGTCACAGGTGGTGACAGTAATATGGAAACAAGACATTGTTAGCGGCTACAACTTTTCTTAGGGTGCTATCTTTATTTGCCTTTGTGCGGTTTCTGCCTGGAATCGAATGGCTGGTGTTGCAGCTACAGCAGGCATTTGATCGCTCCTTTGAAGGACTCTTCGGCAGCCAGAGGCTGCTATTTGACCTTCCGCCAACATCTACCATGAAAGGATATGATCATTGGAATTGCACGCGACCGATCTTTTCCCTTCCCACTTATTGAGGTTTTAGTTACAACCTTACGAACCGTCCTTTTCCCTGAACTACTAAGCCAATTTCGTTGTAGCAGTCGGTTAGGGGGTAGTCAAAGTTTGGCTGCTTCTAGTGGGCTAGACACTCCAATCCTTACCTAAGGATTGGAGGGTCTAGCACAGCACGTACAGCAACAGGTAGTCTGCATGCCATCCTACAAAGTCAACTTCCCGCGACCTACTTGCAGCTGATTTCCATCCGATTGAAGTGTCTTCTGGGCAGACCTGCGTAGTTCTGCAGAGTAGCAGATATGTTGGCTAGGCATACATCACAGAGGGGCTAAAACCTCTTTCATAGACGGAGGAGTAGCTTCTGGCGACACGTCGTACTGCAAGCTATTCTTTAATCGTTAAGTCTTTTGCTCTTTGCGCTTCCACGTCAGCCCAACGACTGCGAGAACGTGACCCTTGAGCTGGATACCGTGATGGACAAGTATACTTCAGCCCTGTCACTTTGCGAATGTTCAGAGGTGTATCCAACAGGTGACCAAAAATGTATCTAACTGGGGTAAACCCTACAATCCAAGAGACAGTCTGGAACCATTCGGGAGGGTTGGTCTATCACGATGGCTACCACAGGCCCGTCATAATAATAACAACGAAAAGAACTTAGTACGGTACCGGAGTAGTTGAGCTTCACGCTGGCAGTGCACAAGCTCTTCACTCGTTGAATTTAGAGACCTCAATACTGTTCAATTTCTTCCAGTTCATCGTCTTTGTTATCTCGCTCCTCTATCGTAGAGAGAGGAATACGTTTTGGATGTATCAGTTGGCATCCTACCTATGGAATCGTCTCATCCTCGTTCTTCTTTGGTTGCTAGAGGTACTCTTCGACCTCCGTAACTGTTTCCACGTCCCAGCCCTGTTCCGTTTCTGTACGTGTTGCTCTTTGGCTCGTTCTTCTCCCTGCCATAGCATCTTCTCTTGAGTTCGCTGATCCCGCCTGAATCGATAAGTCAAGGATCCCGGACAAAAGAGGATTGGCGCTACTTTCAGTACCTACGTTGCACGGAAAGGACACATATACGAGACTCACCATCTCAAGGCCAAGTAGATGAAGCTTTCACGTATGAATGTCTCAGGTACCCATCAGGAAGACAGGAATGATTGCGGTTAGGATGCAGGGCAGTGTCTATGGAAAGTAAAATATGCCCGCTTCAATCACAACATCAATGACCTGGATACTGAGGGACAAAAGACCTTTTCTCCGAAATATCTACACCTTGTTGCGTTTAAAGTTGGCGAGTCCGATCAGGCCCGTCTTATTATCCATGACCTGCATGGGACGCCAAGACGCATAGATGACCATGCACACATTTCGAATTGGGAAGCTGATATAGTCATCTCCACTGACAAAGACGACCCCAGGGCCTCGAGCGACCGCAAGGTATGCTATCTCATCGGGTGAATCGTAACTGTGGACAACATCGACGTTCAAGCAGCCCTTGTCTTGTTTCGGTTTGAAATGCTGGCAAAGCAACCTGACCATGTGGGGGTCAGATACTACCGCAATCACGATCCGGTCCTCGCTAACTTGGTCCGTGAAGAGAGTGTCGAGGATGATCTGCGCAGTGTCGCCGATAATGGACTCGTGTGTTTTTGTAATCCGTTGGATTAGTAGAAGCTCTCGGAGGGGCGCAAGCTCGATCGTGACGGGCTGTAATCGCGGGTGGTCGGAGTATCGATGACCATGGACGCCGAACGTAATCAAAATATCCGCACAGCCTTCCTTTCTCTGTGCCCATTCTTAGCTCAGGTGGTGAACCAAGAATTCCCCGGCGGCGGACGGGTTGACTTCAAGGTCCATGCAGATGATGGTCTTGGAACCGCGCCAGGCTTGCAAGGGCCGTTTGTCCGTGTAGGATAGGACGTACCAGCAGCTTGATCATTTCTGGAATCGAAAGGAAGCTGCCTTGATCTTGATCCGTGTGGCTTATTCTCCACAGCGACCACTGCTCCTGGACATAGCTGGACAATAGCCTCGCCTGGGCCGTCGTCGGCTGGATGTAGATCAGCCTCACGTCCGCATTTCCCGCCATTTCCCAAATGCGACGTAGCCAACGGGTGCTTTTGCCGCACCCATGTAGGCCTTGGATATGTACGATCGGGGTATGACCATCGCCCGCTGCGAGGAACTGTTGAAGTCGAGTATCCGGACTCGCCATGGGTTCTGTCCAGTCTGAACAAGCCAAATCTGTTAGCGGCGACGTGATGCGAGGAGGATTTATGCACATTTGGGGGGCAGCAGCTGGGCCTTCAGTGATTGATGGTTCCTTGACTTTTCCTCTGAGGTCGTGGGATCCGAGGTGTTTTGTTGTGAGCAATCGCGAAAACTGGGCTGCCTGGTTGTGTGTTGAATGGAGCAAGAGACCAGTAAATGGAACAAGAAGACTGCAGGTGAACGGATAACGGCGCTTGACAAACCGATGCCGATCTGCTTGAGCCTTGGGGATGGGAATGGAATGCCCAAACGACTTCTAGGCGAGTGTTATGCGCTGGAACTCCCGGTAGTGCTTGGAGATTGGTAAGAGGGAGCGCAGAGTACAGTTTGAAAGAGAAACAAGAATATCAAACATGGCGCTGGTAAAAGCCGTAAAAACCTACGACTTTACGTAGTAGAGGTGCAGATTGGATTTCGGGTGGGAGCAACTAGCGCTGATGGATAACAAAGAAAAGTTACATTTTGGTAGGAGAAGCGCAGAGTGGACTTTGAGAGGGAAATGACAATTTCAAGTTCAGCGCTTGTAAAAAGACGTAGAAATCACTACTGTAAAAAAACGCGACGCAGATTGGGAAAAAACCAGCGCTGATAAAATTACGGAAAGTTACATTTTGGTAGTGGAAGCGCAGAGTGGACTTTGAGAGGGAAATAACAGTATCAAATTTGGCGCTTGCAAAATAACGTATAAACTTGCTGTAGGTATTCAAGACGCAGATAGCCTTTTGGGTGGGAAACAACCAGCGCGGATGGATTATAAAAGAAATTACGGAAAGTTACGTTTCGGCAGTGGAAGCGCAGACTGGACTTTGGGAGGGAAATAATAGTATCGATTTCAGCGCTTGTAAAGCGACGCAGAAACTTGCTGTAGGCCATCAAAGCGCAGATGGCCTTTTGAGTGAGAAGCAACCAGCGCTGACGGAAATGTCGACGGGACTTACAAGGCTGAAAGCTTGGCAACCACTCAGCACTGACCCACCCTTGCATACCTCCATGCATGTTGCGCAACCCCTCTACAAACACAAACTTTGCAACGAGCAATCGAGCGCAATGTATTTGGATCGATGGCGACAAGGTTAGCGACCGCTTCAATCAAGAAGACGCCCGGACGGAGGTATGCATGCTCCGACCAGCTGCCTCGTGCAACAGACAAGTAGTACCATACCCGGCCATGTCTCGTGGCAGAGCAAATTGACTGATTGTTGCATCTCAAACAGGCGCAAATTGCTTCGTCGACCTGGTACACGTTTTCCCTCCGATACACCCGTTCAAGGCAGCGCATAACTCGAACACAATCAAGGATCACGAGCACGAGCCGACGTTGATCAAGTCAGGATTGCGCTGGAGACATTGACCGCGCCCAACACCATGACGACGTTGCGTTTCTCGTCATGCTTGCCCAACAAACCCGGTCGAATTTTATCTGCGTGTGCGTGTTATTAAAGCGGGCAATGGCACGTGCAACCGATAACCGGCAGGGCGCACTCGTCAGATATACAGTGGCAGAAGTCCTAAGAAAAGTGGCGAGGCGTTGACGCTGGGACGGGCCGGATAGTCAGGGGTCAAAGCATCGTCTTTATGACACTGATCGGTGATGGTATACTCGTGGGCCTTGCCAGTCCAGGGCCGTACCAAGAGATGGTTCTCGCTTTGGCTGGAAGACCGCTCCGGGAACGGGTTTTTGGGGGGCCAAGTGACCTCCCATTTCTCCAACCGTGGTCCATGCCGACAGTGCCTGGCTTGCGACAGGATCCGGTCATCATAGCAGCTCGAAAATAAAAGAAACGTAACGATGCCGCAGAGCCATGTCGCCGCTAACCATTGCGACAAAACAGCACACATAATTAACAATCTGATGATCAACGCGCCGAGACCGATGATACCCTCGACACCCTACCATGCCCCTCAACAGCTGTCGACCAAACCAAGAAGACGGCCGCGCTTCGCAAGATCGCATTGCGGCCCTCGCTTTGCCTGTGCCGACTTTGCTTCCCCGACAAGAATCTGACCGAGTTCGAGTCATCACTTGCGAAAGGCATTACGACTGACCTGCCAACACAAATCTCCCAGCCCGCCCAATAAGCCTCTCGTTCCACAAGCAGGACTCCACGATTCCCATCAACCAGTACCGTAGGCTTTGCCTAGATGGAAATTTGGAGGGCGAGAACATTCTTCTGTCTGAGAAACCCCCAGCTCGGGGATCCCGCGCTTTCAATTCGAGCAGTCTCCGTGTTTCGCCGCAAGCAACGGATTCAAACCCCGCGCTATTGATCCATACATGTTGGCTTCTGCTGCCCTGTACTCCGCAAAGATGGCGGATATTCTCGATAGCTTCACGGCCCCTATTGGAGTCAAGTTATTCGCCAAGACCGCCGATCTCCCCTGCCGTATATGAGGCAAGCTCTTGCCCGAGGTTGCTCTTGTGACCTTTTCACTCTTCGGTCTGTCTTTGCAACAGCCCTCCTCTGGGAGTATCTGCACGTCTAGGGGCTACCTCTGGTGGTCCAACATACCCAGAGCTTGACAGCTTCACAAAGTCGTTGCAACTAGAGCTCTAATCCAAACTATGTAATACCTGTGACTGCCGCCTTGACAAGACTACAGATAACTGTCTGTTGAGGTCTGCCCGGACCAGGAGAACTAACTAGGGTAGTAGCAAGGTAACCCGGGTGGGATTAGGAGTTTCATGAGGAAGTCTGTTGCCGTGTTCTCAGTAGTTCAACTCTGGTAACAATACCCAGTTTTCCATCCCCATTTTCTGCAACAATCCATTCCAGCTTGCCCGGCCAGCTCCCACCTGCCCACCTTATCTTTCTTTCGCTTGAGCGCTTTCACACAATGGGTCTACCCTAGGTATTGATCCATACCTATCGTATCCTCTGCAGCATCCCGGATCAAGTGAACAAACGGGGTGTCCGCCACGTACACTACTGACTTTGATAGTTACCTATCAAGAAGTGTATCTAGAAGGAAAATACCCAGTGGCTGGCACGTCGTCTACAGGGAGGAGCAGATATAAATGATCGCTTTTCTATTGGGATGATACGTAGTAGTGACACACAAGTAGATGCAGTCGAATGACAGAACGGCAATAAGCAGCGTGAATCCATGTAGTCGACTTGATCTCCAGTGTCTACCTCGAACCCTACCTACCAACTAGACTACCTACCAGCCGTTATCGTCATACAAGCCACACACCGCAACTCGGTTAATGACAATTTCAGACACTTATTATAGATCTTCTCCTCTCCGTCGAGCTCTTCTTACCAGCACTCGTATCGACAAACTGTCACTCTCTTGACAATCCCAGGGCGCCAGTCTTTGTTGCGTTAGCAGTTGTTCGGCCATGTCTCCTCCTCTAACTGTATCCTGTCTGACTTCCCGTCCTTCATGACTTAATCCGTAGCTTTCTATTTCTATTGTTGTCTCCTTCTGAGCTGTCAGCTTCGATGCCTTTTGAGATGGTTTGAACATTACAACGGCCCTGGCAACCACGGAATCCGCGCCGCTTGGTTCAAGAAGTGACAATTGTCCAAAAACGGCCTGTATGGTTTCCTCTACGATAGATGGCTGAGTTTACCTCTTCCAGACGAGAAAGGGCTCGAAAAGTTTATGAATTGTATAGGTAGAAAGTAGAAGCTGTTATTTGCTTACCCCTCCTGCTCTGTTTGCATCCCCTGAACAGCTTCTCGTCTGGGCTGGATCGTAAGCTTCCCTCGGCTTGACAGGTGCTGACTACTCGTCTGGTTGTCAGAAGATTGTCTCATCATGTCTTGTCAACATTCCTCCATATCATCTCGCTACGTGAGTTCTGCCATTTGACTGACGCTGCTTATCCCTGGGGAAGACAGCCGTATGTCATTCCACCCTCTGGTTTATATCGCGCGGCATTGTGTCATGGTCGAGTTTGATGCCAAGGTGTTCAATAGACCCTAACAAGTAGAACTCGTATCCTTGAACCAGAGCACCTGACTTGGTCGTCCTTCTTGACAATCACGACATTATCCCTGGTGTTCTGGTTCTCTATCTCCTGACATCTTGTTCCCTCTGCGCACCTACCTACCCGATCAAACGGTCTCAATCGGAAATGAGGAAGGCCTTGGGTAGGTAGGTACTGCATCTATCGAGGCCGCCGCACGATTCCCTTCCAGTTGAGACCGTGCCCTCTACGACACATTGTAAGCGTATGACTGAACCAAAGGCAATCGGTGAACTTACCAACCAACCTTTATTTGAGTACAAACACCCCAAAAGGTCTGCTGTAGGGGGGGGATTCGTACGTTGCTTGATTAGAACGGCCAAGAAGAACTCAACATCGTTCCTTTCCTCGACTGACACGCATCGCTAATTGTAGGACAAACGGAGTGAAAACCCATACTTGGTACAGATGTCGAGTGTCGCTGTCATCAAAACGAACACACATCAATAGAGTTCGCCTGTTGGTGAGGCCATTGGGAGGGGCGGGGAGGACAGCCATGATGAGAACTGGAACAAGAAAGGAACAAACATGAAGCGAACCAAAAGGGGCGGGCGACGGACATAGAAATCGAGCAAAAGACTTTGGGGTAATTCTTACCTCTATATTAAGTCCCAGATATATTGACTTGGACGGTGACAAAAACCCATGTGTTTCTCGTTCCACGATACGTAATTCCCGATCAAGGCATCATCCAACTAGCCATGTTGAGCTGGTCTCGATCGCCTCCTAGCAACATCCGGTTCAGAACATTTCCCATCCACTCGGCTTATCATCAAAGCATGTATCTGTTGGCGACGTCCTGCATAGAGGTAGTGTCCTCACTGGCAGCCTATTCCTTTTCAATATGAATCCGTGCAATTCTGACAACCGCTAACGTTTGAAAGTAGGTCTCCGGGAATAGGAACATCCAAGGATCCCTTCTCAAGCCGACAAAACATTTCGTCTCGAAAGACAGAATCCAGGAATAGACTTCCATTGAACGATAGAGGTATATATTAGACGTCGCACCGCTTTGTGCTGCTGACGTACTAGAGAGCGATCATCGAACACTTGGAAGTCACATCAACAATGGAAGTCGAGGCGGTACCTCCTAGACATTAGATCGCTCAAAAAGCATTTTTCCGCTATAGTAATAACTATTTCTGGCGATACAGTTGAAAAAGAGATAAGGATGTTCTGAAAGAGGTCAGAAATTACCTGGGTCCACTCAGGCCGATTGTGGAGCCAGACTTTCAGCCGTATTCCGTAAAACCGACGGGGAGTGGCTGCAGACGGCAATGCGCTAATCTTTAACAAGATTGCCCGAGCCGTGTGCCCAGAAATATCGAGCTGGTTTAAGCGCTAAGGAACAGCAAGCAATGTCCAGACTTTTTTGACAACATCTGGATCCAATCTAGCCGCCGGCCATGGTTGATGGTTCAGGGCCACCAAGGTACCCCGTGCTAGTGCTCAACGGGAATGGTGTGGAAACACTGGGCGTCGCGCAATCAGCAGGTACCCCCGGAGTGCAGCCCCTCAGCCTTGTCCGTTTTTGGAGGGAATGTTTCAAGGAAAGCCTCTCCCGCATGATCCCTGTCGGTTCCTCCCGTGGGTATGTCTGATTCCACTTGAATGAATTGAATGTGACGCCGCCAAGGGCACCGGTTGCTTGTCTTTCTCGGCTCCCCCCTTTTTTTCCTCTTCTTCATTCCTTCAATTATCGTCAAATCGCTTGCTGGTCGTCCCGATTGCAGTGGGATCCCTCCCTTTCATTCTTTACGTTGAGTTGGCCCGTCTGGGGTTGCGCGCATTTTGATTTGCATTGCCAACTGTCACTCTCTCTCAACCGCATTAGCGCCCCCCAACGTCGGTCGTCGTCGACGGATACCTACCGACCATCATTCGGTACTCGAAACACCATCCCTCTCGTATTACCAAACCATCGCCAGTATCGCCTGGTCCAACTACTACCGATCTCACGATCACCCCAATCCATTTGCGCAATTGTCAGTTGACCTGACCTTGCTGCCTCTCCCTACCACAATACATCCATCTCGCGAGCTCGAGATCACCACAGTCTTTTCGACACCTTACGATCACTACGATACACCAGAGATGCAACTCTGATCTCCCTTCACACGAACCGATAATTGCCTACCTCCGTACCCGACCAACCGAACCAGAAACCCACGATCCACGATACAATGCTTCTACCGCGATACCTCGCCTCGGCCATTGCGCTGCTGGCTTCCTCGGCCCTCGCCCAAGTCGTCACCGAATGCCAACCCCTCAACAAAACATGTCCTCCCGATCCCGCCCTTGGCATGGACTACTCGTGGACCTTCAACTCTACTCCCAAAGCCTGGGCCTGGGAAACCACCGTCGGCGCTGTTGATTTCAACATGGACAATGGCGCAGCCTTCACCATCAGCAAGCAAGGCGACTCCCCCACCCTGCGCTCCAAGTTCTACTTCTTCTGGGGCCGCACCGAGATTTGGATGAAGGCTGCTCAGGGCCGAGGCGTCGTCAGCTCCGTCATGTTCTTGTCCGACGACCTGGACGAGGTCGACTGGGAGTTTGTCGGCGGCGAGCCCAACAACGTGCAGACCAACTTCTACGGCAAGGGTGTCATCGCGTCCTCCATTCCCGGAAAGCACGACGTCCCCGGTAACGCCCAGGAGGAGTTCCATAACTATACCACCGTTTGGACCAGAGATTACCTTGACTTTTATGTAGACGGCAACAAGGTCCGGACTCTCCTGCCCGCTCAAGCCAACAACACTCAATATTACCCCCAGACTCCCATGCGTTTGTCGTTTGGTATCTGGGCTGGCGGCGACCCGAGAATGCCCCAGGGTACAAAGGATTGGGCTGGTGGTGAAACCGATTATAATGCTGGCCCGTACACCATGCATGTCAAGTCCGTCCAAGTTACCGACTACAGCGAAGGCCAGGAGTACGTCTACGGGGACCGCAGCGGCGCTTGGGAGAGCATCAAGGTTGTCGAGGGTAACTCCACCATCAAGGAGATCATCACGGCTCCGCCCAAGCAATCGGTGTCCGACAAGTGGAACCGTATGTCCAGCACAACCAAGACCATCATCTATGCTTGCTGTGCCGGCGCCGGTGCGCTGCTCCTCTTTGCTGCCATCTTCGTCTGTATCCGTCAGCGGCGACGGGGTGCGCGCCAGGCTGCTCTTGCTGAAGCCCAGTACGAGCGCGATCGCCTCGAGCTGGAACGGTTGCAGAAGGCCGGTATCGATCCCGATAGTTTTACGGAGCAGATGGCAGAGTATCATGCTGATGAACTCAAGAAGGACGGTATGGCTACCACAACCACTTACAGTGTTCCCCCTTCTCCGCCTCTCGATGGCGCAAACAGCACCTCGAATAGTCAATTCAACACGGTCTCAGCAGTTGGCGCTGGCGCCGCTGCTGGTGCTGCTCTCGGTGCTACCGGTGCCGTCGCCGCCGCCTCCCTCTCTCAAGCTCCCCGTGTCGCTAGCCCTGCTCCCGCTCCTGGTCAACAACAGCAGCAGTTCACATATGACAACAACAACAACAACAACAACAACAACAACAACATGAACTTGAACCGCGTCGCTAGCCCTGCGCTCTCTCCTGGCCAGCAACAGCAACAACTCAACTTCTTCGACAACAACATGAACATGGATCGCGTCGCATCCCCCGCTCCAAGCATTCCTGCCTTGACCCCCACAATCCCCAACGTGACTGGCGGCTACCAGAACCAATCCCAGAGTCCGGTCTTCCCTCCCAACCGTAGCTTCACCTCTCCGGTTCCTGGCCATAACTCTCAAGGGCCCATGTACGGCGACATGAACAGAGTGGGCAGCCCTGCTCCCGGCGGAGGACTCGTCCACCCGCAACCCCAACGAAGCTTTACCGCTGGTCCTACCGCTCCTGGATTCGCAAGCCCGCAGGCGGCCAGCTTTGACTTCAGTAACCACGGAGGTTACAGCAGCCCGCATGCTTCCACGTTTGGTGGAGCGGCGTACGGTCATCAACCAGGATCCGGACTTGGAACACAGTCTGGTGGTGCTGCTGCTTACGGGCAGGCTGGTGTTGGTCAGGTCCCTGACTTTGGTCTGCCGGGGCAGAACGGATTTGCGGAGGGCAGGGATAGTTACTGGGGCGATACCCGTGATGAAGATCATAACCAGGGACATATGAACAACGGGGGATACAGGTGATGATGATGGGGGATGTGGACACGGGGGATGTAGGATGCTAGGATCTGGAAGTCATGTGTATCGGCAGTTCCCTCTCGAGGTTGCATGTTGATGGGGTCATATGATTGACTGCCTTTTACTTTTACTTACTACTTTACGAGATCATTTCGATACTTCTCTTTATCTCTGCGATACGATCAACTTTTACGGGCTACACTAGAAAACAGAAAAGGAAAAATTCAGGGGTCACATTGTGTATCGTCATATCGAAATGATGAATGCATCCAGTAGTTATGATTGTTGAAGGATTGAAGTTTTCGCTCAAGTACACGCAGCAACTAGCCTGGGGTCTTTAACGGCATGTCCAGAGTGTCACTCCCAACCACTAGGAATGATTGATCAGCCGCTTGCCCGGCTAGCTCAATCGGTAGAGCGTGAGACTCTTAAGGAGTTGCTCCGTAATCTCAAGGTTGTGGGTTCGACCCCCACGTCGGGCTCAATTCCCGTCGTTCCATATCTTTTTGGTCCAAATTCGTTTTGTCAGAGCAATCCCATTACATTGTTGGGGCACGCTTTTGGTCCTGCTTTTTCTTCTTTTGCTTTTGTTGTCTTGAAATATGGATGTCCTCGTTCACACACGTACTGCTACATTGTCCAATTTGCATCTTTTTGACTTAACCGTTCCTCTCTCCATCTTGCGGTCTCTTCCGTGACCACACTCAAGGGGCCACTCAAGGGGCAACGTTTCCCGCCAGGAACAGCTACCAACGTTTAGCTGCGTCGGTGGTGGTGTTGGTGTCTCGCCCCTCTGTCCGCCCAAGAACTATGGCACAGCAGATGTATCGACCCTGCGGACATAGACCATAATTCCTCCTCTATGCACCTGCTGATGAAGTTTTCTTCCATCCCTGCGACGTTCCAGCCCCAACACCGACCTCATCAAACTCTTGTACTGTGTCCTCTCCTCTCTCGTCCTTTGCAAAGCCTCGCCTCTTCAATTCCCAGCACGTTCGAATTCAGCTGCCTCCGGGATTCATCAAGTCGCGTCGTTCGGTGTTGTACACTTGCTTTCCTCTTTATGTATGTATGTCGAGCTAGATATCGTACAGCAATCCCGTCTTGAAAACCCCTAGAGAACAGAACGCCTGAAAGAAATGCCGGTTATAGTACATGGTGTAATTGGATGGTGATGTCAGAGGATCGGTATGCGAGCATTACGGGTGGGAGAACCCGGGCTTGTTTGATGGTTTGGAAATCGAAACATGTATTCTCACTCAAGCCTTGGTCTTTTGCTCCTGCGCCGGTTGCGGCTTCTTGTACTTGGGGTCTAGGATGCCGACCTGTTTCGTGAGTGATTGCAATGTCAGCAAGAACGTACAGCCCATGAAAGTTCGGAGAGAAAAAACGTACTAGGGACAATAACCTCCAAGCAGTGTCGGTCGGCTGAGCTCCCACACCTATCCAGTACTTCGCCCTTGTAATGTCCAGCTTAATGTCCTTGTGTAGCTTCCCGGTGGTGTCGTAAGTGTCCTTCTTGGGGATGGGGTCGTATGTGCCAATGACCTCGAGAGGCTTGCTGTTGCGCGCGGTTCTAGGGAGTCGGAGTTAGCTGATGGCTGTCCGCATGGCCGTGTCGTGATCGAAAATTATGTACCTGGCGTGAGCAACGACAATGTTGTAGAAGGGAGCATTGGTGCGCCCAAAGCGGGCGAGTCGGAGCTTGAGAACCATCTTGGACCGCGGGAGGTTGAAGGGTTCTGGCGCGGTGGTGAAGGGATTGTCGCCGATGAGGTTCGAAATGTCGAATCTTTTGCGCGGACGTCGGCAAGGTCGCGCGTTGATTCGGTTGCCGGATCGCTCACAGAAAGATTGTGGGGTGCTGCCGGGAGCCCAGAAGCTGCAGTGGTATCCCGGCAGGCAATTGCCACTTCGCTTCAGTCGGTTGCTTCACGAGCCACTTTTTCTCAGTTGAAGCCACATTCAAAGGTGTGTCAGCCACGCACTTTACCGCAGTCATTGTAAGCAGGCACGAGGAGGATCATGATGCACTGAGTGGATCGACGATCGTGCATGGAGGAAGCAGCGAGCGAGTGATGTCAGTCAGTGTAACACACAAGAGGTACTGTTGTACACTGCATGCGAAAAATGAAACCGAATGCGAAAGGGCATTCCAATTCTTTCGATAGCAAATCTCGTCTGGTTCCATGATTTCCAGAATTCTCTGCTCTTCATCGTCAAGCTGGATGGAAGCTTTTGAAACGTCCCATCCTTTTCCGTGCACCCTTTAGCATCTGCAGACCACTCTCAATACTGCCACTTCTCCTCCGCCTCTCATCCCGAGAACCTTCCTCGCCTTCCATCACTGCACGTGCCGTCCAACACTCGTCTTTTGTAGTAACCGCTGCGTCCATAACCACACACACCATGGCGCTCAAGGTATGTCACTGTCGCACTCACAAGAAGCCAAGAAGGCCAATGGAGACGGAGGTTGCCGTGTAGGCCTGTGCAACACCAAGGGACCTTCCTTTGCATAATTCCCCCATCGATGCCCACAGACACTCATAGAATGGCCACCTCCAGACCCTCTCTGCAAAGGCTGCCGCGGCTCTCGACCGCGAGCTCATGAGCACGGGGGCCTTTTCCATCGACCAGCTCATGGAACTTGCAGGCCTCTCGGTCTCTCAAGCTGGTCAGTATCTCTGCCGCCATCTCATCTCTTCTCTGCATCTTTTGTTAACCATCATCATCCACAACAGTTGCCCGAGTCCACCCTATCAAGCAGGGCCGCCGAGTGCTGGTTGCTGTTGGCCCTGGAAACAATGGTCAGTTGCTGAATGTTTGGGTCCTTCAGGGGCTGGGTGGTCCAAGCGCTTACCTGTTCTGTGCCTTTTGTCAGGGGGTGATGGCCTCGTGGCTGCTCGACACCTTTTCCATTACGGCTATCAACCAGCCATCTACTATCCGAAGCGACCCAAGAACGATCTCTATCAGGTGAGTGAATCTCTCCTTTTTTTTCCCTCCTGACACCAGGTACACGGGGTTTGCAGTTTGCAAGTCGATATGTCCTGCTGCTGGTGCTAGAAGCAATCAGATACGAGTCAGGATATTGGTTCGCTTGAATTGCAACACAACACTACGGAGACGAGAAACAGTATCGAAGAGTCTATTGGACTCGTACTCAAGATTTTCTGTCTGTTTAAGGAGTGCCATGCTTGCTGTCGATATAGTATCTCAACCCCCGATCCAACCACGTCAGGCCCTATCTCACACGCAGTCCCCGTGCGTCAACTATTCGTTTGAACGGCCTCATCTGTTGAGAGCCCACCCACCGTATCGTGTATCTGATGGATTGGGCCTCATGCTAACACGTCTCCGTCTCCGCAGCGCCTCGTCAAACAATGCGAAGACCTAGAGATACCCTTTGTCGATGACTTTTTCGCTGCTCTGGAGTCCACCGACCACGTCGTCGATGCCATCTTTGGTTTGTTTCCGAAGCCATGCTTTGCTCTCGGCTGGAACTGACGCTCGCTTCTAGGTTTCAGTTTTTCTGGCGAGGTCCGGGAGCCGTTCCCTGCCGTCATCAACGCCATGGCCGTGACAAAGGTTCCAGTGACCTCGGTCGATGCTCCATCGTCGTGGGACATCAACGAAGGACCGCCCAAGTCCGGGGTGGGCAGCAACTTTCACCCTAATGTCCTGGTTAGCTTGACGGCACCGAAACCTCTGGTCAAGTACTTCAAGGGCCGGCATTTTGTAGGAGGACGGTACGTACCGTATTTCTTTCGTTTCATCGTCACGGTAGGGCTTGTTGTGTGGCTGATGCTGATAATCAGGTTCGTTGCTCCGTCGATTGCAAAAAAATACGACTTTGACGTTCCCAAGTATGAGGGTATCGACCAGATTGTCGAGATCACCGACAGCCAAGTCAAGATTTAAATGCTCTTTGCCGCCCTGTCAACGGGGTCTCGCTGGGGCTGGCTGGCTCGATGGTGGTGTCGCTGCTCTTTTCTCGGATCAACCCAGGCTACATGAGAATGCAGCCCCCGTGCCGACTGTTTGGGCAAGTAGGGCTCGGACAGCCTCCGTCGTTCATGTCCAAGCGCTTTCGAATGGTCCCGTTTGGGCAGCGGATCAGTGGTGGATGGCAGTCCTTGCAAAACTCGACGTAGACTAAGTAGTCTTTCCCGCAGGCTGGGCAGTCATAGGTGATGTGCTCGATGCACATTAAATCGGACGAGGAGCAACGGGTTAACGAGTTGGTACGGTTAATTGTCGACGGTAAATTCTGGCATCTATGGGCAACATGGGCTGCATCCGATGTCGAGAGTGTTGATGTTTCGCTTTGGTCTCTTTTTTTCGGTAGTGTGGCTTGCGTGCAGGATGTCCTCTCCTACGTTGTGTGGTATGGATCGCCGGTGGTGTGGCGTGGCTGCTCCTTTCTCTCCTTGGTGACCTGCTGACAGGCGGACTGGCTGACGGCCTGACGGCTGGCTTGGTATGGTACGACGTTGGTTACTCTTCGAACAAGACGGCCAATGCGATAGGACGATGAGGTGTTATTGCAGCCAGAGGTCTGGCAAATGGCAAAACGCAGACCAACCCTTTCTGGATGATGGGCGAGCAGAGAGGGGCTTGGCAGGGCTCCAACAGAGTGGTAACTGGTGCTGTTTCGGTTCCCGAAATAGGCAAGCGAATCGGTAACAAAACAAGAGACTGGCAGAAGTGAGGTGGTGGGTGGGGGAGGTCCGCTAGCTGCTGGGTTCAAGCTTATAGCGTTGGGTACAGCAAGCAACCAAGACACTTATCCTTCGTTCCATCTACTACTGGGAATGAGGGAACACGCAACACGCCTTCGACAATGGAGAAAGAAGTGACTCAAATGAGCTCACAAGCACAGCCCTCCGTGGCAAGCTGTTGGAAAAGGTGTGGCGTCGGTTTACCTGACTTTTATGGTAATAGGTTGGCCACCGGAAGAAGAGCGAACAAGCAGCGAACGACATCAGTGTATTGGCTTGCTGTGTGTGACCATACACGCAAAAAAGGGGAGCTCCATCTGGTAGAATGAATGGGGAAAGGGCCACAGGCTTAACAGGAATGACTGAGTCGGGTCGGCACCGGAGCCAATATTGCCCCTGGGGCCAGTGGACATTGCCAGTAGTCCACAATTGTCGTGCCTATCTTTTTGCCGGGTTTGGAACCTGATACCCAGTTCATGCTGTGAAAAAATAACAAAATAACAACGAGAGAAATTTCGAGCGGTATATACATAAGCCCCATCGTGCAAGCCTAGTTCCCATTTCGTTTCTCACATCTCCTCGCGCCGCACCGCACTTTTCACATGCGTTTGACACGGGTTTGTCCAAAGGGGGAGAAACAAGCAAGGTGTGTCGGTAAAAATTCGAGAACCACAGGCATCCTTATGGTACCGGGTATGGATAACACTGTCCCCGTAGCGGCTCAGGAGCATTTGCTCCGGCAAGGTCTAATTCGCTGAATGGGGTGCGTCTTGCTCAGGCTAAACGGTTTTTATGTTTTGACACTCGCCCCCCAAAGCCAAAGTAGCGCTAGCAGCGTGCTATAAACTACGTAGGGATTGCGGAAACGGTCGAGGAACATGAAACAGAACCTTGTCCCCCCGATTCCTTGGAAGTTGCTGCTGAGCTTCTGTGAGAGAGGACCCAACGGTACATACACGCGGATCCCCACTGCCCCAATCTGCGGAATTCCACTCCCCTGGTTGCCTTGCGGCACTGCAAGGGCAATTGCTACGCTACAGCGGCAACCAGGAAAGACATGGAAGTAGCGGGACCCTTCTTTGTCGAACCCTGAAAGACCGTTGGAAATCTTTCCGGTCTCGCACCGCTGCACTACTAGACTTTGGACCCTGAAGACAGGACCCCGGATTGAACGGCGTTACGGGAACGATTCGGCCACTCGCGAGTCGCACCGTCGGGCGGGAGTCCTAGTCGTTGGTAGGTACACTACAACTCTGTGAACTCGGCACACTAGTAAATATACACCACCTCTACACATATAGCGTGACTTTATTCCTTGAACCCTGCAGATTCCGCTGGGCCTGACAACCTGGAATTGAGGACAAACCGAAATCTCGCAAGCATGACTGGAGTGTTGCCTGCTTGCTGAAGGATTTGCAATAAAATGACTCACCCAATCAAAGGTCCTCAAACAACGGACAAAAACCCGAAATCGACATGGGAATTGTGAGGGGGAGATGGAGAAACCCACAAATACCATCTACCTGTCATCCGCCGATGAATGATCGACGACGTTATCACAATCTTGGATAATCAGAACGACAATCACCAAATTTGGGCTCAACTCAAACTGCCGGAAAACCCTATCATCATGATTGGAACACCCAAAGCCGCCTTGCAGAACCCCCCTAAAGCTGTGGAATAGTTAGTTGGGGTTGATAGTAGATACCAAATGTGTATGAGAAAAAAATGGCTGGGTTCTGACAGCAGGCTGCTTCTTGACTTGGCATTGTATTCAGAGACCCTTCTAGATCCTCGGCTGAAATGAAATTTCACCTTTACACTAGTGTGACCGAATGAAGTCTTGGAGGATTGTGGCAATACCATTGTTTATCGAAGCCCCTCTGCTGGCTTTTCCTTATGTGTCATGAAAAGTGTTCCACGCCGAACGTAACCTTACCCTCCCGTTCTTTTGTTGCAGGTGGTTTGGGTTGGATTGGATTGACTGATACTGTACTGTACCATAGAAAGATCGAAATGTCGAGGTATGTAAACATAATCGCTTGTGAGACGAGCATGTATTGTAATGTCGTATTCTTTGTATCGGTGGGTTCCGCCTATGCCCCCTTGCAGAAACACGTCCCCAACGGGCCGCCCGCGAGTGCGAGGTGATACCCTACGATAAGATGCAACAGAATTGTCTAGATCGTTTGATATTGGTAATTTGTGTTTTTTTTTTGGCAAGATTAGGCCTCACCGTGGCCATATACATACAATAACTGGACGATGCATGCATTTTGAAATGAAGGTGACGACATGTCGATCAGATTTTGCCTGCCTAATCCAAGAACAGTGAACGAACATCTTTGACGATCTCATAGAATACCCACCACGGCGGCTTGCTAACTCGTGGCGCGCCTTCTCGTTTGGGACGACAAGACGTTGACTTTAGCTTTGTCTCGGGAACTGCCGGACGAACGAGATTACCACAACTACCGCCGATGCCAGACTTTTGAGCAAGAAATAGCCAGACTGACTGGAAATCCAATTTTCATCTCGATGTCTTTTACTTTTTTGTTGGATCGGCGAACCTACGGGGACATGTCGGTATGTGGATCCTTGCAGGTCGGTGTCGGTCCGGGTTTTGGACACACTATTGAAACGTCTTCCTAGGTTTACCGGCGTCGTCCCGGACGGACGGACGGATCCTCGTATTGTCTAGCTACCTATTCTTATCAGCGGCTCGCCATCAAACTTTTCCGCAGCTCAAGTTCACCAGCGTCTCAGTCCGTTGGCCACTCAGATACGAACGAGACGAGAGAGGCCTCCTCGCTTCCTGCTGCATTTGCCACGGTGGATGATTCTCGGGGAGCTTGCAAAAGTTCCGGGCATTTGGCACAAAATCTTTTTCACCTCGGCTGTCTGATGTCGACGTTGTCAATTGATATTGGTCGTCCAAAATGCCCAAGCCGGCCTGATAGCTGTATGGGATCCACGTAGAAATCTTCAGAGCCGGACTCGGTTCATCTTTCTCCTCTGGGACCGTCCCTGATATCTATGACTGGGCATGCTTGCCTCGCTCGCGCCTAGGCGGCGGAAGCGGACGTATTTCCGACACGGTGGGGATTGTACGTAAACGTCGAACATGGTTCAGAGTCGCGTGGAATCATGGTTCCGTTGTCGCTGCTAGGATTCGGAATTCTCCAGGGAGTGACCATGATGGTTCGCTAGGTACCTGGTATTCGACGTTTTATCACGACTGTTGATAGTTTGAACCGGCTTGGACCAACAATAATCCGTATCAGCTAAAGAATCCTGCCGTCGTTGAGAGAGATGTCTGAAGGGACATTATCGGTTCTTAAATTGGCGCTATGAAGGGACCCAAAAGTTCGGGCGGCATTCGTCCTTACAAGCGTTCATCCGCTCCCTCCGGGACCGAGCCGGGGCCGACTCGGGGCCGATCCGTTTCCGTGCTGCCGCGATCCCGGGCCGCCGATCATCGGGTAGACTGACGGCAATTGGTCTGATGGCTTCGAGGCACGAGTTGAACCTGGGAATATCCGCCATGTCAATTCGGCAAAGACGAACGGTCCAACCCGAGTGAGCTGGTCAAATACAGATGCACCCTCATCGCAAATGCTTCAGGCGGTTTGCGCTAAAACACAGTGGCACCATACTGCCGGGACAACCGTGTTGAACAGCGGAATCCTTATCTTGTCGCTTCGCCAGGGTCTAGAACATACCTGCCTTTATGGAAAGTCTGCACCATCACATGTTTTGACTCCCAAACTCTTCTCGCTCGCAGCGGGCTTGATGCTCCGGCAAACTTGCCTGCCGACTGGAACTTGCGGACCGTTACTACCCTCAATTCTGAACCTTCCCATGGTAACTGCCAGTGAAGTGGTTGAATATTCTCCGTCTACCGTGACAATGGGGCCTCGGCGATGTGAGGCTTCAGGTGAAGGCGGGGACGGCGAAGTATATGCATGTGTAGAGGTATTGGTACACATTAGAAAGATATCGTCTTTTTTCAATTTGTTCATATGCTCCTTCAACATCGGTCAGACTATGTCACAAAGCATACCTCTAGGGTAGCCATCAATACTTGGGCGAATCTTCTTGGTCCGCTTTTATATGCGCTCCGCTGGGTGACTAGAGGTACCTCTATGGTCCTTTGCTAACACAACTGTTTTGTTTGTGTTTGTTTCTTTTCTTCCAAATCACACGCTCATTTGCATTTCAGACCACGAGTCCTCACCAACCCTTCTTCCCTCACTCATCTTCTCACGCCAATTACCCCGAAGCTCTTCAGAGATGCCGGCTTGTGACTCCGACCAGGAATCGGCACACGCACAGCTGTTGTTGTTCTCGACGCTTTCACTCAGCTCGTTCTCACTGGCGTCGCCGTGTTGCTGCTTATGAGCCTCGGCGGCATCATCGACCTGCTCCCGAATGCCATCAAGCGATAAGGCGCGAGCTCTGATTTCGGCTGGCGTGATGACATCAATCGACTCGTCTACAGGGTCTGCTTCACCGTCGATCGTGGCGCATCCGCACTCACACGCCATACTCTCAAAGGCGCTGTCCCTCGGAGGATCGACGTGAGCACCATCCTCGCCGCAACCACATCCTCCATGTTCACCATCATGTCCGACCTCCACCTCCGACCACGAATCGGCTCGTCCGTTTCCATGTTCATATCCTCCTCCCAACCACTGTTCTTGCTGATGTCCATACAAACCAGGCCAGTATCCAGCCTCCTGTTCATATCCCCATCCATGCTCAAATCCAGTTTCGTGACCCCAGCCTGGTGCCGTCGACCACATCCCCTGCATCCCTTGTTGACCCCGAGGCTGTACCTGGGGAGGGTGGCGCCTTCCATGACCCCCACTAACACCCAAAGCCCGCAACTCCCTCACCACGGTCACCATCTCCGCTACCCTCTCCCTCTTGATTTTACGAAACTGCTTCGCGCGGCGGCGGTGGAAGTTGTATTTGCCGTGGCGCCAGATCTCGACTTCATGGGCGGCGTCGAGGCTGTTGAGCTGGGCTTGGACGTTTTGGAGACGCTGGGTCAATTCAATGACGGTGGGATCCTGAACTTGGGGATGCTGGAAGTGGTGGGGTGGGAAGGGATGGAGCTGGTGTGGGGAAGGAATAGGGATAGCGTGAAAATGGGGTGGACGGGCAGGAGGGGCAAGGGGGGCTGAGAAGTGCTGGTGGTGATGGGAGAACTGATGGGGGTCGGGAAAGTAATGAGCAGAGAAGGGGAAAGAGAAGCTATAAAGCTGGGAAACAGGTGGATAATAAGGAATGGCGTACTGCTGCCCCTGCCGCTGCTGCTGCTGCTGAAAAGGAGGCTCGAACGGTGGCTGCATGTACAAAGGAGCACTGGAAGCTGGGTGGTAAGGAGTCCAGTACCCCGGGGCGTGAACAGAGGGTGAATGGCCACCGCAGCCTTGTTGACGAAGGGAGTACTGCTCATCATGGGCTGCATGCTGGTTCTCGTAGTGGTCGTGGTCACAGCATCCTTGATGCTCGCCTGGGGAATACGTGTCTCCCTCATAGCCTTCGTCGTCCGGCTGACCTAGATCGCCGACTCTCTCTTCCCGAGCGCGATACTCGTGAACAGCTTGGTTGAGCTTTGCCGTCAAGTTGGGAGTTACAGGGCGAGTCCCACCCTTAGATGCATCAAGGGTGTTGTGGCCAGGGGCTGGGGTACTGTATGACTGACTGGGTGAAGCCTGGACGGAGGCTGGGATGTAAGCCATGATGATTCTGGGAGCACCGCGGTCAGTCTTGTCGGTTTGCCCATTTTGCGTTGGCTCGGCATCGTTGTCTACGTTGCCAACTTCCTTCTCGCATGTTTCTTTGGCAATGAGGACATCCCCTTTCAGGCCACTTTGTGGCTCCTCCACGGTTACCGACATGATCCCCTACAAACCTCGCTTTAGGTTTGCTTGACGTCCTTCTGCGTAGCGGTAGCTATAGTATGTCAAGAAGCTGTCCTTGCTTTTCTATTTTGAGTTTGTAAAGGGAGGTACCTGTTGGTCCTGGATATGCTGGAAAAAAGTATTGGAAAGCCAAACAACTTATACCTCTCAGGGCCGCCAAAGGGCTAGCAACAAAGGACCGATTACCACTTCCTGAATCACGCTGAGTGCTATTGTTCCGTTTGCTGTCATCATTCACTTACCCAATTTGCCTATTGTCCATCTTCCGTCTATTCGAATTACACCGAACCTTGACCTCATTGAAGGCTGGAGCTCGTCAGGTTATTCATATGCCCATGGGTGTCTGGACGGTCGTGAACCCAATGCGTCAGCCACACGGGCAGGTCAGGCGGAAAACATGACATGGGAACAGCGTGGGAGTGCTTCCGTGTGATGTCCGGTCTAAGTAGTCGATATTGCTCATTCATAACAGGGTTTGCCGGCGGTGTCATTCTGTCATGGTTGTTTGCCTAGACGCTGGACTCATTTAGAGGCTGCTAGGCTTACTGTGGGCACGACGGGGTGTTTGGCCAGATTCAAGGTTTTTGGGATCAAGGGAACCGGCTTGTTCCCGCTTGAAGTGTTTGCTAGCTAGAGGTACCCAGTAATTGACAGCACAGTTTGGGTGGTGTTGGTCAGGCACAAATGAGATGAATTGGAAAAAAAACAGCGAGGGGATTTGAATACCAGCAGTTATGAACCCTTAAGCGAAGAGGTACGGGTGGTTCTAGCCATGTGTAAGGGGAATAACAAAGATAGACGCGAGGCTGTCGACCTTGAAGACACAACCAATGCTGATCCGGTGGCCACTATGCTCTGCCCCTACTCACGACCATGTATCTCTCTCCTTAGCCCCTAGCCTCAAGAACTCTGAACTATGCATGGGTGTCTTGGTGGAGCGTCCAGTTCGGCACATCGAATGGTCAGTTGCCGTGTCCGTCCACGACTATTGCGACCAAGCTCTCCCTCCATCGCGGTGCCGCGGGTTCTTTTGCGGGTATATCTTTTGAGTTCTGATGCCGTTTCCCTTGCAAACATCCCAGTCACCGCACCGGCCCACCTCCCTGCTGCTCCAACCTCATCCTCAACTCCCTCTCTTTCTGGGCCACCTCCATCTCCAACCTTTCGACACTATACTTGAGCGCCTCCTTCCGCTGCCTGACCACCTTGGCTCTCAGCGCAGCCTCCCCATTTAGCTTCTTACTTCCGGCCTCCTTAATGCCCTTTTTCTGTATGCCCCCGGCACCACTTTTCTGTTCTCGATTGTAATTCGACAATCTCCCGCCATTGAGCTCACACCTGGCCTTGAGCGTCTCCACCCTCCTACCTTTTCGCTCCAGCTCCTTATCCACCCTCTCCAGTAGCAGCTCAATGAATGGGCCGATTTCGTCGCGCAACGAAGCTTCGGCGGCTTGTAAAGTCGGTTGGGGGATCAGCTCGTAGTGCCGAACAGTCTTGAGGACGGAGGAGAGTCGGGGGAAGTCGGAGGTGGACGAGTCGAGGAGGGAGAGAGAAGAGGAGAGCAGGTTGAGAGAGGAATGAAGAGGCGGGAGGAGGGTGGAGAAGGAGGGGGGTGGTGGGTTGTAGTTGTAGTTGTAGTTCATCTTGGCGATTCGGGTGGGCGAGTGCGCCTCGCGGGGAGACGGGGAGTTGCCCGATCCTCTAGTCTTGACTAAGGGGGCTCGCGACTCGAAGAAAGGAAGTCTGCGCCGGCTGTCTCGTGGCTCGGGACTGTGGCTTGGGGATCGTGGGCCGTTGCGGTTTGTTTACTTTCGGCGCCGTGGTCGTTCGTCTGTGGATTTGAAGGGAATCGGATCGCGATGGTCTTTGTCCGTGTTCGTCTGACAGAGTGGCGTGCGAAAGTGGAATTTATGAGGATAATCGTTGCCCCGTGTTGATCTGGGGAAGCGAAGAGGCAGAGATGATGAAGATGGCCGGAGGGGAAAGTGGAAAAGCCAAAAAAGACGATCCGTCGCGTTTCTTCCTGTCTCCGCGCGTCATACCTAACATCCCGCCTAGTGCACATACTGGGGAGCCTTCCCGATCCCGCTGTGGGGAACACTGCAGCCCCCTGAACGGTGGACCCTTTTGGTGAGACGCCCCGTGCACTAACCTAACTGCTGCCCTGTGGGGCTGTTAGTGCCGTGCCTTGCATCACCCCGCCTTGAGCTTCCATCGGATGTCTTCCATGCGCCTGGACTTTGACTGGTCAACCCCCATCCATACCTCTAAACTCGTGGCCCTCTTTATCAGTTTGTAGAGACGTACGAGTTCTGATCTTGGCTCGATGAGTGACGCGTCTTCAATGCCCAGATCCATCTCCCCCAAGCAGTGCCATACTGGTTTCCTTTTCCTCTCGTTCGATCCTTAGGACCGGCCTCAAGTTCCTTGATCACAGATGTTTTCTCTTGGGATCCGAACGCGTACGCTTTATGCCGGTAAGCCGTCGCAAAACCCCCCACTGCGTCTTGAACAGGATTAACCCATTTTATCCTGGGCAGAATGAGAGAAGCACGACGACACCGAAGCTGATAATTTCTATTCGAACTCAAACAGAAACACGGACTAGTTGCACGAGACGGCAAAGCAAAGTCAACTGGACGAGCACGACAAGAACGTAGCGAAAACAGTCTTGGGTATCTCTGAAGAGACCGACAGGCGCACGAAAGAGCCACGCTTCCGTCTTCGGATGATCCAGATCCGGCTGTATGCGGATCTCGAAATTACCGAGGTTACAATGACAACCCAGGAATCGATGCTGAAAAGAGCTGCATATGGGAATTAAGTAAGCATAGACTAAGGGCAATGTGACAAACAGGAGCACAGGCGGCTCATGGGGTACGTTTGCCACGATGAGTGCGATCAGGACCAGAGCGGTAACGGCGCTACTGGAGAAGGTGGCGGCGGCGGCGGCGTAGAGTACAAGAAAACTACGGACACGGGTGAAGGTAGGTAAGGAACAGAGATGCGGTGTGGTGTCTGATAACCAGAGAGCAACGCGACCGGGGAAATACGCTCGAGGTGTCAGTTCCTCGAACATTTTGCTGTCGCTTGAGCGGATTGCTACGAATTACAATCACAGCTATCTTGATCACGGGATCAATGCAAGCAACAAAACAAGCAATTCATGTCATCACAGGACCTACGTCTACACTCCAACAACCTGCATATTTAAGGCTGTTCGATACATAGTACCCATCTCCTACCCATATCCCTGTCCGAGATGTGATGGACATGGACATGGGTGGTGATCAGCGAGGTTAGGTAAGATCCTCGCGTCTCCACACGTTTGCTCCTGGGTAATTTCGATAATCTCGGATTTTCCTTCATCATGAAGATTGGAAATTGGAGATTGAAACTCGAGAATTGGGAGGCAGCCAACGGCCTAGGGTAATCATCGGACTCGGTACTACACGTATCATAATCAACCGGACTGTCTTCATTCTCTAGAGGTAGTTCTAACATCCCCAACCCCCCAGCCAAAATCCTGCCCACTTGATGTTCCATTGCTGCTGGATTCCCTTTTGGCTTTCCGTCCGTCCATCCTCTCCCCGTTCCTCACCATGCATAAAGTTCGTAAAAGAGCACCCATTTCCATCTTCCCCGCTTTTTATTCCCCGTTCCCTCTTCCGTTGCCTTTCTCCAGCAGCAGCTTGTCCTTTACCGTAGCGACAGAATGGAGAATAGAAGACATATAAAGTTGATACAAGAACTAGTGAAACATAAGAAAGACATCGAGAAGGAAAAAAAAGGGGTAAAAGACATTGCAAGAAAAAATAAAACTCCATTCCCACCCAAACCTTGCCCCGTCCGCATCCAACATCCTGTTTCTCCTTCGTTTCCAAACGAGCCACGGGTTTCTGCTGTGTCGCATTATGAGTCTCGTGGGTGATCGAGAAGAAAGTGTAACGTTAATGTGGGTATAAAACGCCGACTCAAAAGAAACAAAAAAACCACTTCATGATTTTGTTTTGTACTAGCGGTTCATACCGAACCGCCGGATTCCCTTTTCTCCAAAGGAAGAGGAAAACATCAACTCCATCCCCGACCCATTCAAATACGCCGC
Organism: Neurospora discreta FGSC 8579; assembly: GCA_009805215.1. NCBI lineage: Eukaryota > Fungi > Ascomycota > Sordariomycetes > Sordariales > Sordariaceae > Neurospora > Neurospora discreta. The sequence continues at coordinate 203,111 of RANX01000056.1, read as the reverse complement.
TCATAGCAAAATCAAGTAATTGCTCGGCGCAATACCCGTCTCTCCATTCTCCTTCCGTGCCTGCCACCACCGCCCGCTCACGTCGCTAATCTCCAGCACCTCATGCTTCGAGAAACTAATCTCGTTGGCATCGTCCGGGTTGGCTTCGTAGCTGAATATCGCCTTTGCCCTGTATGGGTATTCCGTCGGCGGAACAATCTCCCCTTCTCCTTGAGGCTTGGGAATGTTGTTTGATGAGAAACCCTGGGGAATCTGCGACTGGCGAGCAGGATTTTCGAGCCCGTTGAGCTGGCCCGTGTACATTTGCGGAGGCTGGAGGCCCGAGGCCGAGGTTTCGGGGCGCATGTTGTAAGAGCCGTAAGCATTGGGGGAGGAGAGACCGTTGTGGTTCATGGTTTGGCGGCTCATGTGATGCGCAGGGAGGGCGGATTCCTTGCTGAGCGCAAAGGAGTCGATGTAGGCGCGGGGAACAGCGGAGGGAGCTGAACCAAAGTAGAATATCCAAATGATCTGGCAGGACGTTAGCAAATGTGGCCAGCCAAGTGGGGGAGTTAAGGGGGAACCGCATACCGTCACCATGGACAACAAAATGTACCCAGCCGCTGTCGCCTCCATGGACGCAACGCCACTGTATATCAGGTTGTTAATCGACGACGTGGAGCCGACCAGCCCGACGGCCAGGTAGCCAACGATGGCGACATGGTAAGTCTGAGCGCTGTCCGAGGCAATGACGATGAAGATGCCGAGAATGAGGAAGAAGTTGAAGACGAGGGTGAACCAGCTGTAGGTTGGCCAAACGATGGCGGGACTCCCATTTGATCCGTCGTTTTGGTCCCTGAAGCCGAAGATGGATCCAAAGAGGATAATGATCCATGACAGCTGTGTAAAATGTTAGTTCTTGAGCGCGACAGAACGGGAGAAGGTGGATCAAGGCGCGCGCGTATGGAAACTCACAGTAGCAATCGAAGTAGTGGCCAAAGCAAATGGGTCACCAATGATGTTGCCCATATCTATGCCTTTTCGGCGGTACGAGTTCCTGCCGTGTTCCATTTTGGGGTTGTTGAAAGATGGGGAATAAGGAAGCGATCCTCCGTACGATTGCATCAAGGGCGAGAGTCGCCAAGGGAAAGCGTTCTCTCGGGATATTCGAGGTCCGCGTTGAGAAGTGATGGACCGACGTGTGTGGGATAGTTCAGTTAACGCACACCTTCACTTTGAGCATAAGATGACAGCGAGTGGCCGTGTGTGTATCGTATTCCGGGGACCAGTCCGCGGTGAGCAATGTAATGCGTTTGTTTTGCAATGGCACATGCGATGTCGAAAAAAAAAAAAGAGAAAAAAAGGGAAAAAAAGAGAGGAAGCGCGACGGCGACAAGTGGTCGGGGTCGAAGCAAGAAATTCGGGTCGGGTAGCAATCGTTGTTTGCTGCAAGACGTTGAGCGAGGAATTCGGTGTCCAGCAACGCGGTATGGCTCGTCTCGGTCGTTGCAAGTATGGGCAGAGGGAGTGATTGGGCGATGGAAATGAACAAAAGATCGCTTTGTCAAGAGATGACGGTTGCGATGTTATTGGAAGACGGGTGGTCGCTGTCAGGCTGCTCGTGTGTTTGTTGGTTGACAATCCGCAAAGAGGAGGCTGAGTTCAAGTGGCCGTCGGGTGCTCCCCAAGGACAAGACAAGGAGCGTTTTGTAAATCTTCAGGGGAAATAAGCAACGAGTCGGTCGCACGGGTCGGGAGATGTGACGGTACGGTAGTTGTTGGAACGAATGGCGACGGCCGCGATACGGTAGACGGTAGACACGCAAGATCAATCGGTACTTGGAAGGGCGGTACAAGAATCCACGGGAAGTCTGAAAATGGTCCTGATTTCCTTTTTCCTTTTTTCTCTCTTGTTTCCCTTTTCTTTCTTTGTCTGTTTGTATGACGGTAGCGTAATACTATCTCGGTACCTGTCAACGTCGTGTTGTATCTCCCCGTCTTGTTCCGGTTCGCGTTAAAGGGCTCAGCTCAGCTCGGATACGGGCAATCGTGTGCTGTCGTCGTCGAGCTCAATGAGGTCGAGGGAAGGAAGGAAGGAAAGAAGGGAGCGATCGATTGAATTGTTGTTGGATATGGCTGGCTGGGGCGATGATCAACGCCGGCCAATGGAGAAGTGAAAGGGAAGAGAACTATTGAAGGAGGGAACGAACAGAAAAAATGAGGGGATGGGGTTGCAAAGTTGCACGGGCAGGACGGACGGGACGTGGAATGGAAATGGATTGGTGTGGGTGACGACGGTTGGGTGGGAGATCCGGAAAGGCCAACGACTCCGGGGCGGGCAGCAACCGACAAGCCCATTAGGTGCCTGGGGGATGAGGTGGCTGATGGAAACGAGTGGACGAGACCGAGCAAGAGAAGTGAGGAAGGGACCAACAATGGAGCCCACTGAATCCACTGAAGATGGGGAGCCATGTCCGCTGTGGAGGCTCTGGAGGGCGTTGCCTGGCTGTTGACATAAAATGTCCGGGCAGCAGCACACACGCGGCACACCCTGCGAACGAACCAATCGCATTATTGCATTCACTGGGCTAATGAATGCAATGTTAGAAGAAGGGACAGCCGGATGGGGATATGCACGGACCTCATCTCTGCAAAATCGCTAAGCCAAGACATTCCAGGCCTTCTCGGTGGCCGCGTGGGGACGGGAGCATGGAGCAAATTACAGACACAGCCCGTTAAGTGCACACACGACACAGGGCTGCCAGGCTAGCGGCTCGATTTCATCTTTTCTGCACTTTTTCACGGATGGGCGGGAAAGAGAAGCATGTACCTAAGTCATGAATGGGGAGCCACAGACTTGTTCCAAGAGAATGATGGTTTAATTGAGATTGGCTCTATTGGGGCATTTGTTTTTCTTCTTTTTCTTTTCGTTTTTTCCTTACCTCAACACTGCTCAAACTCCTTCATACGATTGTAACACTCGGAAGTCAGTCAGGCAGCTAGCCATGTGGCTTACTTCTGTGCTCCAGTCATCCATTGTTAGGTCGTCCAGAAACACCGTGACCAGCTGTAAATGATAGGCTGAGAGCTGGCTACCATGCGACATCATTCAGCTGAGCTTCGGTGACGGGCAGGGAGCTTTTTTGACGGCCACAGCCCGAAATGTCAACGGAGAAATTGACCATGGCACGAATCCACACCCATGCTTATGCAGGGGCTTTAGGCTCGCCGCATGGATTCCAGTGGAATGCCGTTGGTTTCGGAATTCCATCTGCATGCGCCAAACAATCACTGTTGCCCGGCTATTATGTGAAGCCTCTACCACCAAGTTCATGGTTCACTGGGCGTTGATGACGTTCGCAAAAAGCCTCTCCCGTGAATTCTCATTCTCGACATGCCGTTAATTCCGAGTGGATGGCACCATCGACCTGGCTTTTGTCGGTGCTAACGGCGAGCAGAGGAAGGGTTTATGTTGTTGGCATTCCAGTGGGCCAAAGATGACGCCTAAGTCCCGCAGACATCTGTCCCATTCCCTTGCTCCCTAACATTGTTCTCCTACGAAGGTGCCAACCACTATTGGTCTGCTAGAAGGAAAGAGTCCATCCAGGCGCGCCACGAAAGGCGTGTCGTATTCCATGCGCCCAACCCCAGTGATTTGTTTGCGGTCGCCTGACCTGTTGGTCAATCGTGACGCCGTCCTCCATCGACGGCCAAACAGCTTCCGTATGAGTGTCTATCCCCGTACGGACTACACCGAGGCAAAGCCTCGCTTTCTAGCCATGTATCCCATTAGTCTTGTCTCAAAACCTCCTCTTTGCCTTGTCACTCTGTAACAGCGTCCATCTCCCTCACCCTCTCCGCTCTCCTCACTCTCAACTCGCACTTCTCTACCCTCCCTTCGCTCTCCGCCACGAACTTCCCATACCCCAGCACCCTCTTCTCATACCACGCCTTCATCACCGCTTCGCTTCTCTCCCTGAGCTCCGCTATTTCCGCCTCTTGCGCCAACTGCATGGCCTCCAGTCCTTTCATCCTTGGTATCAAGCTCGCCAACTCGGCCGAGAGTTTTGTGTCGGGGATCGCGGATTCGATGGTGTTGTCTGGGGCGACTGCTACAAGGGCGGACGCGGTCTGGGGAAACTGGGAGGCGAAGGAGAGGACTGTCGCGAGAATGGCAGCCGGGGGGAGCTCTGTTGGTGGGAGCTTTTGATCGGCCGAGAGGGAGGTGTGGAAAAGTGTGGGGTTGGCCTTGTCTATTCAAGGCCTCTGGTTAGCTATGAAGCAATGGGAGATGGCCAATGGGGGGATGGAGAAGGGGAGGAACGTACGAATCTTGAGCAATTCGGCGTACACGCGAAAGCGCCGGATGAGCAAATTGAAGCGGTGTTCGAGCTGGGCAAGAGAGGTCGTTGCGGAGGAGGAGGGCGCTTGGGTTGGTAGGTCGGAGGGGCCGTACAGAATATGCTCAATTCGCCGGAGACGAGATTCGAGGAGGGAGATGGTCGCTAGAGAGGTTTTGTCGAGGCTTGAGGTTTCTTGGGAGACGTCCATGGCGGGCGAGTTCTGTTTAGTGTAGAGCTTTGTGCACGAGGCGCGAGTGGGTGGCAGCGGTCGATGTGGCAATTGGGGTTATGCGATGCGATATCGGTTATACCCGCCTCAAGAAAGAAGATTGTGAAGAGAAGCTGAGCTCAAGCGGTGGCAATTGTGTCAAGAGGAAAAAGAACCTTGACGGCGTGTCTAGACCGATGACGGCTCGTGTAAGGCTGTAAGGTAACATACCGTCAATTCAACCCCGCCCCCGTATCCCGGATACCGTCCGCTGAACAGCGACTGGTGCCCGGACAACACAAGGCCCTGGACAGTGGAACACTGAACAAGCGAATTCTCATAAGCTGAAGCTTGGCTTTTTGACCATGACTGGTTTTGCCATTTCAATGACCCCCAATATTTCACTGCTGATCCACCTAGAGTAATTGTCTTCCCCTGAACGATCTGTTTTACTTGTAAAATTACATTCGTTGGATTTAATGCTGCGGTGTGGAGTTGACGGAGAAAGGTACCTAACCTGTAAGTAATGTGAAACAAAAGGCCCGTGTGACGGAGCAATGACAGGGGCAGCTTGGCGTTCACGGTACCTTTTTGTGCTGACAGCTGGGAACCCACCAAATCCCCAGAACAAGGAAGACCTGTGTCATTCTGTGCTGGCGCTGTTACTAGGTATCCATTGCGCACGTTGCGTGGATGTCCTTGTCAGCACGCTAAAGCTGGCCTTTTGACTACATAACAGTATTAAAGTCTCGTCATCATCGATCCCTTTTTCTCCCATGAGTTAATCGAACACGCGACCATATCATCCGTCGAACATCGGATCGAAACGCCCCCCCGAATACTCCGCTGCTGCGTTTGCAGACTTACACTCGCTTTACTCGATGCCGTGACTAGATAACAGTCGACGACTAACGACGGCGCCGATTGCCCACCATCACTAGGTATCTTCAGCCTCGACTCGAGCACCTAATCGACCCCGGCGATTACGATCCGATTGCGATACGTCGAATCTCCCTACTGTCTGTTACCGCTTCGTCCTGAAGGCTTTGGGCGTATCAACACCGACGACAACGAAACCCAATACCCAAACCAACATCACGCGACACCACAAGACGGCCCTCAGAAAAAGAAAGTGATATGACCAACTACCAAACTATATCCAACAGCGGCCTTCTAGGGTCGAGTCACGGTGTGGGGGGAACCATGGTCCAGTACGTTGGCGCGACTCGTTCCGGCTCTTCTGGTCGACATAATCTGACGGCGCAATGTCTAGACAACGAAGACTCCGCGCTCCCAAGCTGGGTGGCGGCCAAGCTTCCATGATGAGCAGCAACATCAACCTGCTGAATACCAGTACGTCCGAAAAAATCTACACCCCAAAAAAGATCTGTCTAACTGGGCACTACAGTCATCGGTGCCGGCACCCTCGCCATGCCCCATGCCATGTCCAAGTTCGGTGTCACGCTCGGCGTCATCCTGATCGTTTGGTGCGGCCTCACCTCTGCCTTTGGTCTCTACCTCCAGTCACGCTGCACGCGCTACCTCGACCGGGGCTCGTCTTCCTTCTTCGCGCTGTCGCAAATCACCTACCCCAACGCCGCCGTGGTGTTCGACGCGGCCATTGCCATCAAATGCTTTGGTGTTGGGGTGTCGTACATGATCATTATCGGCGATCTGATGCCCGCTGTGGCAGCAGCGTTCGGAGCGGGGAATACCGGCTGGGACTTTTTGGCAGACCGCCGATTTTGGATCACGGTCTTCTTTGTCGTCTTTCTCATCCCGCTGAGTTTTCCCAAGAAGCTGGATTCGCTCAAATACACAAGTTTGGTGGCACTGTTTGCGATTGGGTACTTGATCATCCTGGTGGTTTATCACTATGCCGTGGATGACCATAGTGAGAGGGGCCCTATCAGGCTGGTTACGTGGGAGGGACCGGTGGCTGCTTTGAGCAGTCTGCCGGTGATGATCTTTGCCTATACTTGCCATCAGAACGTGAGTACGGCGACTCTGCCCCCCGGGAGACTAGCCTGCTAACATGCTCCAGATGTTTTCCATCGTCAATGAGATCAAGGATAACTCGCCAGCTAGTCTTGTCGGCGTCATCGGCTCCAGCATCGGCTCCGCTGCCTCGGTCTACGTCCTCGTCGCCATCACCGGCTACCTAACCTTTGGCAACGAGATCCAGGGCAACATTGTTAGCATGTGTAGGTATCCCCGTTTTCCATTCCTGGCAACCAAGCCTAACATGTTCCAGACCCACAATCACTAGCCTCCACCATCGCCAAAGCCGCCATCGTATTCCTCGTCACCTTCTCCGTTCCTCTCCAACTACACCCCTGCCGCGCCTCCATCGACGCTGTCCTGCGCTGGCGACCTGGGCGCTCTTCTCGCACGCAAAACGTCTACTCCCCGCCCGGCTCCGGTAACCAACCCCTCTTGCCTTCTGGCGCTGCTCCTGGCGCTGCTCTCGACAGCCACGGCGCCCCCGTAGTCGCCATGTCCGAACTTCGCTTCGCCTTGATCACCTCCGTTATCCTGATCCTCAGCTACCTCACGGCCATCAATGTGTCTAGTCTGGATAGAGTCCTTGCCTACGTGGGGTCTACCGGGTCGACGGCCATCAGCTTCATCTTGCCTGGGCTCTTTTACTACAAGATCAGCGACCCGGAGAGTATTCACCACCAACGCCTCACTAAGGAAGACGACGATGCCGAGTACTCCTCCTCCGGCTCATCGTCCACTAGTGATGGAGACGAAGAAGAGGGGTCGCCAGGACCGTCCGGATCTGGGGCTGGGATGATGGACAGCATTGCTAGCTTGAGGAGCAACACTAGCGTGCGAAGCAGGCTAGCAAGGACGTTAAAGAGGAAGTGGAGGTGGGATCTGGAGCATTTTGAGACGGGGCTGCTGAGGAAGATGGCGCTGGGACTGTCGATCTATGGAGTGATTGTCATGGTGGTTTGTTTGGGGATGAACATTGGGTTTGGGCATGGGGGCCATTAGAGTCTATTGTCCGAAAAGATGTTAGATGGGGCGTTGGAGTAGGCGTGCAGACGGAATGTTGAGTTTGCGTGGTAGGGACTATCGGAAAATTGACATGCTATATACTCGGTGTATTCTTCAAGGCCCGAAAGGGTTCGGGAGCATTAGGATAGCCGAGCTCATGGTGACGGGCGTTTAGGACTTGGATAGTTGTGTTTCTTGGGTCTAACAGCAGTGTAGACAGATGTAGCCTTATACAAACGAGGATTACATCTCCATCCAAGGAGCTCGCAGTACCTTATAATCGTATTCCACGTCACAAAGTACGGTATGCTGCTGGAGATGCCAAACATGTGTCTCCTCTCAAAATTGACCCCCACCCATTTTCGTCATTAGGATATTCATCGGCAGACGTCTCCCTCTTCTCTTCTGCGCTCTAAACAAGATCAAAACTGGTTTCCGCTCTTCTGAAAAGCCCCATGGGTCCAGCGATTTCAACACAGCGCAAGCCCCTCGAACTTGCCAATTACAACCCACCATAAGCCAGAACATGAACCTTGAGAGAGAGACGGCGATCGAGGCGCCAGAGGCACACTACCCATTGCGACGGTACAGGCAAAAGGGTCAAAAGGGAGTCTGAGGTGTTGGCTATTTTTGTCTAGTGTGGCGCTTCGACCACCTATTTTAATCATTCAAGGTAAACACAACGACACCCTCGCCCATATGCGCGTCTAGTACGCTAGGCCAACAAATTGAGGGCCGGATCGGAAACGCCAGCAGAAGCAAGAATCGCCAGGCAACAGAGCTGCCCCCCCCCCCCCCCCCCCCCCTAAATACCACCCACATGGCCGACCACTACGACACCAGCCCGCGCAAGGGGAAACGAGCGCCATCGAGGAATTGCAATTCAAGAAGCCCAAGCTCAACATCCCGCCACGATCACCGCGCACCAGGTTCACTGTAACAAGAGACGCATTACGGGAATTGAACTGAAGGAGCAAGGAGGCTTCTCAATCGGCACGGAACTCGCAACGACCCGGACTTCCCGTTCCCCAACACGCGGCTGCCGTCGACCTTCCTGTCTGCTCCACCTCCGAACTCGAGCGCTTTACCCGTGTGCGACACGGTGCCCCAGATCTTTCGGACTTGAGAGGCGTGAGTACCGTGTGCTCCCCGTCCATGTCTAGTCTTTCCTTCCCCTCATAGTCTGACCCCTATAATCCACCATCAGTGTCACGAACCCGCAGTTAGAGCCCCCATGAGTGCGTCCATCCTCTACCGGCGGATGCGAGGCTCGGCCCGATCCAAGAGCAGGACTGCGACAGATACTGCAACAGGTACTAGGCCTACGTCTATGAGCAGTGCCAGGTGTGGGCCATACGATCATGCTTTCCAAGCACACCTCTTCAAGTTCGACATCTATCTCCATTCATACCAGGTCCGCGAACGTCTCCCAGCACCGGACAACCTGGACGAGATCAGGCGGGCGTTAACACAAAAACCACGACGGTCCCTACCTCCTTGGCGTTCTTTGCGTAGCGAATTCGAGGAGTTTGAGCTAGCACATGCGTGTGCTACCAACGAGAGAATGGTGCGGGAGCATGTGATTCCCAAAATTCAAGGCAAAATTGGCGATATCAGGTGCATGGGTATGGAAATACCCTTTAGCAACCTTGACCACCTGACCGATGGCTCTATCGCCGATGCCAAACCAGATTACTACTACGGAGCCCTCTTAGGGCAGCTCGATGAACGAGTCCGGACCGAACTTGCAGGTAGTATTATCCCTTCTACCCAGTTAGAACAACCCATACTGCCCAACTTCTTTCTAGAGGTGAAAGGTCCCGTCGGCTCTGAAGTGATAGTTCAGCGACAAGCATGCTACAACGGGGCGCTAGGGGCGAGGGGAATGCAGCACTTGATCTCGTACGGCGCACCTGAACTTGTGTACGACAACAAGGCCTATACATTGACCTGTACCTATTACGGTGGACAGCTTAAGATATATACCGCCCATGTCATACCACCAGCCAAGCCAGGAGGACGCTCTAGGTATGTAACGACATTGGTGACTGGTTATTCCCTTGAAGGCGGTCCAGATATGTACCGGGCAGCACTCACGGCATATCGAAACGGGCGGGATTGGGCAAAGCGGCAGAGGGACGAGGCAATCAAACAAGCCAACATGAAGGCTCAAGTTGGTCTTACAGGCTTCGGAACGGAGTTGCGCGCGCCTGCTCCCCCAGAAGACGATGACGGAACCCCGGCTCCCACTCCTCAGGACAGCAATAACGCAGCTTCGAGTGCTTCTCCTCCAAACGTCGATAACGAAACCTCGGATAAGAAAACCGAAACCTCGAGCCCTCCTCCCTCAGGTGACGATGGTGATAACGGAACCCTGAGCTCCGCAAGCAATGAAGCTTCGGGGCTTAGGCCGCGATGTGGACGGATCCGGGCCAACCAGCAAGACAGCACTCCCACAACCCAGGTGACACGGGGTTCCAGATCCAGGATAGCGCCTCCCCCTGAGTCCGATACCAACACTCTCTCTCCGCTTCCTCCACCAGCGTCCAAGATTCATAAACGCCGACGCAAGGGCTCGTTAAGAAGATTTCGTAGATAAAGACAGGAATGCCATGTCGTTTTAGACCCTTGTTGATGGCAAGGCTTGGCGTATGCAAAGATGATGAAATTGTCTCTTTTTAGAAACGACGGCGTTTGTGGCTTGACCGTGATCCAACCCCCTGTCTATGGAAAACAGAACTCCCTTACTTAATACACTAAGATAGATAAGTAGAGGTATATAAGGAAAATAGAGGTGGCTCCAGATAAGTTCTGCGACCTTACTGACTTGGTCGATGGTAGAGAAGGAGAGAAAATGATGTTTTGGAATGAAAGGAATCTCGGTAACTTGACACATGTTCTTCAAGAGCTTGATACCCAGGGATCAGGAGTATTGGGCTGCCGAGGACATTGGATGGCAGAGTTGAGTTACTTGGATCTAACAGCGGTGATGTACTAGTGTCATCCAGTGAGATGGAGAGGAGAGTGTACCGTCAGATGTACAAAAGGCCTTTTAAGGTCGATGGAAACAGGGGGATGCTACAAGAAAAACAGCCAGTTCCCGTCTTTTTCTTCTCCTACTCTGCGAATTTTTTGTCCAAGCTTTCAGGGTCTCGTCGCACTAGAAGTGGTTAAGTGCCCGCCTGCTGCGGAAAGGTAGAGTGGGGGGTCACAGCGGGACAACAGCCAATCTGGCTCGCTGGGACTGCAGTAAGACCTACAAGGAAACCACTGTAACCTCTGAAACCGTTCGATATGACGTAACAAAGGGAAGCTTGGGTTGGGGTAGGAACGTCATACCAAGCCGAACCAAGAGCTGTCCCTTTCCAGCCCTTTCCTCCAAACACGAAAGGATGGAAACAGTCCAATCCAATCGAATTGCAGCTTCGACTTCTTGTGATTCGTCGTTGTGCGATTTTCTTCTTTCCAATGTTTATTACTCGTGGAACCTTCGTTCTTTGTTGGTTTTGTGCAAGTCATGGAACGTCGACTTAGGTTTTCCTTCTCCTCTTCTATTCTTTAACATATCATCCTGGGAAATGTCCATGGAGAATGAATTGACTTTGTTTATATTCGAAATCTTCATCTGAACATCAAGCTTATGCTACCACCTATACCTTACCTCCATGGTTTCCAAGAAAGTACGCGCATCTCGACAACCCTATCTCGACAACCCATCGCGCAGACCAAGCCCCGACCTGCCCGACCTGACTTGAACGATACGGACGAAACATCACTACCATGTCCGGCTATAACGACGACTTCGAGGACAGAGGCGCGCGTCGTGCCCACGGCGGCCCATACACAGCTAAACATCCTGTCCCGACCGTAAAGGGTTACCGCGAACACCGAGCCGAGATCGAAGAGCAGGAAGGACATGAGAACACGGCCCAGCTCCAACCAGACGCCAATGGCAATGTCAACGAACCCCAATCCAGGACTAGACGAGCGTATGATGCTGTCAAAGCCATTTCCAAAAATGAAGACCAGCAAGGGAATCAAGATGGGAACCCATATCCAACTACTAATAGGAACGATCCCGATGCGCCTGTGGAGGATCCAGGGACACAACAGCAGGGTGTTTACGGTGGACAGCCCAACCCCGATGAGAAGAACAATACACAGCAGGGTGATGGACAGCAGAAGCAGGAAAACCCAAAGAAAGAGCAGGAAAAGTCAGCAACAGAGACTGTAGCCGCCACCATCGATCCCAAGGAAAAGCGCAAGGTCATGAAGAAGCAACACCCCCAGGGTCACACTCGTGAGGTAACCGACCCGGTAACTCACTTGCCCATTACGATTCACGATATGACGGACAAAAACCTCGGCTCTGTTCCCGAAAATTTTCCAGCGGTCGGGTCGGATCATCGGACCTTCACAGGCCCAGAAGCCGAGAATAAGAGCCAAGATCATCTACAAGACGAGACGTTCGAAATTGGACAGGCGCACCAAGGCATGCACAAGCTCTTTCCACCACCAGAGTACGAGGAGACAAAGGAGCAGATGATGGAGACTTATCGACAGGCATTGACTGCTGGGCTAACCGGACTCAGTCTTGTTGGCATACTGGGACTCGGTTGCGTTTCGTTGTTGTCCAGCGAAACATCAGCGTGGAGCTACCTTTCCCTTCTCCTCTTCCTTTCCCTCGCCGGCGCAGGTGCCTACGTCCTCATCCAGGGTGTATCCGGCTGGCTCGAAAAGCGCATTTCCGCCATCTTTGAGGAGGAAACCTGGGCCGCCGATCGCCACGCCGAAAAGACCGTCAGCAAGAACGGTGCCCCTTTACCCGAATCAGCAGCATGGTTGAACGGCTTGTTAGCCTCTGTCTGGCCTTTGATCAACCCGGACCTGTTTGCTTCCATCGCCGACATGCTCGAGGACGTTATGCAAGCTTCCTTGCCCAAGCTTGTTCGCATGGTCAGCGTGGATGATATCGGCCAGGGAAGCGAGGCCTTTAGAGTGTTGGGGATCAAGTGGTTGCCGACTGGAGCCGCAGGACAATCGGTTGATGATCAGGGGAGATTGAAGGATACGGCGGACAACGATCGGGAGGTTAAAGGAGAGGGAGAGGCTCAAGGTGATGGGGGAGGAGGAGAGATGGTTCAGGAGGGCATGGAAGCTGAAGAAGGGGACTTTGTCAACATGGAGTTGGCGTTTGCTTACAGACCTCGGTCCTCAGGAAAGTCGATCACCAGCAAGGCCAAGAATGCGCATCTTTACCTCAAGTTCTACTTGCCCGGTGACCTGGCTGTTCCAGTCTGGGTAGAACTAAAGGGCTTCGTGGGAATCATGCGTCTGCGGTTGCAATTGACGCCCGATCCGCCCTTCTTCGAGCTGTGTACCTTGACCTTCCTTGGCCAGCCGCGCGTCAACCTGTCATGCGTCCCCCTGTCGAAACATCTCCCCAACCTGTTGGACATCCCGCTTATCTCGTCCTTCGTCCAGTCCGCTGTCGATGCCGCCTTGGCTGAGTATGTGGCCCCCAAGTCGCTTACGCTCGACATCAAGGACATGCTCGTCGGCGATGACTTCAAGAAGGACACCATTGCCCGAGGTGTTGTGGCGGTCTACATTAAGAAAGCCCGCGGGTTCAAGCACGGCGATGGCGGATTTGGCCCTATCGAGGGATCCTCTGATCCGTACGTGACCGTGTCATGGGGCAAGGTCGGCAAGCCCATGTTTTCCACACGCATCATTATCGACGAGCAGGAGCCTGTCTGGAACGAGTGGGCTTACATTCTCGTGTCGCCGGATGAAATCAACGCCCAAGAGAACCTGCGCATCCAAATCTGGGACTCGGACAAGCACACTGCCGATGACGATCTGGGCCGTGTCGAGGTTTCTCTCAAGGAGTTGATGCACAGCGAGGAAACCAAGAACCAGATGCGCGACCGCGAAGACCGGCTCATGGCTGCGGACCCTGACGAGACCATGCCCGGCACCATCTCCTGGGCAGTCGGCTACTTTGCCAAGGCACACATCCAGCAGAGCCAGCTTGACCAGCAGACCTTTGACCCATCCATTCGCTCGCTCGACGCCCTGAAACAAAATGTCCACGAAACCACCAAGTCTAAGCTGCGCGAAGCCTCCCTCTCCAAGGACATGTCTGAAGAAAAGCACCAACAGGAAGCTCAAGACTTGAAGGCCAAAGAAGACCAAATGATCATCTCCTCTCCGCCTCTGCCCTCCATGCCATCGGGAATCCTCTCTATCCAGATCCACAACATCACCGGTTTGGAAATCACTCCGCTAAACGAAGACCGCAACCGCTCCACGGGCGATGGCGAAGTCAAGGAAGACGCCGCCGAGCAGTCCGATAGCCTGCCGGACTCCTACTGCACCATCATCCTGAACCAGCAAAAGATCTACCGGACCAGAACCAAGCCCAAGAACGCGAAGCCCTTCTTCAATGCTGGCACCGAAAGGTTTGTCAAGGATTGGAGCACTTGCGAGATGATTGTTTCGGTGAGAGATAGCAGAGAGGGCGAGGAGGATCCCTTACTGGGTGTGGTGTATCTGCCTCTCCGAAAGGTGTTTGAGCATAGGAGCCAGGTGATGGAGACGTTCCCGTTGGCAGGAGGAATTGGCAACGGCAGGATGAGGGTGAGCATGGTTTGGAGAGGGGTGGAGATGGGAGAGCAGGTCATGACCAAGGAGCTGAGGGGATGGGACATGGGGACCGTGGAGGTTAAGGGGAGTGTGAAGTGGGTAGGTGATGCCACGGAAGGAAGGACGGGAGCGCTGGAGAGGTTGAGTGGATGCAAGCTCAAACTAAAGACCAAGATTAGTAAGGGAAAGATGGATCCACTGGAGGGAGAAAAGGGCGTGTGGGTGCCCAAGAGACGTCGTGTTGGTGGCCATGGCCAGCAGAGACAGCCCGGCGATGGCATCAGCGAGGGAAGCATCTTTTTGGGAGTTGTCAAACGCTACCAGAGCATGTTGCTGCTTCAGTATAAGGACAAGCACTCTCTCCTGCCAGATTCCAACCCTGTGTTGGCCGTTCTCTGGCTTCCTTCCATTCCGGACGAGGAGGACGTTACTGTTCGTCTGCCGGTCTGGAAGGGAGGCAAGAAGCAGCTCAAGAGGGCCAGCACCTGTGCTGACTATAACGGGTTGGAAGAAGGTGAGAAACCGCTGGGCGAGGTCGAGTTCACGGTCAGGTTCTGGAGGGGATTGTCCGGATATCATAGGAAGTATGCGAGCAAGCCAAGGAACAGCGATGTCAAGGCGGTGATGGAAGTGTTGGACACGGTGTGTGATGAGAAGATGCGTGAGGACGATGAAGACGGTGCTGGTAGCTCCTGGTCGGAGACAGATGGCACTGATTCGGGTTCTGACAGCGATTCAAGTCTGTCTGACGACGAGTACAATTCCCGCCACAATATCCACCCACCTCAGCATCGGGACACTCCGCAAGAAGCAGCCACGCGTAAAGCTCTCCGGAAGCACGGCGATAACACGGCTTCCTCATCCAGCAGTTCGGAATCGGACACCCAAGACCTTCAAGATACCTCCAACAACCACAATAACCCCGTCTCCAAAGCCACGCACATACTCAAGCGCAAGATGTCTGCCAAGCTTGACGGCGACAAGATTGGCTCGGATCACGACGACGGAAAGCGCGGTGTGGTTGCTCAGGTGCAGGATTACAAACAGCATCGAAAGCAGCTGCATAGAAAACATAGAGGCGTGATGCAGTGGAAGGCGGCGAGGACGCTGGATTGGCTTGGTGGGAAAGTGAAGAAGGGTAAGGGAAAGCTGATGGAGTTGGGGGAGCATGGGGATAAGGACACGGGGATTGAGACTGAGGTGTAAGCCGGTGTGGGATTGAGAAGTGCAGGTTACCTACCTGAAGTTGTAGTGTTACCGGGAATGCGATGTACTGAGGCGTTTGTGCTGTTATTTATGGAATTCCAATATGATCTTTGATTCCGGTGGTCTAGTCCGTGGTAAGCCATTCCCAAATCAACAAATCACGATACTCATAAGTCCAAAGTCGTCTGTGGGGGAGCTATCAACTGGGTACACAGAAAAACACATTGGTTTCTCTCTTCAGACATAACTTCCAGGACAGAGAAGAGATATGAAGCAAATGAAATGGATCAAATGGGTGTTCCCGAATTGAGGAAAAGAATATAAACAAAATAAATTCGAGCAACGAAAATGTGTCAATGACCCCTTATTGCTTCCACTTTTCCATGCTGGGAATATATCACAAAGTCGCCCTTGCCCAGCACCCAACCTTCTACCACATCCACTTCTCCCCTCCCCCCCCCCTCCATCGATCCTTCCTGTCCCCATTTTGACGTCCACAGCCACCTACATCAACCTCAGATACCCAAAAAACACCTTTCCCCTTTGCAAGGACAACCCCCTCCTCCCTCTAAAAGCAAGCAGCCTTAACACTGCTGATACCCAACAACTCGGCGCTCAAATACACCAGCATCTTTCCCCCAACCTTGAGCTTCTCGGCCTTGGTCGTGGAACCCAACAACAACTTGACGCTCATCTTGACACCTCCCAGGGCCTTGATGTACCTTTTGATCTTGAGCAGCTTGGCAGCGGGAACAGCCGTGGTGGCAATCAACTGTACAATGGAAGCGACGCACTTGGCGATCTTCCAGGCAGAGGCGCGGGCGACGAGCACGCTTCTTTCAACTGAGTCGACGTCGCCAACGAGGTCGGGGGTATCGTCAATGAGGAGAGAAGCAGAAGGATCGCGAAGGCCGTTGTCGATGAACCATTGGTTCAGAGCGTCGTCGCCTGACTTGAGGATGGAGTCGGGGATGGAGTCGAGGAGGTTGAAGAAGTCGTCGAAAGAGGAGGTGAAGGCCGGAGTGAAGTTGTAGGAGGCGAGAGAGTCGTCGATAACTGGGATGTCTGTCTGGAGGGCGGTGGTAGCTTCTTGGGGAGCAGGGGAGGGGAGGGCCAGGGCGAGAGAAGCTAGGAGGATGGTGGAAAGGAGGAATTTCATTTTGAGGTTGGGGGCCGGGGAAGTGAAGAGAGGGGCTGACGGTGATGATGGGGATGTGAAGGGGGGCTTTATACTTGGATCTTTGGCGTTGTCTTCAACAATGTCCCAGTCGAGAAGAAGCAAGATCTAGAGTCCTCAGGTCTCCATCCTTCTCGAAATCTTCTTACTTTGCGCGGGCGTTTATAGGCAGCAAAGCGTTGACATGACAAGCCGCGGATACTCGCAGATGTTGGACAAGATTACCAGCTGAACCCGTATTCGGTACTCAAGGCCGTGTTCTGATAGCCGTGGACTACTGCATCCAAGAAGATATTCATCCCAAAGCAGCTCTTCGCCAAACGTTGTGTGCGTTAGGGGCACCACCTGCATGCTCAACGGTGGTTCTGCCGATCATTCTTGTTGCCCAGTGACTGAAGAGTGAAGAATTCGTGGTATGATCATCCTTCAAGGTCCCTACACTAGAGGTAGGTACCTATCTTCACGGCAATGCCTCCAGGAACCATCCACAGGTGTTACGTACAGGAAGGAAATAGGTCAGATCTCGCTTTCGAATCGATGCGGCCGCTTCCTGGACCATGGCCATCGACAATGGAATGATGGCACCAGAGACAAAAGCTGTGTGGAGATGCTACATGCTTCCAAGTCTTTGCAGTCCCTGACACGAAGGGTTCTAGTGCGGTGCCTCACACTAGTTCTGATACCCTGGAGGTAAACACGTCTGGATATTACGTACACAAGTTGGGTAGATCATGGCGCGGTCACTCAAGAGTAAAGGACCATTGTTGCCAAGCAGTAAGCAATGCAGCAGATAATAGAGGTAGACCAGGTACATGGGCGTACTGAAACGGCACCGGTGGTGGCCTTGGCTTGTCCATCATTTTCTTGGAGCGGGAACTGAAGTGAAGGTCGAATTAAACTCTGCAACGGCCCGTCTTTTTGTGTCACCCCTCCCCCATCTGAGCTGTTCGACCTGGACTTCTAGAACCTGTCTCTACCTGCCGTAGCCAAGAGATCCAGGGGAAACTGGAGATGGAGGGTTTCAGCTAAGGCGTGGGATGTATGTAGATCATTCACACAAAGATGGTGGTGTGCATGAGGCGGATCACGAAGCCAGCCAAGCACGTGGCTTGGCGTTGTGTATTAGTACCTAACTGTGGGTTGTGTCAGCAATACCTTAATGTTGTGTTCTCAGCTCTGTTCGACAGCTTGACGAACGGGCATTGGAGTTTGTTTACCTGTGGGCGGGCATGCATGCAAACAATAAAAGAAGGGAGATGCCGGCGGCAGTCAGCCCGTGTGTTCCCTTCTGCAGCTTAAGTGACCCACCCAATGACACTGTAACTTCGGGACTCGGCCTTGATTCTCCCCCTGTCGGACCACCCCGGCCATGGCGGCCAATCACCAATGGCAGCAGCCGACCGTTCAATGTCGTAAGCCGAGTGGCCCGCCCGTCGACAGTTAGCCTGTCCGCTAAGGTACGTCCCGCCGACGGGTGTGCCTCTGTTCAATTGCTTTCCATGCCATAATTTTCCTCACCGGACTTCCCAGTTGCTGCTGGGCTTTGTGCCGACATGATCCACGGCCATCGCTTCGTCTCGATCAAGGGCATGGTCCCCAACTACATTGTCCCATCCTTGTCTACCATACATACCATTTCTCTTTGTTTTCCTTAGAGTCCCTCATGCCAATGCTGCCAATGCACACCATTCCGCGAACCACCGTCCATTGCCGTCCTTGAGAGAACAGGGGACTCTGCTCAATCGGGCCAGCGGACCAAACAGCAGCGGATACCCAGAGCTACCTACCCATCATCAACCGTCATCATCCCATCCCCAATCAATTGAACACATCAGATGGACCCCCGATCAGCTGCTCGACCGTCGACAGCAAGTCCCTCCAATCCCTTCCCCTCCCCCTCGCCCACCCTCAGTGTCGCCCATGTGCCTGGTGCCGTCCCGCTTGACGTCGTCTCCGATGGCATCGCTGGCTACAACACGGCCCTGGTCACCGAGCTGTTGAGGCACAAGCGCAAGGCCCGCGATGTCAAGTCCTGCTTCCCTTGTCGACACCGAAAGGTCCGATGCGACGGCGGTCTTCCATGCTCCAATTGCGTCAAGAGAGATCACGTCTCGCTGTGTCGACGGGTCACGACTACTCCCGGAGCCTCGTCAGTGACCAAGTCAACCGTCACCAAGCGGATATTGTCAGTTGCCGCTAGTTCGCCAAGATCCGTCGGCGGCGGCGATCCTTACAGCGCCGGGAGTAATGGGTTTGGTGCCTTTGACCCCACGACAACGGGGCAACAACAACAGCAGCAGCACAATGGCTATATTGACCATAGCTCCCCACATGTTGTTGGAGTAAACGGATGGTGTGTGTGGGCGAATCCGTCTTTCCTTTCTTTCTGTTGTACACATACAATACACACATACTGACATTGCTTGGGTGGATGTGTTAGTTTGGGATATCCTCCCCCACCGCAGCCACAGAGGAGAGGACCACACGAATTAGCCTCACCAAACCCCCAACAACAACTCAGAGACAATCATCTTCCACCACTGGGACCACAATCCCATCCACAAGATGATGATGACAGCATCCTCGAACGTCTCGCAAACATTGAGAGGCAAATCCAGGCTCTCAAGTCGGACTTGGTCCAGCGCCGGTCCAACCGAGCATACCAGATTGCCGGTAACCAGCAACCCCATGCTCAACCAGATGCGCAAACACCATCAGTGTCGCAGTACTCCGAGCACCACCACCACCACCACCAACAATCAGATACACCCGACCTCCTCCCCCGCCTAGACTCGTTAGTAGCCACCACCACCACCACCACCTACGGCAACCACCACAGCGCTTCCCACAACGACAACCGTACACCGTCTTCCACCCAAGCCCGCTACGGCGGCACCCCGCCTGCCATCTCCCAGCTCGAAGCAACCTCGCTCTTCCGCGGAAAACATTTTGTCGAAGAAGCCACAGGCGCCACCATCTTTCTTGGTAGGCGTGCCGACCCTCCTCTTTCACTCGGCTGCTTCCAAGACCCTGCCCCTCTCTTCTCAATCAGCGGGGATGCCGGCCTCAATGGACAGGGCGGCGGAGGAGGAGTTAGACACCACCAAGTCCAGCTGACCCCGCGGACATATCCATTTACCAACTTGTGGACGCCCGAGGCCAAGCTAGGGGACGTTTGTCGGACCCTGCCTTGTCAGAGCGATATCATTCGGTACTGGCAGGCTTTCGAGACGTACGTCTATCCGTTTTACCCGCTTCTCATGGCACCTGACGAGTTCAGGGCGAGTATCTATGCCTTCTTGTCGAGACAGCCGATGATGAGTAGAGCGCAACAGCAGGAGGCTGAGGGGGGGATGGGGAATGGGAATGGGATGGCAGGAGGGTCGACGACGAGTTGGATTGAGGAGAATACGGACCCGAGTTGGCTGGCCTTGTTATTCAGTGTTCTGGCGTGTGGGACCCAGTTTAGTGAGGATACGGCGGAGGAGAGGTATCTGAGGAGTAAGGTTTTTGGTGAGCATGAGCCTCCCTTTTCCCTGGCCGTAACACCATGCTAACAAAGGTAATACCAGTTTGCTCGGCATTCCAATGTCTCAGAACAGCCAACCTCTTTTTCAAGACCGATCTGAACCAGATCCAAGCCATGGCTCTCGTTTGCCACTGTCTGCGGAACAATCTGGAGACGAATAGTGCTTGGATACTCCTCGGCGCAACAATCCGGTTGGCGCAAAGCATTGGACTGCATGAAGCTTCCATGCCAGGATCTCAGGGCGCGTGGGCGAGCGAGGTCCATCGTAGCCAAGCGGCCCATCTTTGGTAAGGCCCTCCCCCTTGTGTTTCTGCCCGCCCGGTCACAACTAACCAGCGTCTCGAAACAGGCGCATGATCATCTGGCAAGACACCTTCCTTTCCCTCACCTACGACCGCCCGCCCGTCGCAACCTCCACCATCCTGCACAATGACATGCTCGGCACCCATCGCCACCTTGCGTCCTCCCGCTCGTCCAGCGCCAACCCCGACCCTACGAAATACACCTTTACAGAAACCGTCTTCCGTGTCTGCCTGGTCGTTCTCGACTGGACCCGCGAGGGCACCGCGACTGCCCAATCTCCCACTGCATTGTTCGGGACGGAAAAAGACCGCCGATACTCGCAAATCCACTCACTCCTTTCCTTCAAGCGCCAGTTCGAGCTAGTCCTCCAGGATTCCGCGCAGTACCTCAGGGACGACTCGCAGTGCAAAACTCGCCAAGAGCATTTGGAGCGACTGGGGCTCCAGATTCATGGGGCCAGTGCATTGTGTAGGATGTATCGATCGTGCGTCAATTCGCTGCGGGAGGATCGTGACCAGCAGGGAGGATATGACGCGGTTGGCATCCAGGGACAAGAGGAAGAGCAGTTGACGAGCGAGTACGCCTTGCACGCCACCGAAGCTGTTCGTGGGTTCTTGGATATGTACCAGTTGAGTCCGACCGTGTGTCGGTCGTGGCCGTTTGTGCATAATGCGGTTAGCTCGGCGGTGATGTTGAGAGAGATTTTGGTTGGTGGTGGTTGCCCAGGGGGCTCGTCAACGCCTACTTCCAGCCATCAGCAGCATCAACCGCAACAGGGAAGTGGAATGCAGGCACTAAGAGAGGAATGGACGAGAAGGAGCGAACCCTTGGTTCAAAAGCTAATTGCGGTCTTGGAGAAAGAGGAGAGGGAGAGTGAGTGGTTGGATGCGGATACGAACGTGAGGCATTCGGGACCGCATTCAAGGGCGTTGAGAGCGCTTAAGGAGAGCTATGGGCGGTAATGACTGGATGTTTCTGGCGGAGTAGAGGTACAGATGAAACCCTTACCATGATTACGAAGCTCGGATAGACGTGGGACAATGCATTGGCCGGAAATACACGATGGGTCGGTCCGGCATTGTAGAGATAGCATACGCGGAGTTTATGTTTTGGACAGAAATGCCAAGTGGGAAGTTTTGGATCTTACGGAGTTAGGTTAACGTCAGACCTGTGCGTACACGTGTATGTCAGATGAACTGTTGGCACCTGCCGGCCATGCATCCAGCGGTCATCAGTAATCCAGCGGGGCAGGTCTTCTCGATCAAAGGATAAATTACCGTCCGTGTACTCGCTGATCTCTCCCAGAATCTGTCTTTTCCTTCGAGCGAAGCGAGGTTCCTCCCCCGGACGGGGCCGCCGGAGGCATCATCAACAAGAACAGGCCAGCGAATGCAATGGTTGAAGTAACAACCGATCTATCATTCCGAGTCCAACGGGAAGGGAGAAGAAAGTATAAACGTATGTACAGAACCCGCCCACCGGGAAAAGCTTTAGATGCAATATATCTAACCAAACAACACCGACAAGATGCCCCTAGATGCAACGACACGACAGGAAAAACCACAACCATCATTTTCAATCACCACCCCCGCGGCTTACGCGCTGCTCTTGGCAGGCCACTCCGTCCTCCTCTTAGCAGTAACATACAAGTTGAGCGGCCTGATAAGCTGAAATTCAGGATCATACTCAATCGCCTCAAACCCTTCCCTCGCAAACTTGTATCTGTACACCAGTTCCGACAAGAGGACCTTGATCTCCAGCAGCGCAAAGTTAAAGCCAATGCACGACCTTGGGCCCGTGGCAAAGGGCATGTAGGCGCCACGGTGACGGTTCTTGACCTCCTCCGTCTCCCAGCGGTCCGGGTCGAAGCGAAACGGGTCGTGCCAATGCTCCGGGTTGGTGTGGATGGCGTACAGCGCCGGGATCATGATGACGTTCTCGGGCAGGCGGAAGCCACCGGGGAGCACGACGTCCGTCTTGGTGGTGCGGCCGGGCTGGAACGAGGCGTTGTGCAGCCGCTGGGTTTCCTTGAGGAAGGCGTCGAGGAAGGGGAGCGAGTGGGCCAGGTCTGGGTCCCATTCCGTCTCGCCGTTGATGCCGTGGTCGATGAGTTCTTGGAGCAGGCGGTCTTGCATCTTGGGGTAGGTGACGATGCAGTAGATGCACCACGACAAGAGGGAGGAAGTGGTGGTGTAGCCGGCGCCCGTGACGACCAGCATGTTGGAGAGGATCAGGCCCTTGGGGAAGTGCTCGCCCTTTTCGTCGACGGCGTTGAGGAGGTAGTCGGCCACGCACGAGGCCTTGGTGGCGGCCTCGTTGAGCGGGAGCTTCTCGATGCCCGACTTGGGCGCGGACTCGATGGCTTCGGCCAGTTGGCCGTACGTGATCTTGCGGATCTCACGCAACCTGGCCGGGTCGCCGAAGGGTAGTTGCTGGTACCAGCTGCCGCGGGCCGTGACTTTCTTGTTGAGCGACAGCATCTTGACGATGTTGGTGACGAGCGAGTGCAAGGGTGTGTCGACGGCGTCAAAGTGGTGGTAGTCGAAGCCCATGGCGAACTTGCCGACTGTTTGCGAGGCCAGCTTGACCATGTATTGGTACACGTTCCAGGACTCGCCTCGGCTGTCGAGCTCGTCAAAGATCCTGAAGGAGCCGCGCACGCACTCCTGCATCAGAGGGGTGTAGTGGCGGACGGCCTTGGGGCCCATGGCGGGCGGCAGGAACTTGTGGGCAAGACGCCAGTTCTCGGTCTCGGTGTCGCCGATGAAGATGGCCGAGTTGTCCTTGATGCCGAAGAGGGGGTGCTCCTCGGTGATCTTCTTGGTGAAGTAGGCCGACTCGGCGAGGGCCACGAGCGCCACGGCCGGGTCGTCGGTCAGGTAGTTGGTCCGGCCCATGTTGGTGGTCTTGATGACATGGCCGTACTTGCGGAACAGTCTGTAGTGGTTGCCCAGGTGGTCGGGGAAGATCTCGTAATAGGAGCCGACGATGGGCAGACCCTCGGGGCCCTGGGGGTCGCGGACGGGGTTGCCATCGATTCTGCAGGCGACGGGGCCAGAGGCTTTGAGGACGTCCTCGACCGTCTTGAGCTCCTGCTCGTCATCGGCGTCAAAGTGGAAGGTGAGGCCTGTGTTTGTCAGTATGCCGAGTCTAAAAGGGGGTTTGTTGACATACCGGTAGGCACAGCAATATGGTGGGCAAGGCCAACAGCCCTCTTGAGCTCCTCAAGCTTCCACTTGGGATCGACAACGATGCCGCGGGCAGTTGATGGCTCGTCGCCAACGAGGAAGAAGGTTTGTGATGACATGGTGGTGTTGTTGATTCAGGTGTAGACAACACTTGAACTGTTAGACAGGTATGGATCACTCAACAACAAGTCCAAACAAACTGTCGACAGGTGGTTTTGTTATGTTATATATCAGACTACAACCCCTTGGTCTGCAAAACATGGGGGAGGGGGGGGTGATCGGGTCTCGGCATCTCGCTTTCCGCCGTCGGTTGCACTGCTACTGGTCAAATGGAACTTTTGGTAGCATCACGCAAAAACAGGTTGACAAAGAACCATCCAAGATCTGAGTGCGCGTAGGGTTGTTCTTCGAAGAGTTCGTTGCCGTTAAACCCCGATCAATGTTCCCCCCCCCCCCCCCCCCCCCCCCCCCCTGCAGGACCGATATCTCAAGGTGGTGGAGTTTCAGGTCCATGTCTGGTCTTCGTCCGGTGTAAGTCCGGACGGCAAGGACGGAAGGCCTTGGAAGGAAAGGAAAAGGGATGGAACACGGGCATCGACGGAACAAGGGACAGGCCAAGGTGGTAACTCGACCGAAGTTCGCGCGCTCGACATGACCCCACTCAAACGTTGGGCAAGTGGCGGCGATCACCAATCGGATGCTGCAGAAATCCAACTGTCAAGCTTTCAGGGTGCGGCGAGGGGGGTGCGATGAAACCCGGAGATATCCATCGGGGGTGGACCACTTTCTCTTCTCGTCAACGAACGCAGCACAGGGTGACAGTCCGTCATGACGAAAAGCAGGAAGAGCAGAAATTACATGTGGACCTTCCAAGTCGAGCATAGGGCGGAAGGCGTGGAGACTTTGAGACGGTGACCGAGGAAGGAGCTTCACCACTACATACACTAGAGGTACTCCATCCAGAATGTCCCTCTGTTCGGCACCCGCTTCCGCAACGGCGCGCCGGGAATAGTATGTCGCCGACCAGGGCGAGAAAATCCAAGTCCGATTCCGACTTTGAGGTTTGTACATCCGTAGAGGTACATACAAGAACAAATGCCCCCTTTTTGACCACCACACCACACCAAAAGTGGTTCCTGCTTGGTTCAACTTTATTTCTGTCGGTTTATTGCTTGTTGGGTTTATAGTCACCCACTACACTCATTACCTTTACAGTCTGTGTGTGTCATCAAGGACCTGCTTGGCTTTGCAGCATCTGTACATGTTACAACCAGTAAATATAATCATGGCCGCTACATTTACTTTGGACGACGTGCGCAAGCACAACAGCAAGGACGATGTTTGGATGGTTATTCACAACAAAGGTAGGTACAAACTTGTTCTCTCCCTTATTTCGACAGGTAGTGAACCCTTTGCTGACCTTTCAGTCTACAATGTCACAACATACCTCGAGGACCATCCTGGTGGCTCCATCATTCTTCGTGAGGTCGCCGGTACGGATGCGACCGAGCAGTTTGTGGAAATTGGCCACTCTGTCGAGGCCACTGATATCCTCAAAGAGCTTTACGTTGGTGATTTGGCGGAAGAGGTACATTTTGGTCTCTTTCATTACTTGCCCCTGAATCATCGCTCACCAGACATCGTCTACAGGAACATGCTGAAGAGGTCGAGATCTTCAGGCCAACATATGAAAAGGTCGCCATGGAGGCTGCTGTCAAGGTCGAGAAAGCCACTGTCAGCAAGTTCAAGAAAACTGTCAAGAAGACCATCGCCATATCTTCTGTCATTGCCAGCGTTGGTGCCGTCGGTTTGGCCAGGGGATGGTGGACAGGCCCCGAATGGGCTCTCGCCGCCGTCACCACCGCGCAAAAGCCCATTAACCAGCTCGCGGACTTCATCCGCTCCAGGTTCGCCCAAAACGGCAGCTCCTCTAGGCTTTTCTGGTGGGGCGTCGGCATCGCCACCGTCGTCGAACTCTCCCTGACCACGGCCGCCACCACCTGGGCACTCTCCAAGTTCGAGGCCCAAAAGGAGTTCACCCACTTCCCCCGCAGTCGACCGGCCAAGAAGGAGCGCAAGATGGCCATCCTCAAGATCCCCACCAACTCCACCTCGGGTCCAGCCGTTAAGCCTCCCGTAAAGGTGATGGACCCGGCCGACTGGCGCAAGTTCAAGCTGGTGCGCAAGGTGTTGGTGTCTCCCAACGTCTACCACCTCGTCTTCGCCCTCCCCCACCCGACCGACGTCCTCGGTCTTCCCACCGGCCAGCACATTGCCCTCCGCGCGCTCATCGACGGCAAGTCTGTCTCGCGGTCATACACCCCCGTCTCCAACAACTCGGACCTCGGCCGCGTCGAGCTGCTCATCAAGGTCTACGACCAGGGCCTCATGACCAAGCACCTCGAGCGCATGGAAATTGGCGACCAAATCGAGATGCGCGGGCCCAAGGGCGCCATGCAGTACGTGCCCAACAGGTACGCCAAGGAGATCGGCATGATCGCCGGCGGCACGGGCATCACGCCCATGTACCAGCTCATCCGTGCCATCTGCGAGGACGAGAGCGACAGGACCAAGATCTCGCTGCTGTACGCCAACAACACCGAGGCGGATATCCTGCTGCGGAGGGAGCTCGACGGCTTCGTCAAGGCGTTCCCGGAGAAGCTGTCGGTACAGTACGTCCTCGGCCAGGCGGACGAGAACTGGACGGGTCTTAGGGGTTTCGTGACGGCCGATATGATCAAGGATTTCTTGCCTCCTGCGGCGGATACCACCAAGATGTTGCTTTGCGGACCTCCTCCTATGGTGGCTGCTATGAGCAAGAACTTGGTTTCTCTTGGGTTCACGGCTCCTGGTACGCTTTCCAAGGCTACCGATCAGGTGTTTTTGTTTTAAGTCTGGGTAGTGTGTGGCATCTACGCACCTACCTAACTTTGGGTCTTTAGGTGGTGGTGGTCATCATTGCTGTTGTAACTGCATTTACAGGGTTTGCGTTTGAAGGTTCTTTAGGTAGCAAAAGGGGTCATGTATAGGTACCTTACCTGTTCGGATGTGGATGAGATATCACTGTTTTTGGAATAAAAGACTTTTCCTTTTGTCATAGGTAGATATCAACATCATCGTTTACATCATTAACGGTGCTTTTGCATGCTCGTGATCGTTGTGTGTGTTTTGTTCGTGTTTGAAGGACTTTTCAAGGGTTTCTCGAATTCTGAAAGGCCCTAACCTAAAACATCTTGTCCTCTACACGTGCTCCTAAGTCAACAGTTCAGGTAGTTTTTACCTACAATGTTTTCATGAGAATTACCTCGTTACGTAAGAAGTTTTCAACTGCCCAAACGGTGATCATCGAAGAACGATCTACGTTCGAGAACAACACCATCAACGAGCCACTGGCACCAAAAACTTGCATGCTTGGGACGAAAAATGTTCGATGCCAGGCACTAGACTAGACGCTACCGTCACCAAGTCCACTAAAAAAAGCGTCCCGGACCGCTGTGCGCCTGGAACATTGGAAACGAACAACGGGTGGGCATGGCCGATACTTCGAAGACTTCCATTCTTGGCTTGACCCCACAAATGAGGCATATGGAAGCTTGCCCCTGGACGGGCAGACAAAGGCCTGTCCCTGCTAGCCAACCTCCATCATCAACCATCAAAAGTCTCCGGAGACCGTGCAAGATTTGATCACTTTATGACGTCGATTTATTTCTCTGACCCAGTTCCGTCATTCACCCCTGCGGAACCAACATCACAACCGTCTGGTTTACCGGGTCTCAGTTGGTGATGAGGGAACTGGTGTACATGACAACTAACCCGGGTTACTGACCGTTAGTTGCCCGTTGGCCGTTGGTAAAAGCCGAGCTACACCGTCAACACGTGTACCTAAGAGCGGTGTCAAATCTCACCAATCCGGTACAAACAGCGAGTTTCACCCGTCCGAACAGTGTATACACAAAAAATGAATCAATGGATCCATCAAGTCAATTCCCAACGGCACGCTCGGGACTCGATGACACAATTTTGAAGTTCATTCAACAGATGACAAACGAGCCGTCAGCTTTCGCTTTTGAAGCGGGATCCTTGGATGATGGTTGGTTGTAGGTAACTTGAACTTGGAATCGGTTTGGCCGTCGAGGCTCGCTCATCGGGCACGGAGATTAGGGGCACTTGGGAGATTTATGCAACCGTATCATTGGGTTTGGTCGGTCACTACCAACATCGACGCACGTGGTCCCCGACGGTCTTCAGCCTCGACGCTCATCTTGATATCTCCAAAATCAAATCCCAGCCTATCGGTCAGATCTGGTTTGTTATTTCCTGGCTTTGAGCTCCCAGATCCTGTTGTTCTGATTGGTCCTTGGTACCATCTCCTTCTGATTTCTCCCAAGTGTTCTCCAAAGCACAGGCCCTGGGTGTTCATCGCATCTTCAGCAAATCACTACTGGACGGGCCCCTTTATTACTATTCCCGAACATCTTTTCTGATAACTGGAGCTCCTGGAGTGGAAGACACGATCCATGTTGACATCCCGGCTGCCGTGCCCGCCGATTGGGTCTTGAACTCTTGAAACAAGCTGCTGACGCCGGGCTTTCCTCGCCCGAGCTTCGGCCGGCCTCATGCTTTCCTTTCCCTTGTATCCCATGCCATCCCATTCCATCCCAACATACCTCTCTATCCATGCACGATATCGACCATTGGTGGGATCTCCCTTGTATTATCTTCGCATTGCGAATGGATGTATCGGACCTTCCCGTGCCCCTTATCACGATTCACCAACACCCAGTTACCAACAACCAAGATAGTGGCCAACGGAGTTCTCGGGATGGCCAGTCTTTTTCCGGTTTCCATGCACACGGCTTGGTCGGTGCCGCGTGAACGAGTAACTGATGGGTGCTATTTTCAAGCTGGCAACTATGCCCGGATTCCGGAAACCTCTGTCTGGTGTTTTTTTGTATATATCTGCCGTATTCTGACTTCGTTGAAGCGTTGTTAGCATATCTCATATCAATCGTGGATCCATCCATCCATCGCATCTTTCATTGTTTACTTTCCCTCTACCACCCTACCTTACAACGTCCCACTATCTTGACCACACTTAATTCCCGACTGAAACACACATAATATCCAACATGGTCTGGTCAGCCCCTCACATCGGCTCCCGCCCCGTCACCATCCTGGGCGGTGGTGTCCTCGGCCGCCGCATTGCCTGCTCCTACGTGGCCGGCGGTTTCAATGTGCACATCCGCGATCCCTCCTCCGAGGCGCGTGAGGACGCTCTCAAGTACATTGACGAGAACAAGGAGTTCTACACCTCCTTCTGCCCCAACGGCAAGCCCACTCAGTACGGCACCTACACGGCGTCGGGAGACATCGAGACGGCGGTCAAGGACGCGTGGCTCGTCATCGAGGCGGTGCCGGAGAAGATCGAGCTCAAGATTGATACCTTTGGGCAGCTGGACAAGTACGCGCCCAAGGACTGTATTCTGGGATCCAACTCGAGTAGTTACAGGAGCGGGTTAATGCTGGACCTGGTCAGCGACGAGAGGAGAAAGTGGGTGTGCAATGTGCATTACACGATGCCGCCCACAGTCAGGACGGTGGAGCTGATGACGGATGGGTATACCCATCAAGAGATCTTTCCATTCTTGAGCGACGTGCTGAGGCAGTGCGGCATGCTCCCGGCGACGGCGAGGAAAGAGTCTACTGGGTGAGTAGTAAAGTCGTTCCTACGCCTGCAATAGGGGATGATGCACCTGGACTTCTCAAGCACATGACATCGCCACTGACACTTGCCAGCTTCATCTTCAACCGCATTTGGGCTGCGGTCAAGCGTGAAATCCTCACCACCATCGCCGAGGGAGTCTCCGACGCCGCCGAGATCGACGCTCTCTGGGCTCACATGTTCCAGACCTCGGTGGTCCCCTGCAAAATGATGGACCGCGTTGGCCTTGACACCGTCGCCTTCATCGAAGACAACTACATCAACGAGCGCAAGCTCGACGGGTCTCTGACCGTTGACTGGCTTCGCCACCACTACATCACCCAGGGTAAGCTTGGTCTCAAGACCCCCGAGCAGGGTGGTCTCTACCCTCCCTCCACCGTTGTCGCCGGCGCCACTGGCACCACCACCACCAACAAGCAGATGCCCCCTATCTTCGTCCTCGACGTCGGTCTCGGCGCCAACTCCCCTGCCTACCCCTCCCTCGCTGGTGTCTCTACCAACGGCAAGATTCTCCGCCTCGACGCACCGAACCAACCGCCCAAAGCTCTCGTCACCGGCCTCCCCCTCCCCGACGGCATCGACGTCGACCCCTCCGCCAACCGCATGTACTGGACCAACATGGGCGCCGACGTGACCGCCAGAGACGGCTCGCTCATGTCCGCCACCCTCGACGGCACCGACAAGAAGGTCCTCCTGGGTGACGGCATCCTCATGACGCCCAAGCAGCTCCTACTCGTCAAGGACCAGCAGACAGGCACCGAGAAGCTCTACTTTTGCGACCGCGAGGGCTGCTCCGTGCACCGATGCAACGTCGACGGCAGCGAGCACGAAGTCCTCGTTCAGAACCTCGGCGGTGCCAGTGACTTGATGGACTGGTGCGTCGGCATCACCGTCGACCTGAAACAGCGCAAGTTCTACTGGACGCAAAAGGGTCCTGCCAAGTCCAACCAAGGCCGCATCTTCCGCGCCACTATGGATTATGATTTCCTCGCTGCTGGCGAGACGGCTTCCAACCGCTCCGATATCGAGGTCGTGTTTGACAAGCTGCCTGAGCCGATTGATCTCGAGATGGAGAGCGAGACGGGGGTGCTGTACTGGACTGATCGCGGTGAGCACCCGCGCGGTTGCTCGTTGAACTGCGCCAGGGTCTCAGGAGAGGATGTGGGCGAGGTCAAGATTCTGGCGAGACGGTTCCATGAGCCGATTGGACTCAAGTTGGATCTGGCGAGGAAGCAGATATTTGTGTGCGACTTGGGAGGGAGCGTTTATGCGGTCGATGTCGAGACGGGCAAGAAGACGGTTGTGCATCGCGATGACGGGTCGTATACTGGTCTTGTTGCTCTGCCTGATGCATAGACGGGGGATGTAGCCATCGGTTTGGGATGTTGCTTGTTGCATAGGGCGGTGGTTGGGATAGCATCGTGGTCGGCGTCGTCGGGTCGGTCTCTTGACTTTTTGGGTTATGGGCATGCCATTGTCTCTTTGTGCACTGTATATAATGCCTAGTTAGCAATTAGAGCCTCAACTGGAATTGATCTTGGCGATTATGTGCCGTGCTTCGTGTTGTTGTCCAGTAGAGGTATTTTGGTGGTTTGGTTAGAATCCCATGCCGCTGTTTGGATGCCCCCCAACCAGTTTGTGCACCGACGCCGCTGTGCTTGTGAAATGCTACAAGGGTGGACGAGAAATTGTTAGCGCTAGTAGATAACCCAACACGTTACGGTAAGTACATTACACCTCGAATTGAACTTGTAGGCATTTCCCAATAGATGAATGTTCAAGCATTTTGGCGAATATTTTTCCAGAATATTGTACTCCCTGGTACGGTTTACTACAGCGAGCTGTCTTGGACTCTCCATGTTTGGTCTATTTTGACGACCACTTGGCGTCCCTGATGGTTGACTGCTGTTCCTCTTAACCTGTTTTGGAAAGGGTGCACAGCAGGCGTTATTTCTCCATGTAATTAGGACAGAAATCTTCGATTCAATTACTTTACTAACTTTATACCATGCGTTATCATCATTGCCATGCCGTTGGCCACTCTTAACCCCGTGTTTATACATCAGACTCCGAACGCCGTATGCTGCTTGAGGTCGGTTCCCTCTGCTTTTTTTTTTTTTCAGAGGTCGTCCAATCGCCACCACCCTTCTTCACCTAGGATACTTCTTGACCTAGTTACCAGGCACGACCCCCAACACACCACCATCCACACAAATCACGCTCCCATTGACATAGCGATCTTTGGCCAGAAACAGCACCGCCATGGCCATCTCCTCATCATGTCCCGCCCTCTGCGCCGGCACCTTGTGTCCATGTCCTTCCACCTTTTCATCCGACAACTCGCTCTTATTCTTCTCATCGCTCTCCCCCGTCGTCATCTCGCTCGGGAAGTACCCGGGCGCAATCGAGTTCACCCTTACCCCCGCCTTCTCAAACTCGGTCGACATCAGCTTGGTCAAGTGCACCGTCGCCCCCTTGGACGCGTTGTAGGCAAAGTGTTTCTGCGCGTTGCGCATGATGCCCGACATGGAGCTGATGACAATTACGTTGCCCCGCATGTGGCTGTGCCCCGCCGGATGGGCGGCGCTGCAGGCTTGGAGCAGCGGCAGGAAGGCGACCGTGGTAAAGTAGACGGACGACACGTTGGTGGTGAAGACGGACGACCAATCGGAAAAGTTTTCCTTGGTCCAGAGTTCGTGCGCAATGTCCTTGGCCGAGGAAGAGACGGACGGGTCGGCTTTGGGGCCCGAGATGCCGGCGTTGCAGACGAGTAGGTTCAGATGCGTTTCGAGTGAGGTGAACTTGTGGACGAGGGATTCAAGCGATTCTTTGTTGGTGACGTCGCAGGGGCCGATGCTGGACACACGGATTGTTAGTTTTTTCCGGGTAAAGGTAAGTCTGCGCGAGTGAGGAGAGTGAACGACTGGACTCACGGAATAATCTTGCCATTTCCCTCCTTGGGACTGTGTTCCTTGGCCGCGTTCACGAGAACCCCAAACCGCCTCCCGGTAATGTACACGCGAGCGCCGTTGGCAGCAAGCGCTTGGGCGCACATCAGACCGATGCCGGTGCCGCCGCCCGTGACGAGACAGGCCCAGCCATCGACGTTGAAGAGCTTGGAAGCTTGGAGGGAGTGTGTGTCGACCATTTGGGGTAGTTGGATGAATCGCAGGTGTTTCCTGTGTATCTCCTGAATCAGAGGCACAAGTAGTAAGAGAAGCAACAGTATAAAAAGGGAAACTCAACGAATCCTCCTTCAAACGACGTCATTTCCACGGCACGACATGCCTACGTCATCGAGTAACCCAGTTACACTAGCGGTCCGAGTGCCTGAAAGGGTTCGCCAGTCACAACGCTTCCCGTCATACAGCACGATAGTAAACAGTTTTCCGCTTCCGGTATCCCGCATTACCCGTTGTCCGTTCATCGGCTTTCGACGTGCTAATCGATCAAGGCCAATAACTGGAAAAATATTGGATCCCACTGCATCACGAACTCACGAGTCAAAAGAAAAGAGACGACCAGACACGAAAGATATTGTAAGAGTCCATTCATACATACGATATTACCTAGGTATCTATCGCCGTCTACCAGTAAACACCGAGTCCAACTAAACGGGAAAAGATATCACGACGTTCTTCCATCATCCCATCTATATTCATGCCTTTCACATCCGATATCCACAACATGACGCCTAATGTGCAAACAAAGTAAGAAACCCAACCCAACACCACACATCCGTCATCACATCCATCCATTACCTATTCACTTCGTCTCCTCCTTCTTCGTGAACAAACTCTCCTTCACAGTGCTTATGACCGCTCCAACAACGCTGGCCACAAAGCCGAAACCAAATGACCACCCCTTGACTCTCACCGTGTAAATGAAGAAGTAAACGAGCCTGTTCCTCATCCTGTTAGCATTTCTGTTTCAACAAGTGCCAAGGGAAAAGAGGGGAATACTCACGCCCAGTTCGAAACACAGAAAGCCGCAAAGATGCCAAAGTTTCTCCACATCTGACTCGACTTCACATTCAGACTCGCCAAGTACTCCTCCCCGTCCGCATACGGACAATACCCACACTCAAAGCCGCCATCACCAGCCACTCCAATTGTCGTCAAGTACCCCTTGCCTACATCGGACAGCCAAGTGCCCGCAAAGCTCTGACACGACTCTCCTACCGGCGGGCGGAACACAGCCATCTCGTTATCAGCGCAGTGCACGGTCTGTCCTCTCAGGACGGCAGCCATGTTACCGCCGATCCAGTAAGTCGCCGGGTTAATGTAGTACAACCACCACTTCCATGCCACGTTCATCTGTGCCCACGGCACCACGACACCGTTGAACAGGGAAAAGATGACGAGGAAGAAGGGCAACACGTTGGTGATGACGGCGAACGAGGGCGCAAAGGCGCAAATCCACTGGCCCCAGCTAGCAATGAAGATCATGAAGGCAACGCTCATCAGCCAGACGTAGACTGCTGACTCTGCCTCGGACGAGCCGGTCCCGCGGGGCAGGCCGGTAGGGAGATACCATGCCAAAAAGTAAATGGTGCCAGCCACGACTGAGCCCGGGATCTCCGAGAGAATCTCAGCGGTGCAGTAGGCTACCCAGCCGTAGATGCGGGACGGGTGTTCGCGCGCTTCCCAGAGAGAGCGGGACATGTAGAACTTGGGCAGGACGGCGTTGAGGACGGTGCTGGGGATCATGATGATCAGGAAGGCGGTAAAGAGGGAGTTTTGGAGCTCGGTGAGGGAGAGCGGGTGGGAATAGGATGGAGACGAGATCTTCCAGTAGGTGAAGCCGTTGAAGATGCCCATGATCAGGCAGATGAAGAGGCGGCCGTAAAGGTACGAAGGGTCGCGCCATTGGCGGATGAACATGCGCTTGGTTAGGAGCCAGGCTTGCGTGGGGATGGGCGCTGCGAACTCGTGCTGGACAGGTTGAGCTTGGTCGTTGGCGAGAGTGAGTTCGTTGGCCAAGGCCCGGGCTTTCTTGATCTGGCTGATCTCGTTAAGGACTTGACGGTACTCTTCACTCTCCTTCCACTCCGTCGGCCAATTGATCCTCCTGCTTTTCCCGTCCTCACCGACACGTTTGTGTGGCTTCGCGGCTGTCTCAAGAAGGAACTCGGCCACGTTCTTGCCCGGCGGACACTCGACACCGCGAGCGGCAAAGTAGTTGACAACCGAAGAGCCGTTCTCGCCAACGGGACCAAAGTAGAAGACGTTTCCGCCAGGGTTCAGGGCCAAGATCTTGTCAAACTCCTGAATCAGATCGGAACTGGGCTGATGGATGGTGCAAATGATGGCCTGTCCGGCCGCACACAACTTCTTCAGGAAGCGGACGATGGACATGGCCGACTGCGAATCCAAGCCACTGGTGGGTTCGTCAAGGAACAGCAAGAGCGAAGGCTTAGCGGCCAGCTCAACACCAATGGTCAACCGCTTCTTCTGCTCGACTCCCAGGGAAGCGATGATGGCGTCTTGGATTTCTTCCAGCTCGAGGAGGTTGATAATGGTATCCACGTATGCAATCTTTTCGGCCCGAGGAGTGTCGCGGGATTGGCGCAAGAGGGCCGAGAATTCGAGGGCTTCACGGATGGTAGTCGATTCATCGTGCAAGTCCATTTGCTCGACGAAGCCGGTGCTACGTTGGAACTCGGTTCCAAGGGGCTTGCTGTCAACGAGCATATCGCCAGTGACAACACCGACGGTTTGGCGCTGAGACAACGTGTTGAGAAGGGTCGTCTTGCCGGCTCCAGAGGCACCCATCAACGCGACCATGACACCAGGTTTGACGTAGCCAGTGACGTTGTTCAACAAACGCTTGGGGCCTTGGGGCGTGGGAACGGTGTAAGTGACATTCTCCCACGTGAAGACCTTCTGGGACTTTTCGATGGTGCCTTCCATGTTCTTGCGGGATGGGCCCTGGGGGGTTTTCTTGCCGACATCGTCGGTGGAGGAGCCTCTCGAACTGCCCTTTTCTTCATCATGTTGGCCTTGGTTGGCGAGAGTCAAGTTCTTCTTGGCCTTGGAAGTCTTTTTGAACACCAGCGCGCCGCCGCCACCACCAACAAAGGATAGCTTCTCGGTCGCCAACACGGTAACCAGCAGATACAGGACCGAAAAGGCAATGATCACCGCCCAGTTCCTCCACAAGTGACCTCTCGTGTACTGGAACTGCTGAGCGAGATAGGCATCGCCGTTCACCGTGTCATCCCCCGGCATGCCACCCTGCAGCGTGCATCCTTGATTCTGCTGCTGGATGCCAGGGCCCTGGGGCACCAACATACTCGGCGAGCACTGCATCTGCCTTCCGTGAAAGTCGTTGGACAAGACGGCCTCGAACGAGTAGCCGACAGGGCTGACATAGTACAACCAGCCGAACCAGATCTTTTGGCCGAGCATGACGGGCTTGGCGATGACATAGCCGCAGTAGATGACGACCAAGTTAAGAGCCAATCCGGCAAACCGCACTGCATCGTCGATGGTTGGGCTCAAGGCGGCAAACATGCGATACAACGCAGTCAGACAGTAGGTGGTCGTAAAGATCAAGAGACAGTAGGTGAAGAACTTGCCCGCGTCGCGGTCCAGCCCCGTCAT
Organism: Neurospora discreta FGSC 8579; assembly: GCA_009805215.1. Lineage (NCBI taxonomy): Eukaryota > Fungi > Ascomycota > Sordariomycetes > Sordariales > Sordariaceae > Neurospora > Neurospora discreta. The sequence goes on along the minus strand of RANX01000056.1, from coordinate 167,197 downwards.
AAAGTAGACAATCAAGCTGAAGACGATGACCTGGATCAGCAACAAGGGGAAATCGAGGATTGCGCGAGCGAGATTGACAGCCGATGGTCGATAAAAAGCATACGCCTTGTGCCTTTCTACCACCGCCCTTCCACTAACAGCCTTCATCAGCTCTCCCATCTGGAGCCAGCCGAGGAAGATGATACTGTAGAAGGTGGTGCCGCCTCTCATGAAAGCGCCAGAGGTATCCGAGGGAGAATCGTAGAACAGGGAGCTGACTACAAGAGCACAGCCGATAATGATGAAGAACTTGGTCCGCAGTTCCTGCTTGTCGCCCCAAGCCAACCAGGCCTCACGGCGCGTGCAGGCGGCAACTTGCTTGAAAAAGGAGACGGTGTAGTTTGACTCTTCGGAGACACGGTGGGACTTTTGCGAGGAGACGGACTCCTTGAAGGCATGGGTGTCGGCGTGGTTGGTTTCCTGGAGGTGGGATTCGTAGTCGCGAACATCGGCGAGGACGTCTTGGTAGTCTGGGCTGGCGAGGAAAACCTTTTCGAGTTCTTCAGCCGTTTTGGGGCAGCGGTCTTTCCAACCTGGACGGAACTGGCGAGAGTTGGGGTCACAGATGGAGGTCAAAAAGTCGGGGGTGGTTTGGCGAGGGGGCGCGTGGAAGCCGAGATCAACAAAGTACTGTCTGGCCTTGGACGCCGGGCCCTGGTAGAGCATCCTGCCCTCGTCGATGACAAGAACCTTGTCCATTAGCTCGTAGATGCCCTCGCCAGCTTGGTACAGCGTGGTGATGGTAGTGCGGTCACTGACGTCGGTCATGATGCGCAGGGAGCGGGCGTAGTCGAGCGCTGAAGAAGCGTCGAGGCCACGGGTAGAGTTGTCCCAACAGACGACAGACGACTTGGTTGCCAGCGACTCCTGGATGGAAACACGCTTGCGCTCACCGCCTGACACGCCGCGAACGTAGGCGTCACCGACGATGGTGTGGCGGGTATGCGACATGGCAAACATCTTGAGCAGAGCGGTGATGATGAGCTCCATGTCACCGCGCAGGCGCTTCTTGGTCTTGTTGAGAAGGGAAAACTTGAGCGTTTGCTCGACGGTGAGGGTGGGCAGATGGATATCGTCTTCGCCATTGTACACGACTTCGCCGCGGTACTTTTTGGCTACTTCTTCAGCGGAGATGCCACCGTAGTGGACTTCACCCTCGACGGCAGCGTAATCGGATCGGTTGTTGGCGACCACCTTGAGGAAGGTGCTGCAACCGCTGCCTGGGCGACCGAGGACAAGCATAATCTCTCCATGGCGGACGACACCGGTAAAGTTGTTGAGAAGCGTGCGAAGCTCAGGTTGGCGGCCGAAGCGCAAAGCAGGGATGTAGTTGCCGAGAATACGCCAGAGGTCAGGGCCAAAAGTGCCCAGGATGGCTTCGGGGAGTGTTCGGACAAAGGTGGCGCCGGTGCTGACACCCTTGACGGTGAGGTTCTTGAAGACAACGCCGACCTTCTTGGTAGACTCGCCGGCTTCGTTGCGCTTCTCGAGATGGCCATCACGCATAAACTGCTCGAGTTGAAAGTCGTCGCCGCTATTGCGCTCACTGGACGAAACGTCTCTGTTGTCGTCTTCGTCCTCGGAATCCTGGTCATGGGATCTGACATCGCCCATGGCGTTGCTCACGGCAACTGACAAGCGCTTGAACAAGCCATCGGGTCTCCCCCCACTGGTAGCACGAGATGCCCTCGAAGCGGGGCGCGAAGATGGTCTCGACGCTGTCGATCTTTCCCTGCTCAAGCGCGAAAGACCGAGTCGCAGGTCGGCAAATTCCTGCATGGCAGCCTCCCGGTCGACGGGCCCGCCGACATTGCGCTCTCCCCAGGCGCCCTCGCCAGCGCCATCGCCATGGTGGGATATCGACGAGGTGCTGAGTTCTGGGTTTGTCTCTTCGGGTTTTTCATCGTCGCGAACTGCCCGGTGATGGAGTTCGTTGGGAAGCGTGTTGGCAGCGCTTCGACGGTAGGCCTCCTCGGACTGATGGCCGAGCATGGTGGGCCGTTATAGCTGTGGAAGTTCCACTTTCGCGTTCCTGCGTTTGGTGTTGCACACTTATCTGACGGGCGGTGATGTTGTGTGTCGGTGAGTAAATGGATGGTTGATTAGGTGGGTTTGGGAAATAAAAAAGAATAAAAATTTAAAAGAAGCGAAGAACTTTTGCTTCGGTGCTGGGAAACAGTGACTTTGTCTGTCAGCAAAAAGGTTCCATGCCGTGTCAGGGACTGGACGGAGGAAAAAAAGATGAAAGGCAGGAAGGATCGAGTCTTACTTATCTCCGACTGAGGGGTATCAAGACAGAAAGTTCTACCTGTTTACCACAACCACTGCAGTGTGTGCCTGCCTTATGAGTTGTTTGGTCGATCCCGGTGGCGACCAATCGAAGGGCCCCTCAGATATGGGAAATCCGAAAAGGGGAAAAGAAGAAGGAACAAAAGGGCTGAAAAGACGGTAAAACACTCGGCACTTTTCAAGGAGTGTCAGCCCTCTTCTGAAATGGATTGTGGGTCAGGTTCTGCTTCTTCAACAGTGCAACTGAATATACTGCCAGGTTCGTATGCAACTAAGCACCGCCAGCCTCTCAGATCTGCTGCGAGCTGTCAAACGTCGAGTGCTGCTTGATCCAAGTGAAGTGACAGAGAAGGATAGGACCACATGTCGAGTACGTACACTATATACCATCCTCCATGTTACATCCACATGTAAAACGGTCGTTGAGACTTCTCGAACATTTTTGGAATTGTCATCACGGAGAGACTCAAGATTGATCTCCACCTGGATTAGAAAATGATGGGTGGCCCTCGAGGGCGCGGGATTGGTGATACAGGGAAGGGGTTGTCCAATAGACCCAAAAAAGAAAAACAACAACCATGTGTCTATTGCTGAATGCCGCATATACATTCATTGGGCGCAAATATCTCTGCTCGATATCGCCATCAGATCAACCCAGCAGTACCTACCTACCTACACCTAAGTTAGGTACCTACCCGTGTACACACTTCCTAGGCAAGTAATGCACGCGCATCCTGCTCGTCTCAGATGTTTTTGTTGTTCCCCTTGGAAATGTGTCTTCTGATGTGGTCTGTGCCTAAACAGGAATCTTACCAATCAAAATCCATCTGTCTAAGTCCGAAAAGGCCGGTTATCTCCAGGCCATTGGCCATTTGCAGATTCTCCCACAAACCTAATTTCATCGTTTGTGTAGTATCCATTGATTGGATCTTTGATGAGTGGGTGCGGAAACGGTATGACTAATGGCAGATCATGGTCCTCTCTTGCGCCATTCATCCTGATTCATGGCGACAGTATGGCGATTGGTTTGGATGTCGAATTCGGGTTGGATGGAATACACTGTACGTACCCGTAAAAGTGAAAAGCTTGTAGGTTGTTGTCGAAAGGAAAAAAGGCAGTGAGATAAGACAAGGTGGGGTTTGTGAGAGGCTCGAATTTGTAAGCCCAAAAAAAGAAAACAATCTCACCCCTGCTCCCTGGCGCCGCAACAGATCTTTTGCGCCTGCAGCCAGTGGCGGCCCTTATGCTTGGCAGTCGAGCCCAGCCAGTCGCTGTCTCACTCAGCCCGCAGCAGGCCTTGGGGCTCTCGCAGTCCACCTCCACACACCCGACGGCCAGACCCCCTTTCCCTTCGTGCGCTTCTTCGAAACCGCATTGCCCGACTGACATTCTTTTGCATTTCGAACTGGTCACAAGTTTTGAATGCCATCTGAGCTAGACTTTTCCCGATCACCAAAACCTTCCCGGACTCCAATGCCGGTGCTGAAGACGGAGGGATTTTGCAGAGGGTAAACACCTGCAGTAGCGATTAATGATAAGTAGTGACGGCGCTTAGCTGCTGTCGTCAAAGTAAACATAAAGCTTCCATGTCCGCACAATTGAGTTTTCGTCTTTCTTCGCCATCATCGGAATTACGCCATCCATCAGATACAAAACGCCAATCTTGCAAGAGTCGTTGACTTGTGGAACTCCAGTATCACGAACATCGGCATGTACACCTTTGCCAGCAATCCAAATGTTAGCGCAGTGAATTAGCAGTATGGCGCTAACCTTCTTTGTTTGTACAAATATGGCTTCCTGTTCACGCCCCCACACCCCCTGAATCTTGTAAGGCAGAAGTGCCACACTAACATTTCATATGCCGGCAAGCGGTGTACCACGATTAATAATGCCATGTGCAGAATTCGTCCGAAGTTCATCAACGACGTCAAGACTCTTCAGAGCGATAGCCTTAAACGCCTAACGCCGCCAACCACCAGCATCGGACATTAGCAATCAATATCCACATCCCACGGTTACACGGTTCCACCGCATCAACTCAATAAGAAAACGTGGCCGTGGCCTTTGCTTTCGGCGTGACTGTTTGTCTGCTTCAAATTCCTTCGACGCTGACGCCAAGAAGACATTCTCACCACTGCCTGAATCTTTCGCGGAAGGAACGAAACCTCATCCTCAAGCCCCGGCGTCCAGCTAAACTGAGACAGTTTTCAAACCCCGAGCCGCAACGGAAACAATCAAAGCCCAGCATTCTCGCGACCAAAGTCCCAACGCTCCAAAACAACAAGGAATATCACATTGCACCTCATACCTTTATCCCGTTCCAGCCATCCCACCATCCACGAGATCATCTCACAAAGAGGCAACTCATTGTGGGTTGTGCCTCTGCTTAAGCTTAAAATACTGTCCTATACTTTCTGCGTCCAGTCGTCCCTGACACCACGGCAGGCTGAGGCAGCCACCCCCCCCCCCCCCCCACCAATCCCGCTAATCTCAAAAAGGATAAAGTCCTCCTCTCTCCCGGCCTTTCCACCTCTCCCCCCCACTGGGGCTGCCGGGCTGCCCGTCCGGGTCCCAGGTCCTCTCCCCACACTATTACCCCAATTTCTGATTCTCACTCCCGCGGGGTGAATGCACTAAATGATTTATTATGATTCATTTTCCATCATTTGGGATTCATCTTGGTTCATCCCGCGTCAACCACCATTCATCCCGTTTTCGGGTACGCAGAACCAATGGCTGCTTGACATTCGCACCACCCTTGTGGAACGCGGTGAGAGATGCATACCGATTGGGATTGTAGTCTCATGTTTGCGTTCGTTACACGAAGCTGGGAATAAGCCGGCTCACTTCATCCGCTGTTTCTGCTGCGTGAGATCAATTGCACTTGGAATTCGTAGCTTCCTGTGGTAGGTTTGGATCGTAGTGTGATGCCCTAACAGTTCTGCACCCAGACTTGGTATAGAGACTGTTAGTGAGGGTCCGTGCTCGGCATTCTCCAGGGTTTCCCGGTTGCGTCGGGTCCCGTCCAAGGCAGCTGGGTCAGGTAATCTTTCATGTAGACCTAGATACTCCTTGGTCTGGTCGACGATGTCTGTAGGGAGTTTTGTAGAGGCCTACGACGATAGGTCATTGCCTTTTCTATGACCGGTGAGTAGTGTAGTCTATATAGTATGATGTGATCTGCATTTGTGTAACAGTCAGCACCCCGCAAACAATATATCTACAGGGCATGCAAGGACACTCAATAACGGCCTGGCTTGCTACCTCGCTCTTACGGTGATAGTAAATGAATCGAATATGATTCATGATGTTTGAGACAGAGAGTTCGGGATGTTGGTACGATATCACAGCTGTAAAGATCTCCAAGTAGACGGTTTGGAAGAAAAAAAATGAAGCACAAGTTCAAGGCGCCGTGTATTGTTGAACCTCATCCTTGCAACTTGTAAACCACCAAGTCAAACCACATCACAGGTAAGTCAACAACACAGCAGATATCAGCAGCACGCTTCTGTACATTCATCATGATGCAAGCACGGTCCCTATTCCGAACAGTCAGATCAAAAGCTGCAATGCGGAAAAAAGAAACAAATATGTCAATTAAGAAGAGCCGACATCGTCTGAGGCCCGAACCTATAAACCCTCCATCTCCAAATTTCCTTCCATCTCCTCAAAAAAGAACGCTTTGCTAACCATTCAACCACATAATACATACATATCTCCGTGTCCCATGTCCATTCCAAACTCCAACCCAAAGCATCAGGTACGTAACCCATCTACCGCCCCTGCTTAGCCATAACAAGCATTTCCCTCAACATGCCCACCTCCGCATCCCTCTTGGCCAGCATCAGCCTCAACTCCTCCCTCTCCTTTTTGATCTGATCCACCTCCTCCTCGAGCTCTTGAATTCTGTCAATCTTCTTCTGGCGGTACTTCTTGGCAGCAATGTTGTTGCGCTGCCGCTTGATCAGAATGTCTTCGGAGTCTGTGAGCTCGGTTTCAGCGGCAGGAGAGAGAGCGCGCTTCTTGGGACCGGGTGGACGACCGCGCTTGGGCTTGCTGGAAGCATCAATGGGAGGAGGCAGGGTTAGGCCGGGGTAGACATGGCCTTGCCCTCCGTGGTGGCTGGTCGATGATGCGACTGGGGAAGTAGAGCCAGAAGATTGCGAGGTGGGAGGCGTAGTTGAGTGATCGCGAGAGGTGGATGACGTATTTTGACCGTAGCCCATGTTGTTGCTGCTGCCGGAATGGTTGCTGGTTGTCCTGTACATGTCCATGCCCATGGTTGTGTTCCGTCCACTGGGCATGGTCAGGCCCATGGTGGTGGAGAGCGTGTCCGTGACATGGCTGAGGGAGGCGGCGGCGTATGGGTCGTCAGAGGAAAGGTGATGGTGATCGAGGGATAGGTGCATGGGCGGTTGTGGTGGTGCCGATGGTGAAGGGTCGGCCCAACCTTGTTGAAAGATGTCGTTGGTGTCGGCGAGGAGTGGCGACGGTGTGACGGATAAGGGCAGTGACGGCGCAAAGGGAGAGACGGTCGCAGAAGTTGGAGCAGTGTCGCAAGTAGAAGCAGCAGTAGTCGAGATGGGAACAAATGCGAGCGATGTCGGATCTTGTTGGTCGGGAAACAAAAGAGGGTCGGCCCAGTTGAAGTCTTGTTGCTGATGAAGGAAATCGTAACCGCTTAATAAATCGCAAGAAAAGTCAAAGTCAAAGGGCGGCGGCGCGGCCTGCAAGGAGTATTGCAGGCTGGAAGAAGAAGACCGAGACGCGGACGCTGGCGGCTGCTGAGCATGCTGCGGCGGCCATTCTTGCAGAGTAAGGACGGCCTCTCGTTCGAGGCCGGGAGAAGATTGTCTTGAAGGGGTTAAATGCAAAGGGGGTTGCCAGTCCGAGTCACCAGACTGGAGTGTTCTTGGTTGATGATGGCAAAGGGAAGAGGATGTTGGGAGAAGAGGACAAGAAGGAGGCAAAGAAATAGACGTCCCGGGTCCCCGAATTGGGCGGGGGTGGTCCCGGGTTCCTTTAGGGCACTCCGGTCGTTACAGGGAAGTGGCAGAAGTGGATCACGATTTGGTCGGCGCATCCTCCACTCCAAGCTATCAGCCAACCAATCATGCAGCCTGTCGGGGCAGTGCATTTTCCCATTTCGGCTGTGTTTATTTGTTCACCCCCTGGGTGTGCTTGCTGGTCTTGACTCGGTCTGTCTGACTTGCAGCATTACCCCACTTCTGGAGGTACGTACCCTGACATCAACTTCAAACTTCCTTTCCGTCGACAACATGTCTTTCCTCTTACGCCGAGACAATTCAGTTCTGCAAAGCAAAGTAAAGCATTGTCATCGTTCAGTCTCACGAATGACAAGCAGCAGTTCCGCCAATTCTTTAGTCAATAACTTCCATCTCGGTCAAGCAATTGTGACTGCATACGTTTGGCCCGGGATGTCAAAGATGGAAGCATCTTGCTTGGCATGTCGAGGGAAAGGTGCGGCAAAGTCAGAAAGGCCGACTGTGACATAAGCGGTGCCCGGGTCGAGATAATGTAAGTCGAGTAAATGGTCATGGTGTTTTGAATAGAAGAGTGAAGAAACAAACCTGGATCGCTGGTGACTAAAAGACACCAAAAATAACCTAGTTAGAGGTAGTTTGGGTTTGCCAGAGTCCGACACCTAAATTCACGGCGGCATTTGCACCAGTGCAGCATCAAGTGCCCTCCGGAGGGCCCTTGTTGTCTGGAACGGGCAGTTTATATGGGCATTGAGACACGAGGGGACAGAAGGTAGTAGGTTGGGTTGGTGACTAAAGGTAATTGACATTCAACCATACAGCTGAAGCAGGTAATGATGGACAACAGAAAGTTGACAAGAAAACTGGAGCGAACAATCACTGATCAAACCACGTCCACACAGAAAAGAACCAATCGTCTACTCAACTGTAAGAACCATGCATATCATACATCAAGCCAGACTACCTATCATCACATCATCTCATATTATTAGGGTGATCCGCATGCAGTCCTTCCTCTACCATGTCACAGACACCGGTAAATCCCTACTACTCTGTCCCACATGGAATGTATACTCCCCCTCCATAATCATCACCCAATTCTGCACTTCAACATTCCAATAACTCAGATCCCGTCTCGTCAAGTTGAACTCCACTTTCGCCGACTTCCCCGGCTCCAAGTAGATTTTGTCGAACCCCCTTAGCACCTTGATTGGAAAGTCCACCTGCACCGTCCCGTTGGCAGACTCTTTCCGAGATTCAGGATAAGAAAGATACAGCTGCGGCACCACCGCACCCGCTACCTTCCCCGTATTCCGCACCTCAACTGTCACCTTGGCATAGACTGCCCAGAGCTCGGGGTTGCCACCCTCGTCACCGCCTGCTTGGCTCAGAGGCTGGGGGGTGTCGTAGCCGTCAGGGTAAGGATACTTTTTCCCTCCTTTTCTGGTCGACACAGCGTTGTGTGCTTCATCGGCTGAGAGGTAGGGGTAGATGTACTTGTCCAACTTCCTGATCTCCTTGTCGCCTTCAGGCCAAAGGACCTCTTCGACCGGAGGAATGTCGGTTGAGTAAGTGGGCGGTTCCACAAGCGCATCAAGACGAGGGAAAGGCAGGGCGGATTTGGGCCTGATGGTCTTGGCAGTGGCGTTACCGAGTTCGAAAGAGGTGTAACTCAGTCCGTATCCGAATTCGAAGCGGGGGGTAATGCCCTTCTTGTCGAACCATCGGTAGTCGATGTACAGTCCTTCGCTGAAATCCTGCTGCGGGACGACGCCGTTGGGGAGGTAGAGGACCTGACCGCCAGGGCCGTAGTCTTCGAGGGATTTGCCAATGGTGAAGGGGAGGTGACCTGAGGGGTTGACATTACCGAACAGCACATCGACCAGAGCGTTGCCCGATTCCTCGCCCGGTAAGTTGGCGAACACAACGGCTTTGATCTGAGGGAGGTCGATCCAGCGCTCCATCACTACCGGGCCAACCGCATGAATGACGACCACAACATCACTAAATCCGCCGCCGCACCTGGCTGCTACTTCCTGGATCAGAGCATCGCCGTTCTTCTGTAGGAAGAGATCAGGTCGATCACCACGGACGTTTTCCCACGCCGTGAAGCCCTCACCAGCATCGGCATTGACGAAGACGAGGCAAAGGTCAAGGTCATCAACCACGGCCTTCTCGGAGGGTGAGAAAGGAAGTTGGTTGGAAAGATGTTCGTGTAGCTCAACCTTTAACGAATCGAACTGCTTGCGAAGAGCTTCAACAGGCGTAACCAAGTATGGGAATTCCACAGCCCCGGAACCCCAGCCGGATCCCAAGGTGCCCTGGTTGCAGCCGCGGTCGGGACAGGAGTTGGGCCCCCCGGGCATGGAACCGGCGTCTTCGCTAAAGATACCGATTTTGACCCTGCCGAAGGTGTTGTTGGCGTTCTGGCGTTTGCGTAGTCCCACGCGGCTGAGTGGTAAGACCGGACCCTCGTTCTTTAGCAAGACCGTCCCCTCAGCCGCCACCTGCCTCGCAATAACCGAGTGATTCGCCTGCACATCCACAAACTGATTGACCACCACCGTCTCCTGCTCCGTCGGACTTCCCGGGCTAACCACCCCCATCTTTTCGTTCGTCCAACTCGAAAAATTCGGCCCCTTATCCCTCGGCCACTTTTCCTCGTTGTCCTGGCCCATCTGATACCAAGCCGCCACCACTCTCGTAGCCATATCATCCATTCTCTCCACCGGCACACTCCCATTCAGCACCGCCTTGCTCAACTCCTTCCCCCACAGACTCTTGCCATTCGCCCACCTGAGTCCATCACCCGGCATCGTCGTATCCAATCCCGCCAACGCCGTACTAACTCCCGCTCGTTGCGCCAACCAATCGCTCATGACAAACCCCTGGAACCCCAGCTCGTCCTTGAGGATCCCATTCAGCAGCTTGCTGTTTCCACACGCATAGCTGTTGTTGACCATGTTATACGAGCACATGACGCTGGCCACGCCGGCCTTGACCGCATCGCCAAAAGGCCAGGCATACAGTTCATGCATCGCCCTGTCGTCCACGTTGGAGGAAATAGCATTCGGCAGTCCCCACTCCCACGGCTGGCGGAAGTGTTCCTGCTCGTTGGCAATGAAATGTTTGACGGTCGCCATGACGCCCTCAGACTGGATGCCTTTGATCGTTTCCGCGCCCGCGATGCCCTGTAGATATGGATCCGAGCCAAACCCCTCCCAGTTGCGGCCGCCGGCTGGCATGCGACCTAGAGGACCGACGCAGGGGCCGAGAATGGCGTTGACCCCCTTGGAGCGAGCTTCAATGGCATGTGCTTTTCCACGGGCGTACATCAGTTGTCGATTCCAGGTCGCGCCCACGGTGATTCCAGCTGGGAACGCAGTGATGTTATCCGCGTTCCTGATACCCAGCGGTCCATCCTGTAACTGCAGCGCGGGGAAGCCGACGTGCACAGCGGGGGCGGTGGTGCCGACTGCTAGACCCATTTGCCAGCCGACGCCGGTAGTGATGTTGACTTTCTCGGCCAGGGTCATTTTGGACACCAGTTTGGCAGCCTTTTGGTAGGACTCATACCAGGTGCCGGCTATGCCACCCTTTGGAGATGGATACCATGGTGGTGAGAGGCCGTAGGGGGGTTCTTGGAGAGCAGCCTTGTATCCTAGACCTCCCACAACGAGAAGGATGACGAAGATGATGAGCCCAAAGGCGGCAAAGATGAGGCAGCACCTGGTGCGTCTAGCTAGCCAAGATTTGCGGGTGGGCAGTGGTTGGAAGGATGGTAATATTGGGTTGGTGCGTTGGGTGCGTCGTGACCGCTGTTGTTTCTGTCTGCGGGTGGGATGTTCGGGGGTGGTGTTGACGTTGATGTTGTTGTCGTCGGAGTCGGAGGAGTAATCGGCGTGATGCTCGGTGGACGTGGAGCCGAGGAGCCCTTGCTTGCTGGGATCGTGAGCAGCCATCTCCACATGTGATAGTCAATCAATCAGCCCGGTTGGCAATGATCAGCTTTCAGGTATTCGATGTCATTGGCGTCGTGATGGAACTGTATATAACTACTGTTAGTCTTATGCGGGCATTGGCTGTGTATTAGGTAAATAGTATCGAGCATGGAGATTGGGAAAGCGATAGTTGGACGGTCGAGAAAACACCATACTAAGAGCCGTAATGGGATTGGACAAAGACAATGGTACAATGGGTTTTTATTCTAGCTTGATGATGATGGATAAAGCCAAGGAAGCCAAATCAATTGAGCAATATAACCGGCATAGATGGTGTAGAGCACAACGGCGCACAAATGCAGACGCAGAATTCCGAGAAAACAATTGACCAGCGTGCGATGTACGACGTACTGTCGTGTGCTTTAGGCTGTCGCTATCGTGGTGTTTTTGGTCGTCGGTCTGTTCGCGCGAGTCGTTTGGTTGGTTGGCTGGTTAGTCTGGTTGGCGATGACGATGAAAAGTGGAAGAGGGGACGACGACTTGGACCTGTCAGCTGGCAATGAGCCTCTCCAGGGTGATCACGTGCCTGCTGTTTCACAGTACCCAGCTACCAAGACCAGAGGCACCTGGGCCACTTCCCTCTTTGCCCTCCAATTGGACCTCGTCCCCCCCCCCCCCCCCCCCCCCCCCCCCCCCCCCCCCCCCTGAAACAATGCCGTCTTCCCGCTGAGGCTGCCCCTGGTTCCAGCTTGGCGGGGTGCGGGTTCACTAACAATTCAACGGACGGGCCCGGGAGAGCTTCCCCTTCCTGGGTCGTCAACGTGGCACACGACTCCCGACACGGCCCGCCCGACTTTCCCCCCCCTTAACACCACTCCAACAAGGTCACCACCGTCTTTTCCGTCTCCGGACTCTCGAAACAACAACCACCCACCGGTCAATTGACGGCTCCCATATGGCCAATACCACGTTTTAATATACCTACCTAATCCTACCTACTTTCCACACGGCCTTGACGGCAACGCGACCTGTCACCACACTCCGAACCACCCCCTGAACACCGAAGCAGGAACCCCCTTTTTTTCCGAGGTCCTCTCCCAAGCCACCACCAGCACGACAACCACATAAACCACCTACTCCCAGTCCCCAAACAACCACCAAAATGTCCCTCTCAACCCCCGAAATCCTCACCGCCTACGACGCAGTCCGCTCCGACCGCTCGCCCGAAAACTGGCTTCTCCTCTCCAACGCCTCGCCCACCACCCAAACCCTCTCTCTCAAAGCCACCGGCTCCGGCGGTATTCCCGAGCTTTTATCTCATCTATCCCCGACCGAAGTCCAATACGCGTACGTGCGCATCCAGTACGCCAACGACGCCGAGTCCGTGCGCGTCAAGTTTGCCCTGATCATCTGGATCGGCGAGCAGACCAAGGTGATGCGCAAGGCGCGTGTCTCCATCGAATCCGGGGAAGTCAAGCGGGTGTTGGCGCATCACAGCATCACGGTGGATGCGAGCGAGGTGCGCGACATTGACGAAGAGGAAATCGTGCGGAGACTACGAAAGGCGGGAGGTGCTGATTATAATGGTGGAAGGGGTTAGACTGGCCTTGGGGAGGGTTGTCTGATTTCGAAGAGGAGAAGGAGGAAGAGGAAGAGGAGGAAAAGAAGGGGGGGGGGATATAAGGAGGAGCTGGAGTTGGCTTTAGCGACGGAAGAGCAGCTGGATAGATCTGGATATTTTCGGGTTTACCGGGAGAACAAAAAGAGACGGAGTGAGGGTGCAGGGAGGGTGCGGTTCCCTCGCTCTTGCAATCGATCTACTACAAACTTGATGGACAGCATACTACTTTACTTATTTGGTCTGTACACACCTACGCTGCGGATACCCCCAAACGCGTCCTTCAGTTGTTGTTCGCATCTTGGAAATATGGAACGGATGCAATTCATGGCCCCTTTTTTCATGTCTTTTGGCTGTGGTAGTCTGCTGCTTGCTTTCTTCGTCTTTGCTGGTTACATCTGTTCCCCCCCCTCCCCCNCCCCCCCCCCCCCCCCCCCCCCCTGGAAAATCATCGCCGACTAAGCAACTGTCACTCAACACAAAGGTCAGTCTGTGTACCCTTCTTCTCTCCAAAAGTTTTTATTTATTTTCTATTGTTTATTTTTTACTTTCTATTTCTCATTTTTTAGCTTTATTCTTCATTTTTGATTGATACTGATCATCATCGTAGTACTAGGTAGTAGGTAGTAGGTACAGCAGGCCCTGGTATTACAGGTCCGATCGCATTGTAGGTGCCCCTTTCATCGGCGTTACTCATGCGTTCGTTATCCATTGTCCATCATCCGTCCCGACCAAGAACTTAAAAATTCGTTCCGTCATAACAAAAAGGAATGTTTCTTAACCCAACGCCAAAAGTTATCCAAAAACAAAAAAAAAAAAAAAAAAAAAAAAAAGCAAAGCAAGTACTTGTACTTGACACGCGAACAGCAGCACCCACTCAGGAATCACCAATCATTGGCCCACCCACGTCTTTTTGGATCATCACAACTCCCTCGGTGCCTGCGCCGGCTGGTTGTGGAGCGCGGCCGTCTCGCCATTAACGCCGGGTTGCGTGAGGTGGGTAGGAGCGTGCTTCAATCCATCCTGATGCGAGTGACGGGCACCCTCAAGGTCACCACGGCCGTCGTCATCCGTATCCGGGTTGATATCGTGGAACCGGAGGACCTGCAACAGCTTGTAAAACCCGCAGGCCAGGAGAGCACCGAGCACGGGACCCAGCCAGTAGATCCAGTGGTATCCAGGGAAGTGGTGGTTGACAATGGCCGGGCCGAGGGAACGGACAGGGTTGAGACTGCCGCCGGTAAAGTAGACGCCTGTTGACTGACCGTTAGCATCTGATGTGTGGAAAAGGGCAAAGACAAAGAAAAAGAACTTACCGACTAACTCAGACAGGAACAAAGCGAGGCCAATGGCTACTGGAGCAGCAAACGTCCCCTGGTGTTTCTCGACGGCCATCATCAAGATGACAAAGACCAACTCGCACGTCAAGAATAGCTCAATGAAGAACCCCTGAGCAACAGTCGCTCCGCCTCCCAGAGTAGTTTCGACCGCCAACGGCCCGGGGAAAATCACTTGGACCAACCCAGCAGCCGCAGTGGCGCCCAGGATCTGAGCAACGACGACAATGGCAGCACGGACGGCGGGGAAACCACCAGCGACAACAAGTGCGAGCGTAACCTATGATTTCTGTTAGCATGGTTCTTTTCTTCTTCCTTTGGATTTTTTCCCTGAAGGAAGGAGGGAAAGGAGAGAAGTAAACTTACAGCAGGATTGAAAGCACCGCCGGTAACTCTGAAAAAGGCCCAAACGTTCACCATCAGACTAAATCCGAAAGCGAACGCAATGTACAACAGGTTGCTCGTCGAGGGTAGTTTCCCGGCATTGGCCGGAGCTGTGTTGGCCACCTGTGTCGCTGCAAAGGCAAAGAACAAGAACATGAAAGTTCCGATGAACTCGCCTATCCCAAAGATGAGGTTCGTGCGCAAGGAGTGCGACATGTTGGCAAATGGGGCCATGATGCCTCTGGAGGAGCCTCTTCCGACGGCCGTCAAAATGCTGGACTTATGAGAGTGGGTATGCGAAAGAGTATACTTGGTGGTGGGAGTGGGAGGTGGGATACGCGTAATGGAGACTGAGACAGGGTGCAGGCCAGCTTTCTTCTCTGACTCCTCTGATGGTGATGACAGCAGGAATGTTGGCTGCGGCGAGGGAGGAGGGATTTTATCTATCTCAACCACGGAGATCGAGGAGACGACTGGAGCTTGGGCACCCATAGTGTCTGCCCGTCTATCTGCCCCTCTGTTCCTCGTACTCGGCTGCTGTTCGATCAACACTCAGGCGATGATGTCCTGGTGGACTGATGCGTCTGTCGGCTAGGGACGTGTGTGCGGGCAACAGATGCAGTGGCTCAACGGCTTTACCGGGATGCTATGGTTGAACAAAGAGGTTGGTACCCCTTGAACGTCTGCTTGTCCTTGGACCACGACGATCCCTGCTTTGTCTGCCGGCTGCTGTCTTTTGTTTTGCACTCGAGACTGCTGCGGTGGAACACGCGCACAAGAATTCCCGTCTGCTCTGGACTGATGCCCGCACCAGAGGAGTTGCGCAAAGTTGCTTGGTGTGTGATGATGACGCGGAAACGGCAACAAGAAGCAATGGTGACGCTACAATTTGCAGTTTCAGGCCGTTAACGAACGTTAGGCGATTCGGTCAGGATGAACCGGTGGAGCATTCGAAGATCAAAGCCGTGTAGATCAGATACGGAGGGATCAAAGCCGCCCGAGGTGCCAGGTGGGTCCCGGGTGTCTTATACCTCGTGTATGCCGCAGTATGTTAACCTGAGGCGGGAGGCGAAGGATAGCGAGAATAGGCGAGTCGTCAACGATCGATAGGCGAATCGGGAACGATCGATAGCCGGTTGATCCTCTGCAGTCAAGCCCAGCAAAAGCAAAAACAAGCATAAAAAATATGTATTTATGATGATGATCTCGATGGAGGAAGATTCGGTCAACGGTCAAATTGCGGGGGAAGTTGTTGATGGGTGATTGGACCGTGGTCGGGTATCAGTCCCAGGTCTAATAAAAGATACTGAGGTGGATGTCGTCCAGTAAAAGATGCTTAGTTTGTGATTATTTGATAACCGCAGAAACGAAGGAGAAAAGAGAGGAGAAGTGCCAAAACTGAGTGGTCGTGGAATTGGGGAGATGAGTGGCAGTTTAATGCTTTCATATGGACAAAGAGGTAAGAAAAAGAAGGCACGATGGAGTCATTTAATGGTCAGCATTGAGTGGATGGCACTCCAGTCCTCCTCATGACTCGCTTGGCACATGGAGGGGATGGCGTGGTCTGGTCATTAGGAGACACACCAGCAGTCGTTCCTTTCGTCTTTCCCTGTTAGTCTGATAGTCCGTCGGGCGCCATCGCGCATGCGAAGCAACGAAAGCCACCTCAGGAAGGGGCCGGCTCATATCAAACACCATCCGATCGACTAGCGTGTGCGCCTTCGGGGAGGTTGTTGGCTGCTTGGCCGGAGTGAGAACAAGCATGGAAACCTTTCCCGCAATACGCGGTTCAAAATTAGCTCCGTCTACACACCTACATAAGAGGTGACTACACCCTCTTGCGGGTGAACATGAGGATGGTGGCCGGGTGGTTGCAATATCCGGCGTTGTCCGAGCGTTCTCAACTATCCTGGGTCGAGCCCAGAGATCGGTTTGGTGGCTTCAAGCCTCTTCTTGCTCGAGGACCTGAGGCAAAGATCCAGCTTCCGTCTTGGATGGAGGAAAGAGTAGAGGTACGTATCTTTTCCAATTGTGGAAGCATCGTGATGCTGAGACTTGGCGGTCTGTGTGTTTCTCCTTCGCTTGTCTTCCCTAGGTTGGTCATGTCTCTGCCCACCGGCGCCCCGAAGGTGCCGATGCCTGTCGAATGGATAAGGACTCGTCAACTTTAAGTTGGCTAGGTCGATGATACGTATTTAGACCGCTTCTGTTTCCTGTGTCAGATGCTGGCACTCTTGGAAGGTATCCATCATGCGTTGAAGAGCTTCATCTCCTTGGCGGTTTGGTACATGCTACGCCACGGTGCTAACAATCCCCGGTCTTTTTACCTACCCCTGTCTGCTAGTTCACACTACCAGAGCGAGCTACCCGAGCTACCAGAGCCCCTGTACTGTTCTAGATTCCTACCGATTTGGGAACCCTGTTGCGCCATGCTATCGACGTGTTCAATGCGGGCAGTCACCGTCACCAAACAACATGTGGTTGAACTGTCAACCTTGATTCTCGTGGCCACCATGTATTGAAGTCCCCAATGAGCTGCTGTGGTGATGTACCGCGAGTACCGATCATAATGATAATGTCCCCTCGGTGCCCTTGCATGCGAGTTTTCTAATACGGCGTTCAATATACATCGATGAACCTAGTTTGCCTGGATTAAAAGGGGGATCGATGTCGATCCGGGACGTTGTCCGAATGAGCCGCGAATGCGCTTCAGCTGAGCCATTACCTACCTCTAGGTCGAAAAGAAGGCCGGGGAAATGAAAAGGCGTGACTGCAACAAAGTGCAAGTGTACTACTGTACTATAAGCACTAATAGGCACTAACACTTTCACTAGAGGTACACTAGAGGTCTTCGATCTGTGGATGAAGCCGACGGGTAAATGGAAGCACCTACAATAGAGGAATGAAATCCGGATGCGGCTACCCGTCAATCAAGCTCAGCAGACGTGCACAAGATCAATCGAGTCTCCAATTTCCTGTGCCATTTTGGTTTTTGCGGTCGATCGTTGCGATCACGACGGGATGTTCGTTTTGAGGATTTGGTGGTTGTCTTTTCCTTGGTGTCTCTGATATCATCCAACACAGTAGCCGCGGCCACTGATAACTGTTGGTGCATGCACAACTTGGCTACTTACACTAAGTAATCTAGAGGCCCACAGTTGGTACGCAATGCACACACGGCTTCGCCTGCAAGAGCGGGTGTTTGCGCTGTGGGTTTTTGGAGGGAGGATCCATTCTGAATGCTGCAGTTGCATTGCCAGCGGTTTGGCCACCCGCACCGGGCCCCCGTTGTCCTCCGGCGAGCAGCATCCAGCATGACCGTTGACGATGGTCGGTCGCACGTGTTGTTAGGTATGGTTGAAATTACATCCGCCTCTGCGGTAGCTCCTCGAAGCATGCTACGTAAACCTAGCTGATAAGCTGAGCCCATTAGACTCGACCCTTGACGGTGGACTGCCACGAAAAACATCACGAGATCATGTCACTACTTGGGTGCTTCGTACTTTGTCGCTGGGAAGAGCGGTGCGGAATTGGCGTCCGCCAGAGCCATTATGTTACAGGTATTCGGTAGTATGAAAGTTACTCCTTGTTTCCCAGGGTAGTATGATGTTTTCCGTCACCCGCCCACCGCCGGATTCTCGTCCTTCGGTCCTTCGTATCCGAATGTGGCACCTCCAGTCCGTCTCCGCTTGCTTTTGGTCAGAAAGGGGTGTTAGTGGTGTCAAATGTCTCGAGATAAATAGGTTCCCATCCCACCATAAATTCACGAAAAAGAAAGAACTCTGGAGAGTCAACACGCACAAACGGATGGTCATGTTGCAGTTAGGGTCTGGCCTAGCTAACCGCTTTATGAACCCCCGTCAACAATGCAGCTGTTAGAGGTTGGATCATTATGCTGTCATTTGGAGGACGATACCACACCCCTTGTCTACCAGAGGAGTACCAATGTTTGTGTATCACCACCAACACCTCTCTCTTTTATTTTTAAGATTAGGCATGAATAACCCCAGCTTAGATGTTTGGTTGATGGCAAGCTGCCCGGAGATTGGCGTCAGCCAGTGGTGTGGTGCCCCGCAACCTCCAACGATCGCATACAGTCAAGGGATGGGGTACGGGTATAGCAACCGACAAGCATGGCGATAGTTGTCAAAAGCGCAATTTGGTGGCGTTACTGGCGTGTGCCCTTCACATATGCATGAGCAAGGAGGGACGACAGCTTTGAGACGGAACTGCTTTTGGTGCGGGATGCATTGAATAAGTTTCGAGCTGAGGTGATTCAGTGTGGCGACACAAGACATTGCCGGTGTTGCAGTGCTTTCTTGATATTGCCCTTTTTTTTTTCCTTTTGCTTCCATCGCGAATATCGTGTCGGGTGTTTGAAATTGGACCGAACCAGAACTGGAGGGAACGACCTGACAGAAGGGACGGCGTTGGTGCTCCTGGCGCTACAGTATACTCAGTCCCAGCGGGCAATAATAGAGCTGAGGGCACTGCTGACCGATGGATCTTTCGCTTGTCTCGACAGTTTTTAAAAATGTTAGTGCGGATTCTCCCGTCCTTCCCTTTTTCAACATAACTGGCTTCGACTTTGGAGCCGCATATTTGGGAAGAGAACTTGAACCCAATTGAAGTCGGAAATGATAAGTATGGAACGAAAACCGTTGTAGATCAGGGTAAGGGGAGAAAGAAGCGACGAGGGGCCCCAGGTCATTTGTTGGAACAATGATGGAAAATGGAAATGGAAGACGATCACTTTTTCCACTTGTGGCTCACGTTGAGTTGATCACTGCAGTGCCGCGGCAACACTTCTTGAGGAGCCACCCACAGCGATGCCCGGACCCTGGGGACGTTGAGGTTGTGGAGCTGCTTTTGCCTGGAACAAATACCAACTGGTGGGGACAGCTGTCTGCAGTGAGCAATTGCTTTCCCCGCCACATTCCCAAGTTGCCAAGCCACACTTGCCCCTGCACTCTTGCAGTGCCCGGGTCAGCGTTTGTCAAAATGAACCACCATGATTCATCTTTGATCACCATCCATGAGTGGGCATTCACCGACACTGCGAGTCAGTAAACGACAGAGATTCACCATGACAACGGCAACAACAACAACCACCGCCGCCGCCACAATGGAAACAGGCCTCCTCCAGTCGACATATATCATGTCTGCCCTCCACGGCCAATGGGGCTGATTTCAAGTTCCATCCCACAATTTGACCAGATTCGCAAACATGCGGGCGACGACGACGACGACGACGACGACGACATCGGCCCCCAGCCAAACCTCCGGCCAAACCCCGGTCGTCAACGTCACAGCCGCACATGTCATCAAGTGCGCCAACCCCAAGAGCGCAGACCACCTCCCATCCCCTTTCCGACTTGGTCCCTTGGATCACTTTGCCCATACAGCCGTCCCCACCGACCTGGTCTACGTCTACGAAAAACCCGATTTCCTTGAGGCACAAGACTTCATTCCCGTCGCACGACTGCGTGACGCCGTCAGCACCCTTCTCAACTACTACCCGCACCTGACGGGTCGCCTCACCGTTGACCCTTCCAATGGCGTCCGGAGTATCACCAAGCTGGGCACGGGCGTCTCCCTGTTCGAAGCTTACTGCGACCAGCCGCTCTCGACGTCTCCAGATCATGTGCGCGGACGGGGCGAGGACATCAAGATGGCCAATTTCCCAGGGGCAGGCGAGGCGCTGATTCCTCCCTCATTCCCCACAGAAGCGGTGCTGGTTACTACAACGGCCCACTGGGACCCCTCTTTCGACGACGAAACGGGCATCCAGCGCGGTCCCCTGCTGCTGATCCAGCGTACCCAGTTCAAGTGCGGCGGCGTCGCCATCGGGTATCGCATCTCCCACGTCGTCTGCGCCGCAGAGGGGTGCATTCATCTGTACCAAGATCTGTGCGAAATCTACCGCAAGCTTTCTCGTGGTGAAGTCGGCGTCCTTGACCTCCCGCCGCACATCACCCCCTTTGGCGCCGACCGAATAACGACACCCAATGAGGAACTGCAAGAGCATGCCCTTGAATCTCCACCCACTGGCTACCTCGTCTCCTCCCAGCTAGGCGAAGCACTAGGCGTCGATGCCGATAAGCACATGAATAGTACAGTCTCTTCAGACACCACTGTCCAATCACCTCCCATCTCTATCGCCGACATCTATCTGCACTACTCCCCCTCTGAACTTGCCAACCTCAAAATCAAAGCTACCAACCCCGACGACCCCGACTCCTGGGTGTCCACGTTTGAAGCCCTCCTTGCCCACCTGTGGCAGCAAACCCACCAAGCCCGCGTCCGCGCCGCTTCCGATCAAGCCCACCACCGTATGCCCACCGGCGACCCCCATGGTGTCCCGCTTCCGAGAGACTGCATCCCGACACCCAGCTTTTGGACTAACATAAACTTTGCCCACCCCTCCCGCCTCGACCTCGCTGGACAAAACAAGGGGATGGGAAAGAGTCATTATTTCCCCAATGCCACTCTTCCCGTTTTCGTAACCGTGCCTGAGGAAGACACGATTGACTTGTACGACGCCCCGCTCTGGCAGGTGGCCAAACTAGTACACGAGACGATACGCCATCCCGAGACTGCCAACACCGACTATGCGTTGGCGGTTGCCAACTGGATGTGTGGCTTGTCCGACAAGCGCCTTGCCAAAGTCGACTTCAACCTGTTTGCGAAGTGGTGTTTTATAAACACGGATTGGAGCAAGTTCGAGCTGTATGGGGAGCGGACAGCGCTGGATCAGGTTGAGGCAGTGTTGGCAGGTCCGCCATTCACAGAGATATCGAGGTTGGATGGCTTTACGACCTTTGTCCAAGCGAGGGAAAGGGGAGGGATTGATGTGAGGTTGACGATGGACAAGGCGGCCACGAAATATTTGGAGGGAGAAGATGGGCATGTTGTGCCGTAGGGGCAAGGCGGGAGCTGAAGCGAGTAGGAGAATCTGGGTACTTGAAGGATTTGACCGAGGAAGTTTAGGCCAGCTGTGATACCTCGAACTAGAAGTGCGGCATCACGTACACCACACAATTTAGCCACGCTTTGGCATTGATTATTCATCTAGGTACCAACAGCAATGTACATGGCCAAACAGCCTTCGCTTCTTTGTCAACTTTGATCAATTCGTTCATGTCTCCATCGCTGTCCAAACCAACTAATATCCTTCCAGTCGACGGCCCCAAAACAGCGGAACACACCAGACATACGAAACGAAATCAAAAAGTCGCTGGCTGCGGATCACAGTACCCAAACTCGGGCTGACAACCCACGATATACGGACAAAACTGATCCCCATCTCCACACCATCCAAACTGGCTGCAACACCGACCATACGCACTTCCCAAACAATTCTGTCCGTTTCCGCATCGCCCATCTCTACTTGACACTTGGCCGGGTGGTAGCGTGAATGTCGGTCCGGCGCTTGTGCTGGTGGTGGTGAACGTGCTGCTAGTCGGGCTTATGGTGGTTAAAGTCGTAGTGGTAGCCACGGGTCGAGGCCATCCACATACTCCATAAGCAGGCTGGCAATCAAAACCGGGGTAGCAGTGGTCGACGGTGTCGCCGCAGTAGCCATACTCGGAACAGCAGAGGTTGTCGGGGCAGCGACCGTAGTTGGCACCGCAACGGCCGGTGGTGGTTTGACGGATGTGAAGCGGCTCGTGAGGGGATTCTATAAGACCTAGGTGTTGGTGTTGACCACGGGTGAGGGCGCGGAGGAGTTGTCGGTCTGGGAGGGATTTGCCGAGAGCTGGAAGGGACCACCAGCTCAGCGCTGTGAGCGTCAAGAGGTTGAGGAACTTCATTTTGATTCTCTTCCTGTGTTTTGACAGTGAGGCTTGTTAGGTTCGAGTGACTGCGATGGGGCAATCTTGAACAGGGCATACGAGAAGTTTTAGCTCTTTCGGGACTTTCTTCTCCGCCAGCTCCTCCCCCACCCTTCGTCACCAGCTTTTTATTGTCGGCTCTATGACCGCCGATACCAGACTTTGTGTTGACGTGGACACCCAGACACACCATGAGATGACGTCCAGGAATCTTGCCGACCAATGCCTCGACAGCCAGAAAGGGAAATACTACTGCAGAATGCCATTTATTTGGTCGTAACTTTCCGCTATGATATCATCAGTTGACAATTATAACAGTTTGTCCTGTAATGGGACACTAATGAAGAGGCTAAATAACCGGCTGCCGGGTTTACCGGGTCGATGTTGCTGCAGGAACGGCGGATCTTGTCCCGTGTCACTCACCATCTTCCGAGAACCACGTTCTTGTTATGCCGTCTTGGCGGTAACTGATTGTTTTTTTCTTTGTTCTATTGTGTCCGGATGTGGAGCAAGGATGGAACGACGGGACAGATGAAGCATTTGGCCTCTCCAAAACACCAAAATACGTCAAGTTTCAGTGAACCAAGAACCAAAGCACATGTCACGCCACAACCACACGGGTGAAGGGGCTCAATAGCCCAGTCCCATCACAATGCCATGACGCCAACTTACCCGGTCACATTGATCTCCACCTCCGATCCTTCTGCCTCAGAATTGGTAGCCTCCTCCTTCCTGACCGCCTCCTCCGCCGCTTCAAACGCATCATAACAAAACAACACCTCCCTAAACTCTTTGGTCCACGGCAACGCATCCTTATGCGGCAACGGCTCTTGGTAATACCTCCTCACCTCCTCCTCCACGCCTTCGACATTCAACCATTTGGGCCCAGCATTGGACGCCAACATGGTCAAGTTACACCTCGGGATGCGCAGCCGATCGAATAGCTTCAGACGATGCTTGACAAACTCTTCAAGCTGTGGAGGAGAACCAGAAGGGAAGTCGCGGAAGAGGACCTCCATCGTTGCCGCTGACTCGATGGCAATGGCTCCGCCCGCTGCGTGGGTCGGCATCATCACGTGCGCCGCATCGCCTATCACTACTGCTTTGCCGCGGACGAAGGAGTCCAAGGCGGGTCTTTTGAAGAGGTGATGGACTTTGATGCCTTCCACTTTCTCTACATTGTCATTCTCTCCTTCCTCCTCATAAGCCAATTCAAGCAACCCCTTGACCGCCCCATGAAATCCGCTCAAAACCTTCAACACCTCCTCCTTCCCTACCGCCGTCGACCAACCCCGAACCGGTGATGACTCTTCAGTAGTAAATTGCGGCGTGTTATGCACGATAGCGTTGTTGAGCATGCGTCCGCCGCGGCAGGGGTATGAAACCCAGAGTACATCTCTAATAGGGTCGTGCCATGACAAAAAGCCGGTGAGGGGGCCGCCTTGACTGTGAGGAAGGAAGTGTGGACGCAGGGCAGGGTTGGTGAGGAGCGGGGAGGAGGGGGTGAGAGGAAGGAGGAAGCGGTAGATGGAGCGGCCGGTTGGCTGTGAGGATGGTGTCGAGGACGATGGCAGGATGGATGGGAGGAGTTTGGACTGTCAGGAGAAAGAGGGTCAGCAAAGGAGAATCCAGAAGGGGAAGAAAATGTGGAAGGGGGGGGGGGGAAGGTGGCAGTAATGAACGTACGTGGGCACCATCTGCAATAACAACCAGATCCCAACCCTCCAGGCTTGTTCCATCTTTGAGCTCAATCACGCCCTTTTCGCAGTCCAATCCCACCACTTCTTTCCCCAACTGTATGTCAACCATCCCTCCATCAACTGGCACCCCTTCCGTTCCATCATACGCCCCGTCTACTTCCTCCTCCATTTCCCTCGTCTTTGCTTTGAATATCGCTGCCCCCCTTACCCTCTGCGCCCCAACCAGCTCCCTCAACCCCCGATGTAAATCAGCCCTATGAACCCCCCAAGACCCGCCTCCATCTCCCTTTCCACCACCGTCTCCAACTCCCAAATCCTCCCCAAATCCTTTATATTCTTCCGTCATAACCACCTCCAACGTGTCCGCTCTCGCAAATCGAATACTCCAATTCGGCACCAGTTCCGCCTTGGCGAAATCGAAGCCCCATCGCGAGAGACACAAGCTGGCGTTGGGGGGCAGAGTGATGGCTGCGCCGGTCTCGTTGGAAAAGAGCGAGCGCTCGAAGATGGTGCATGACCAACCGGCTCGGCGGAGGGAAATGGAGGCGGAGAGGCCCGAGATGCCGGCGCCGAGGATGGCGGCGCGGGGGCGGTGGTTTTGGATCGAGGGGGAGAAGGAAGTTGAGGACGGGCGGGCGAACGGTGATGTCGAGGAGGGAGCGCCGGAGGGAGTGGCACTGGTTGGGGCCGCGGAGGCCATCTCTAGCACGGAGGACGTATCGGCGGTGAAGTCGGGCGCCATGATACTCTAGTAACAATGGCTGAGAGGATTGGATGGTGATTTTCGAGGTTGGAGGATGCATCTCAACGCCGTCAAATCTCCCCGCGTGAGGAGCGCAGGTCATCGAGTACCTACCAAGCTCGCTGTACGACCCCCATGCCGGCGTCGTCGCACAGCAGGCGCGACATTTCTGAAAACAGCTGCATCGTTGTAGCTCATTCCATTTCCACTGCATGGCAAGAGTGCGATGCACACCCCGTCAGCGATGCACACCTGTATGGCTGCAGTCCGGATGGTTGTCCGTCATGCGTGCCAGGAGCATTGATCTCAACGGCTGGTCATCATGGCTGCTGCTCCCTGGCTGCTACCGCTAAGATAATTTTTTCCCCCCTTGTAGCATTTCCCCACTGTTTATCCGTCAGCAACTGAGATCTCGATGACATTTCAGGTCTGGGTTTCACCTGGTACAAGAGAAAATCGCCTCGCTTAAATCAACCATCTCGATGCGCCCTTGGTATTTCCCTCACTATTTGTGGGGCTGGTTTCCCCTGTAATGGCCGGCCGAGCAGAGAATCGATCAGAAACTGCCAAAATCAGGTGGTGAGGGCATTCACAAGTGCAAGTAAACACCCTCGAAATAGGGAGGCTGCATCCCATCCCACCGAACCTCCGCGAATCGACCGTTAGGGCCTAGAACTGTATGTCCAACACCGTTGAGCCTCCATCCGGGAGATTGTCGGGGCCATTCCTTTTGCAGTCTTCAGGCCGCAGATGCTGGATGGAATGTCCGGCGATGCCACATTCAAAGTCCGATCCTGTCGCCCTCACCACAAAGTCTCCGCAGTATGTAGGCAGCTGGCCCAGGACCACCCCCGCTCGGGTCACCAGTCAAATGGGCGGTGGTTTCATTGCGGGAAAAAAACGAGTCTGTGGGGAAAAGATCGAGAATCTATTCAGGATTACACACTCATGTATCCATCACGGGGCCAGCAACGGGGGGCATCGACGTCGGACTGACGAGCAAAAGCCAGCTGTATTTCCGGTGCTAGTCAGCAACTGGGAGTTTGTTGGTACCGCAAGCGCAAGGTACAATCCCTCTCTTGGGGCTCGCTCTGTTACGCAGGGTACGGGGAGTTGGCCGTGGGGGACCGGACTCACCTCCGGATTATGTTAGTGGACGTAACCAGGATCCCACGACTTTTTCCGTCTGAGCTGATAGGCTTCTTAACAAGTCTGACTGGAGCTGGCTGATGTCGAGCGGCGTGATTGGACAAAGACCGAGTGGGAAAAAAAAAGGGGCGAAGGGGGAGTGGAAGCCACGGAACCGTTTGGGGCTGGGGTCGTTATCACCACCCAAGTTTTGCCCGAGCTCCAACCGTATCACACACCTCCGGGCATTCCCATCCATCCATCCAGCCAGCAAAGAGGAGAGCACCCGGTGATCCCAGCACGCGTCGTCCCCCCCCGCGTCCGGGCTTTGATGCCATCGCAGTCGTTTCTGTTAGGGAACAGAGATTGTGTACATACACTACAGAGCCAAATCAAGGTAAATGCCAGGCCCCCGGAATAGGCACCAGACACGGTTGGGTCGAGTGGACATTCGTTCCATGTCCCAGACTCCTCCCTCTGTCCACGTTCATGGTGACCCCCCATTGGAAAGTCGTCATCGTCATCTTGCAATCATAAACACACCCTGGCCTACCAGATGTACCAAGGAACAGCTCGCTGATTTTCCGTCTCCGTCCAGTGATCCATCGCTGCAGCAATCTGGTGGGGCAGAGTACCTCTTAGTCTAGGAGCCTGCTCTGTTGGCTGGGCCCTGTCCTTTGATGAAAGCGTGCTGCGGGTTCACTGTATCTTGGCTAGAAAGGGATACCTCTAGCCAAGAAAAGCCTATTCCGGCACTCGGGGCCAGTTCCTCGTGGAGTGTTTCGTAGGGTTGGTTGGAAGTGATTCCTGTTCTAGCTGAGCAGCAGCAGTGTGGTTTTTGTTCCCCCCCCCCCCCCCCCAGTCTCGACCACGGAAGCATCACCCGTGTGTGCGTGGGTGTACATATTGCTTCAGTTTTCCTCACGGACCGCCTGTTGACAGCTGGGAGGACACCTCTAGAGCTGGCCCGCTGCTTGCCTACCACACTGCTGCAGCTGTTGCTGGCTCTTGGTACCTAGGATCCACAAGAGAAACATCGGGTCTTCGGGATTCAGGCCAGGCCAGGGCAGGGCAGCCAGACACCGCTGACAGAGAGCAAGCCTTTTGCTTCGCTTTCTCCCCCATCCATCGGAGGGCGGAAAAAAAAAGAAGCTCATCCTTGTTCATCCAGAACAACGTGGATCACAGCCAGTCCTTGCAACAACAACGGCAACATCATCCAGTCAATACCACCCCCGACTCCTTCCCTGTCGTGCCTTTGGATGCGGCCACGGACCCAAGCAGACCTTTGTTCTCACCATTGTCCCGTTCCCCTGGACATTTCAGCCCAAGTACATACCATTGTTGTCTAGAGCATCCAACCCTCCACCCAGTTCTCTCCAAGTTCGTGCTAGTACCGATGCAAAACTTTCGCGAAATTCGACCAGCATCCATTCCAACCCACGGCGGCCACGATGTTGAAGGGACAGCAGCACAATCAGCACTACAGCCACGACATCACGCTGAGCAGCAGCAACAACAACAGCGTCACCCTCACAATCTCCCCCATGTCGTTGGCCCAGGCTTTTCAGTTACAGCCGGAAATACAGGCCTTCCGATAAGCGTACAAGGTCCACAGCGATTGGAAAGCATAGTGCTTCCGAGGAGAAAACGGAGTGTGGTTCAAGCATGTCGTGACTGCCGCAAGACAAAGGCCAAGGTGTGACATATTTTGTTGTTTTCCTGGTGCTTCACAACCATCATGTCCTTCATGTCCTTTTTCTTCACCTACGATACCACCCTTCCCACCATTTCGCCTTACTCTTGTCCAAACCACCCCTGTTACCCGTTAGCACACGCGTGTCAAGTCAACGTGTGCCTGTCAATGTCAGTGTTTGCTAACCCCTGTCCCGGATCTGTTTAACACGGGCAATCCCCCCAATCTAGTGCGGCGGACAACGTCCCAAGTGCAACAACTGCAAAGCCAAAGGACGACAATGCGGCTACGATGGCGAAGAGGGCCAGTCGCGGTACAAGGCCATGAAGTCGCGGCTGGCACTGCTGGAGAAGACGATGCAGCAGCTGAGAAAAGCGACGCCCGAGCAGGCGGTGCGCTTGATTGAGGAACTGAAGCAGACGCCTGACGATTTCTTCACCCCCATGGCAGCCCTCAACGAGGACGAGAACATGGATACCCCATCAGGTACATCGCCATCGACGGTCACGACCTCGGCTGGGAATGCCTCCTCTACGGCTTCTTGGTCACGGCACGGCTCTAGCCAGTCCATGTCTGGGGTTGATCAGGCACCCCAGGAACAGGAAGAAGCGTCTTCCCTCCGTGATCGAGCATCAATCTCGACCGAACCGCCCATCTTGTCTCCGACACCATGGCAGCTATGGGTGGACAGCAGCAGCAGCAGCAATGGACGACGACAATCCTCCCCATCGGCAGCTATTCACATACCGATTCCCGACCTCGAGACTACCAATGCCGCTATCAACGAGTACTTCATCCGTATCGACCAGCTTTTCCAGCCCTTTTCCCGTGACGAGCTCGAATCTCTGCATCGAATCGCTTCCGGTCAGGACGATTCGACACTGAACTCTGCCCCCTTGGACCGGAAACGGCAACAGCAAATAGCTCTCAGCTGCCTCACAGCCGTCGCCTCCTTTGGATGTCAATGCCTTATGGATGTGCAGACGGACAGCCGGGTCCAAGAACAAGAAGCGTTTGCGAGTATCGCCAGACATTATCTGGATGTGGCTATCGAGCATGAGCCGTTGGACGCAGTACGAGTGTGTGTATTGCTGGCAGGGACAGTGATTGTGAACAAGCCTGGATTGGCGCTTAGTTATGTTGGTGTGTTGCCTTCCCCCCTTTTTTCTCCTTTTTTCCGTTCCTTTTTTTTTTTTTTTTTTTTTTTTTTTTTCCCTGATTCCCGACATTCCCGACATTCCAGCTTCCTTCTCTTTTTTTTTTCAATGTCAAGAAAGACCAATCCCAATTGCAGTGCAATGGGTGGGGGCTTAGACTGGAAGGAAAGAAAGAACGAGGTCAAGAACAAAGAAGCTTGGGAAGATGCTCATTCACGGCTTGCTGGGGAAGATCTGTGCTACGGCCCATCTCTACCGTCCCCATCGCACACGCATTGAATCGAGATGCACTAACGCCAAGATCTGCAATCCTCCCCCCCTTTAAAGAAACGGGAATAAACCTGTTTTCCAGAGCCTACAGGATAAATCACGATGCGGCGCGGAAGCAGGCACAAATACGCGAGGCCCAACAGGCGCAGCAGAGACACCACCAGGCTGCGAGACATGGAGGAGGAGGTTTCTCGACTTCCTCTTCCCATTATGGCCAGGGAATGATATCTCCCACCACTTCTTCTTCTTCTTCGTCTTTGCAGGCGCAGCTGCTCGCCTTGTCTCCTCCTGTGCTTCCGCATAAGGAAACAATTGGCCATGGAAGAAGTTGGCGGACGTTGGTATTTTTGGCAAGGTTCGTACTACTTTTGTTTTATTGATTTGCATCTCATCGATGTCAACTTCCGTGTCTCGATGTCGTTCCATTCCATGTCGTCGTTGTGCTGCACGGACCGTGTGCATGCGTGCCAGCCGGCATGGTGCCAATGGACGACGTATAGAGGATGGTGTGATGTGACAAAGGGGGGGGGAGGGGACCGCGGAATCGGCCGCTTTCTCCACTGATCGTCGGTTATGTCGCTACGTATTGGATATATGGCTGTGTGCCAGGAGTGCTAATGTTTCCGTCGTGTCCAGTTGGCTGAGTTCGGCTCACGGATACATTATTGGTAGCGACTTGTTGGTTGAGAGACAATTGGTGAGTTATTTTTTATCTCCTGTCGTTGCTGTTTGAAACTATTGGGAGGCTATTAGGAAGCCCATAATCCCCACACTAGATGCCTCGGATTCTCGGCTTTTGTAGAGAGAGAGAGAGAGAGAGAGACAGAGAGAGAGAGAGAAAGAGAGAGAAAGTGAAAGAGAAAAAAGAAAAGGTGCTGACCAGTAGCAGAGTCCGGAAGCTGAGCCGCCATATCCCGAGAATGCGGATTTGGTTGAGAGTAAGTCCGGGCCTTTGTTTTCTTTGTTGTCATTTGTTTACAACGCCCCTTTTCTTGCACAGTGTCACCATCACAACTGTCCCTGTGTCAGCATACTCGACAACCCCTCAGCTTTCACCAACAATCCATCATCACACCACCACCAACTTCGTCTCCAACTAACACCTCCCACAGTCACAGAGATAGCCCTCACTCGCCTCTGCTACATCAAATCCTTCATCCTCCGCCTCCGCGCCTCCAACCGGGACCTTACCCCCCACTCCATCCGTCACGTCCTACACTCCCTTCGCCACTGGTACCACACCCTCCCCCCCACCATCCAACTCAACTTCCACAACCTTTCCCGCTTCTCGCCCTCCGGTTCGCCCTTCCCCCAGACGACTACTTCCGGAGGAGCCTCTTCAGGCACGACCTCCGGCCTCCTCGAAACCCATCGCTCCATCCACCACATCCATATCCTCTACTCCGACTCCATCACCTTGTTGTATCGCTGGTTAATCTCCCAAAGCATCACCTGCCGCCTGCACGGCAATCATGAAGGGCATCATGCACTGGACACACCCCTTCGGGAACTTCTCCTGGAACACGCCGATGACGCAATCCGCGTCGCCGGACTAAGCGCCGTGGTGTTGCGGAGAATGATTCACAACGACGAAGAGCTCCTGATGCCCTCTTGGACGGCCGGGTTCCAGGCTTATACCAGTTGCGCGGTTCTGCTATGGTCAGTCGTAGGCAAGATGATCAATGGCGTCGGTCTTTACCCCCCACATGCACAAACAACAAGAGGCATAGGTGGTGAGGCAAACAGCATGAAACACGAATGGGTATATCAAGACCGCTACGGCTGGCACGGCGAACTCGAGCGCGTGCGCGATTGTCTTGTTGTTCTGGAGCTCTGCGCACGCTTGGGAGGCGGAAGAGATGGAGCAGAGAGGTGGCGGAGGCGCATGAGAGCTTTGCTTGCTGTTGTTGAGTCTTCTGTTACTTATCGTCAATGGGAAAAGCAGCAGCAGCAGCAGCAGCAGCAGCCGCGACAACGTCCGCCGTCCTTAGTCCTCGAACCCCAAGATCGCAGTTACCTGCTTACCCTCCCGTCTCCGCATGCGCATGCGACGAACTCTAACGGCAAGCAGGTGGTGGTGGATTACGCCCTCGCTAGAGTCTCGGTCAGTCTGATCATGCTTCTGCATCAAAGTTTCGGAGCACCGGGGAGCCAGAAGCTAGAGGGAATAGGCGATGAAGAGCTTGCAGCGGGGGATTGGGGAAAGCACAGGTATTCTTCGCGGAGTGGGAGTGCAGGTGCAGGTGCAGGAGGTACAGGAGGTACAGCTGAGGATGGGAATGGGAATGGAAATGGAAATGGAAATGGAAATGGCAGTGCCAACTTCCCGATGAATGGCTTGGTGGACTTGGAGAGCGAGCAGGCGACCATTTTGGAGTGGTTGGGGTGGAATCTGCCTGTGAATGGGGGTGCGTGTGGGTTAAATGGGAATGGGAATGGGAATGTACCTGTTGATCCGGTGATTTCAGGCGGTTCATATCAGGGGATGACGAGGATGGATCTGGGGAGTTAGTGCAGTTGTTCGATTGGAGTTGAGCCTACATCACCGATGAACCCAATCCAAGGTTGATTTCCAGGTGTTGGTGCTACGTTCTGCGATGAGCTGTTGCCAATGAGTAATATGATGGAAGAGCGACTCTTGGTTGCAATCTTGTTGACGGACTACTCGACTTTGCAAGTAATCACCTTTTTACAGTCCTGACACCGATACACCGGGGAATGTGGAAGTGGATTGCAAGGCGAAGCAGAGTTGGAAAAGCAACGAGGCAAACAGTCATATCTGGTGATGTTACCTCTAGACCTGTTAAACTGTCTGTTTTCTCGCAAAATAGTTACCTACTGCGTGTCCAAGAAAGGTTATAAGATTGTTGCTGTTACTGCTGTCCCAGAAGTGAAGTGGACGCCGATAGCGGAGGCATAAACGTGCGTGAGGGTGAGGTGAGGCTCGTGGAGGCGGAGTAAGGCAGTTTGAATGTGAGAGGCTACCAGTGCTTTTGTAGCTGTTAGCTGTTTATCTTTTCGGTCTTGATGATGGTAGAAAGCAGCGTTGGTCGAAGATCTGGGCTCGTATTAGTTCTCGTTGATGTGGTGACACGGATGCGGGCCTGAGATGATGATACAACGCGCTCAGGGGGAATGAAGCAAACCAAAACACTCACGATTGTCCATCAACTCGGAAGAGCTGTGGCTTAGAAACTCCAACTCATTTCTCAAGCCAGTAATTCTCATAATCCTTGCTCCGTCTTCTGCTGGGTCAAAAGTGGGTAGAGCGGCTGGTAGATCTTTATTCATTCTTTTTATCCTTTCCTCGAGATGTTGGATTTTGACAGTCTGAATGAGTACTCGATCGGATGGCTGGGTCGAGATTTCGAGATCCTCGAGGCATTGGAGCATGTAAGGCGTGAAGACTGTTGGCGAGAGCTGGGGTAGGTGTGTTGCGGCGCTGTTGGTTAGGTAAAGTATATTTTGTTAGCTTCAATTTCCGGGCTTTTTCCATGACCCTTGAACAACCCGCTGTTCATCCCCTCTTTACGGGAGAAGGAAGACATAAGACATACCACGACCGCAAATACCACACCCCAAGCAACAGTCTCTTCTCGATATCAGTTACCCCCTTCTCTTCTTCTTGCGGTTGCCTCGAGTTGCGATCGAGTCCCAAGTCCCTGACCAAGCCCTCCGCTATTCCTAACAGACTCTGAAACGTTCCTGCATGCTGTTCACTCCACCATCTCCACCGTCCAAGCACCATTACAACGGACATAAGCGTCTCTAGGGTGCTTTCTTCCTTCAAAGGGACAATGTTCGAGACATGGGTGACGAACTGATATACCTGACTCAGTAATGTTGACTCCGATACGTTTGTCGTGGTAGCAGCGACAAGGCGCATCGCTGACATGAGTACCGGCCTCTCCACTGCCAACGCTTGACTGTCCACATTATTCGGGACCAGTATAAACGGGAAGGTTGGTTGTATTTGGGTCAGGAAGGTTTGCACAGCGTCTTCGTCTATAGGAGGATTTGATTGAAAGCATGGGAAATTTTGGGCATGTTGCAAAGGTATGTCCCCGGCGAGGGTGAAGCTTGGTGTTGATGTGAGGGAGATGAAATTGGTGGTTGAATTAGCGGATGGAGGTGAAAGGGAGCCAAACGTGTCATTGCAGAGGAAAGAAGAAGTATGTTCCCTTGCGCTGAGTAAAAGCTGGGGCGGTCAGAGAGCACCAAGAGTGAATCATGGGGAACGTTGGAGGGTGACAAAAACTAACTTTGGTGTCGTTGACTGTCTCGGCTTCCTAGGCCTCTGTATTCGTTCCGTACAGGCCTTGAGCAACCGCTCGCATCTGTCGCACTTGGACCCTCGTGTCTCGGATTGACGAGAGCACTTTGCTTTGGCTGCAGCGCATTCGGAGCAAGCCGTTCCCCATTTTGTCGTTTGATTGGATTTTGCCATTTTCAATCTTGTTGACCGCCAAAGGCTTTAAAGGTGTAGTGATCCAGGCGTTATGTCTGAAAAGCGTGACTGTAGACAATGCAAAGGATTTGTAACTTGGGCGTTTCATCATCTTGTCTTTATGGGTTCAAGAGTTTGTTGTCGAGTTATATGCCCAAAGAAATTCAGGTAAGGGCTGACTCCATCAGAGTGTCGTGCAGTTCATGGGCAGCTTTGTCGGCCTCCCAGGCAATCATATCACACAGCTTATGTCTCCAGTGTTCGAAAAAGTAAGACGTTCTGCAACTCTAGAATCAAGCCCCAACCCTATTTCTTGAATGACGTAAGGCTTAACATGAGAACTTGCGGCGTATCAGTCCACCTCGCTTGTTTGGGGATGGCTGAGGGTATCTCCATCTTCTTGGAGACATCATCAAGCCCCTTTCGGTGACTTAAAACTGCTGCCTAATGGCTTGGTTACAGTCAACGCTGGGACCTATCTCGCTACCTGGACCAGTGTTAAGGCAAACAACTAGAACTCCCCTGGCTAGATCCACCCGGAATAAGCGCGATGGCAACAAGGAAGAACCGGGGAGCTCTCATACACTGTTGCCATTGGCTGCTGGCCGCTGACTTCTGATGTTGTCTGACGTTCCCTTCCCGCCATTTCGAGCGGTAGGGCAAGACTTCTTCTAGAATGAAGCAGCAGATCGGACAGGCCGGGGTGCATGTTACCCCAGAAGAAAGACAAGAGTGTGTGAGACTCTCTATGCCTGCACTTGCTGGCAGTGGTGCCATGGTAACCCCTTTTATCCTTTGCCCATGTCCACCCTCTCCACTTCAACGACGGCAAATGCTTACCATGTCACCTTTCACATGTCCACCGCTGGAGCGTATCCCCTATGCTACCGCAGCTTCTGCGGAGTTGAGAATAAGATGACCTGACTTCAAGGTGATGACAGCGCTTCCACCAGCAGCACCTCTTTGCTCGTCCTTTGACCCTTGTCCTTCAATGGTCAGATTTTGGTCGAGGTTGATTCGAGTCTGGTGCTAATGTCTTTTTCCTGCTATAGTCAGTTTCATCGATGATGTTCGGACATAACTGCAATGTCCGGTCATCACTACAGCAAGCACGTAGTCTTCCCCTGAAACTGGCTCTGCGGTACTTGATGACTTACAACCTCAGCGACAACACCTCCGTCTGTGTCCAAGAATAGGAATCACCAATATCCATAACACACCGTGACTTGACTTTCATGAATTTGATGGTGATGAAGATTTTTGAGTGACATAGACATGCTAGCACAATGCACAGTTTCTGACCCTTTAGGGCCCATAGGGCTATGGCTTGCAGAGGTGCCCTCGGTTGGTCCACAATGTACTCGGTGCCAGTTCTCCTTCTTCAGCAGCACCCTTGAATGCATTCAGTGTCGGCGTCAACGACACTACCAACGGGCCGCTGAAGGATTCTCGCTATCCCCGAAACGTGGAACGGGGGGGTCGCAGGTTGGTGCCATAAGCATTGCAGTCTTGGTTGAGCTCTTGAGGTTGAAGGGACTGGACCGTCAGCAGATGTATTTGTAATCCGGATCTGGGCCACCGAAACGGCAACTTCAAGCCCAAAAGTCGGGTTGTGGCGTACGGTTTCTTCAAAGGTTGAGGTGATTCATTCGATTATTAGTAAGAAGTCGTGGTCGTTCAATGTCGTTGGAACTTTCCACTTTCATAACTCTTGTACCTACATCGTACCTCTAGGAAGGAGAGGCGGAATTGGTCAAAGCTGGGCAAGGAATCGTGTCGACTGTATAGAAACTGGGGAGGTCACGCAGTCATTGGTGACCTACCAAACACAAGCAGGGCAAGACGGAGAATGGTTGGTTGAACGTTGTCATTGACTAAAAGAAGGGTATCTACAAACAAAGCTAAGCTATCATCATCCTCCCCATGTCTTCATCAACTTTCCACATATCGGGCATTTCTCATTGGCGCATCATATCCCTTTCCACTGCCTCACCACTCTTTGTTTTGCCTCCACCTCGTTCCCCACCCATTCACTACCATGCTTCAATCAGTACAGGCCTCAGCTACTATTAACCCCCTCCTTGACCTTCTCCCCCCTGACACTCTTCTCCTCCGGCGTCTGATCCCCCGGCGTCTTCCCCTCGGTAACCACCACTTCCCCAGCATGGCTTCTTGCCTGTTCGGCATGAATAGCCTTGACGCCCTTCTGGCCCGTGATATCCCACCAAATGTACTTGCACGTCCTGATCAGGGTCTCCCGTCCTTCGTAGATGGGGAACAGACCGACGCCGATGAACGACAAGAAGATCCAGATGATGCCGACGACAACCCAGCCGGTGAAGAAGGGCTTGGAGAAGATGTAGCCGGTGCCGTAGAGGGGCATGGGCCAAAGAATGAGGAGGGCCAGGGTCTGTTCTTTGTTTAGTGACCTACACTATGGTTGCCCGAGAGAAGAACTGTGAAGGGACGTAACTTACCAAAACACCAGTCATGGTCTTACTAATCTTACTCGCCCTCCTCAACTTCTTCTGCTCCTCCTCCATCTCTCTTTCCGTCTCTTCTCTCCCGCCCGGAACCTCCTCCAAATCGACCCCCTCCTCACCCGCCACATCATGATCATCCCCTCTCGAAATCGCCATCATGCTCTTCCAGTCATACCTGGCCTTACCAAAGACCAACGTCAACAAAGGCACAAACACCACCGGACTCAACAGCGCCGCCACGTTGCCCGCCAACATGGGCATGTTACTCCCCGTGCACGCAACGCTCATCTCGCCGCATTCCTTCTTGGCCGTGACCAACCAGGCCACCAGCGCGACGCACAGCCCCAAAACAGGAGAGAGGGCAGCGGCCCATTTGTTCAGACCCGACCAGGTCAAGACCAAGGCGGCGGGCAGGACGGCAGACGAAATGATGACGCCCATCATGACGTACAGGTAGCCCATGGAAATACCGGCGTACCACAGCCCGACGGAGAAGCTGGCGATGAAAAGGGCATAAGCGCAGACGACCACGTGTGACATGTAGATGAGTCGTTTACCGCTGGCTTCGGGCTTGATGTACGTTCGGTAGAGGTCGTAGACGATGATGGACGAGACGGCGATGAGCTGGGAGGAAGTAGCCGAAGTAACGGCCATGAAGATAATCAGAAGCGTAGCGGCCGCTCCACCCTTTCCTAGCAGAGCCACGGCGGCGTAGGGGAGGACCAGACCAGCGCTGACGTCGGCTTCGGGCATGCGGTTCGGGTAGGTAGGGAAGCGCGGGCTGTTTTCCAGAGCGAGGCCGGACAGGCCCATGGTGGTGGCGGTGAGCCACGGGATGGCGAACCAGCAGAGGCCGCCGAGGATGTAACCGGG
Source organism: Neurospora discreta FGSC 8579 (assembly GCA_009805215.1). NCBI lineage: Eukaryota > Fungi > Ascomycota > Sordariomycetes > Sordariales > Sordariaceae > Neurospora > Neurospora discreta. The sequence continues at coordinate 130,255 of RANX01000056.1, read as the reverse complement.
CAAAGCATGCACGGGCGAGGCGGCGATGGCCTTGTTGTAGTACCCGTTGTCGAGGAAGACGGTGCCGAAGTTGCCGACAATGTTGATGACGAAGAAGATGGCGCCTTCGCGACTCCTCATGGTAAGATAGGAACCCTCGTGGTTGCCTTCGACGGGGTGGGCGGCGGCTGCCTTGACGAGCAGGTCGTAGACTGCACTGGGCGAGCCGAGGACTTCGGAAGAGGCGTAGGCGGTGAGGGAAAAGACAATGATGATAATCAAGAGGATGAAGGTGTGGATCCAATCGGTGAGAATGGTCGCTTTGAGGCCGCCGACCAAGGTGTAAGCCACCACGCCGACAGGAAGGAGGTAGATGGCTGCGATGGTGTGCATCCCCGTTAGGGCGTTGATGGTGGCGCTGCCTCCGACGATCAACATGAGGGAAACCAAAATGTTGGTCATCAGGCCGAAGACCATGAAGACGATATGTGGCAGGGTGCCGAAGCGGGCCCGGATGACCTCGAGGTAGGTATGCGCGTTGGGAGCACGGCGTTTGAGTTCGATGGCGAGGGTCGCGAAGAGAAGGATTTGCACGGTGGCACCAGAGGCGTACCACAAAGGACCCGAGACGCCATATCGGTAGCAGACACCCGAGGACTGAAGGAGGGTGGCGGCCCACGTCCACGAGGAGACAACGGCGGAACCGACGAGACCGGACTTGACGGTGCGGCCGGCTGTGTTGAACATTTCTGATGTTTGGAGTTCACGGTTGTAGCGTTTGAGGATGAAGGTGACGAGGATCATGCCTGATAGACTCAGTTAGTGATAGCATTCATGCCTGGGTAAGGTAGGTGGTACTCACCAAGAGCAAACAATGCTCCCAGGCCAATGACGATGCCATAGCCGACTCCTTGGTTCAGGGCCGTGGCTGTTTCTATCTTGACGGTTGTGTCTGCACCGCCCGCCATTGTGCTGGATGGTGTTTAGGAGACCTTGTTGGACAGCAGTATGAGCTTTGACAAGCTGGAGCCATGGTGTTGGGATGCGGCTGTGAGATATATAACTTGTATCCCACGAAAGCAATGACAAGCGGATATGATCCGATACGGTGGTTATCAGAGTGTGATATCCAAAGTTGGATAAGATCTTGGGTGGCATCTTCCATCCACCGTGGATTCTGGTGTAGGCGGAGAAGTTACCCCGATCTCGCGTTCCGGTTGCGGGGTGTAACATCAAAGTCAGCATAGACGTAATTCCTATTATGTCCTCCTTCAAGTTGGTGTGTAGTGTATACCTTACAAGGGCTGACACAAGTAAGTGCTATCACTGCGAGGAATGGCGAGGGAATGGTAGCACCAGTCTTATCAGTAGGTAACAAGGGAACCTTTGTAGGACACCCCGGACTTCTCCGATGTCGTTCTTCTTTGGGACCGTTGATTTCCCCACCTTGGCCATGTGTTTTCTGTCCTTGTATGTATGAAGGTACCCCATCCATGACCTCAACATCTACACTATGCAGTGTAGTGTAAAGGGCGGTTCCAATCGTCGCTTGAGGGGGTTTGATGGGGGATTTTCCGGGCATCGAGATAAGCTTCATTCAGTTAGTGTACACTACACACACCACGCTGCTGGAATCTTATCAGTTCGCCCGCTTGGCACGCGGGAACTATCGCATGGTTGCACTGTCACAACTTTGATAGAGGCCGAAACTGACCAATCAAAATGCATGACTTATGGGAATTCGTGCTTCCTTATCTCGACTGATCAACCCGATCTGCAGGGCGCTGGGTGGGTGGGTGTTCAAGCTGTAGAATGGTGTACGTGCCTTAGCTACCTGAAATGAACACCACGTACTAGGTGTAGTTTCTTGAAGAGAAGCTTTCACCACAAGTCTTTGCCCAGATAACGATATGCATCCCACTGGATCCCGCTGGCTGAATTCGCCAAGATGGCCAAGATTCTTTCTCCATGACTCAAATATGGCTGTTGTTGTCTTGCTGTAAATGGATGAAGCTCGCCCGTGGAATGCCGATAACACTCGGCCGCATCCCACCTTGCTATTGGATCAGACCTTCGACAGTGACAGTTCCTGGATGCTCGGGCACTCATTGCTTTTTGAGACGGTCGTTCGTGGTTAAGATGGGACCTTTGGTAACCCCACAATCCCGACGGTTTGGATCACGAAAGGTATCGGTAGTTGGAGCGGGGTGGAACAAGATTACCCACGTACCAGGGACTGGATGGATGAGGGTGGTATCGTCCAGAGACACGGAGAGCAAAGCAGACGCCTACCATACCGTCATCGCAGCGAGCAAAGCCGTCGGACCTTGAAGCAGAGGACTGATCATGCAAAACGCTCCCAGAAAGAGCATTCATTCATTGCACAGACAGAGAATCCCGAATGTCACCCTTTCAACCCAGCGCAACCAACACCCTCTTCTCATAAACCTGCTTCCACGCCTCCTTCTTAACCTCCGCCAGATTGACGCGGTATCTAACGTCCTTGTTATACTTGCCTGTACCCCTCCGTACCTGCATCACCAACTTCTCTGCATCACAGAACGGCAGGTAATTATTGGCAATGCGGATGAACTCGCATTTTCCGTCCCCCTTCTCGTCCACTCCAATGTCCTGAGCCGTGGGATCGCAAGGGTGCGTCCTCCCTATCACTTGTCCATTGTCGTCGATAATCTCTCGATAATACTTGGTGTACTCCTTCACATGTAACGGATTCTCTTGCTGGATCGACGGTCCCTGCACTTTAAGCTCCGAGAGTTTGAAGCGGGCTGACTCGGTCCAGAAGAAGATGAGTTGGTCGTCTGGTGTGTCAAGCAGGACTTCGGGGGTCATGGAAGGCAGGTTATCGTAAATGTCGTCGAGGGTGACCGAGTACTTGCTGTCGGTGATGTTGGGAATAGCCCACGAGTTGGTACGTTCTGGGTCGTTGTCGACCGAGATCCTGCGTACCGGAAACACGCGCAGTGGATGGTTGCGCAGAACGAAACAAACCACCTTGGGGTTGAGTCCCACCTCGACTTCGCGGTCCTGTACTTTGAGAAAGATGGCTCCGGACCATCCCAGCCACGACCAACTGGGGAAGGGAACATGCCGCTTGAAGCTGGTCATCTCCAGCGTACTCAGGTCCTCTCTTCTTACAAGACCTCGCCGATAAGGCTCCCAGCACAAACAAAGCTCAAAACGCCCGCTCGGCATGCCCCAGAGAAAGTTCTCCCCAGTCATTCTGCGGACTTGTTCCACCACTGCACTGAACGCATCGAGAGCATCGCCTTGGAACTTGAGCTTGCGATTGGAATAGTCTTGCACCAAGCGCTGGAACTTGTACCAGACTTGTTCTTCGGGAACATCTTCGGTATACCATGTTCGCTCGGACGAGTTGAGAATGGGGTCAGACTCTTGCAAGCCGAACCATGCTAGGGTGCCGAGTGTAGCGGTCTCGCAGCAGGACTCCTCCGAGTAGTGAGACCGGGAGCAGGACCAGAGGACGTGGCTCTTCATGATGACAATGGCCCGTCGGGAGAGGGCCCGTTCCTGAAGTGTCCACCCACGAGAGGCCCAGACGGTCTTGCGGGTTGGGTGTTCATGGGACTGATAAGTGGGCGAGAGGGCGGTGATGAGGGACATTCCGGGGTTGGTTTTGGATGGGGCAATGACGGGGACCACCTCTTGGACTGTGTCACGGGGGGTACGGATGCCGGGAAGACCAAAGTTGGAATCGTCACCCGCGGCGGCCATGATCGTGAAGAGGGAGTGGGCGTAAACGTTGGCAATGTTGCCAAGTTGCATAACCTTGTCATCATCCGAGTTCTGGATGATGCAGAGGGCATCAACCCACAGGTATTGGAGGCCAAGCTGCTCAGTCAGATGGATCGCGTCGGAGATAGTCTTGGACACTCTGCCAACGAGAGAGTTGGGCCGTTGGAGTTCATACTCGTTCTCGGTAAGAAGGGTGAGTTTCTGTGGCGTGACACCCCAGACATAACTGAGTGAAGCAAACTTGAGGGCGGACATGTCGACGTCGTAGAGGTTATACTTGGTGACGATACACTTTTTGTGGACGTCGATGAGGCGGAAGAGGGGAATTGGTTTGCTGTGTCTGTCAGTTCATGTCCTCTCGGACATTGAAAGTGGGTGTACTCACCCCAAACGCCTCATCTGTTCTACCAAATCGGGATCATCATCCTCATCGACCTCCTCACTAATCCCACAAACGTCCTTGTGGTTCTCCAAACACTCGTCAAGCCATTGTTTGATCAAGCCAATGTCAATCATTTCTGGTCTCTTCCGTCCTGCAAACCATACCGTCTCCGGGTTCTCCTCATCTCCCATCAGCACCCCTTTTCTGTCTCCAACTTCATTCCCAAAACCGCTTGGAATGGCAGTGTTCATAGTTTGAAAGATATCCTTTGTGGCATACCAGCTTTCGATCTTCTTGGCCATACCCGGCTCATTCACATCCTCGTCTTTGTCGGCCGGCCGATACAGCAGTCCCAACCGTCGGAGGAAGAAGCAATCCCTTTCCTTCAGTCCGCCATATTCGTCATCATGCTCCAACCACGAGGTCCCGTCTGGTGCCGACAATCTCCCGCAAAGGGCCAATGTGCCCAAGACCAATGGATCTTGTATACCCATATTGGCGAGGGTGGCGCGGATCTGCGGCTGTTGGCCTAGGACGGTACATATGGCGTGACAGAGGTCGCAAGAGGCAGAAGATTTTTGGATGCGGGAGAGAAGGCCCAGAGACCATGTTGGCTCAGCTTTGGCATATGGGTTACGCTTAAAGGGACTGAGGTCTTGCGGTGCTGGGTGGCCATCGTTCAGGGAGCGTAGATCGGTAGTTGTAGGGTAACGAAGGAAAGAGAAGTCAATCTGGGAGCAAAAGGAGCAGAGGTTGGGTTCCGTGTTGGGCGAGGGAATGCTTGTGACGGTAACCGAGGATGCCTTGGTGGGAGACGGCTGTGCGACGACATGTGAGGGGAGGGATATCGATACTAGTGGCATCTTGGAAGTTGTTGGAAGTGCTGGAATTCAGGTTGCTTGCGTGTTTCGACAGCAACATGGAATGCCCTGGGAATGAGGGGCTTCAACACCCTTTTGAATGATCTTTGGGTCGAAGGCATTGTGACATAGGGTGTGTAGACGCCTGTAACGCTGTCAGCGTTGGTGCTGATCCAAGAGGGTTTGGGGTTGTGTACTAGAGCGGCGCGGACGAACCAGAGGAAATCCCAATACACCCTCGTATCCTTCTTGGCGTGGGGATTGCTTTTTCAGCATCTCATGCAAGGTTCCGATCCGGGGATGCAACCGAAAATACTGCTTTTTTCTTCTTTTTTCTAGCGGACAATGTCGTGAGAATGAGATTTCAAAGTATTCAAAGCCCATCATCTTACAATTTGAAGGCTCTGAAGAAGAGGGAGAGAGGGATCAGAGAAGACTCATCAGAGATTTCTGAGGCGTCACGAACCTTTGCCATTGTCCCATATCGCTCCAAGGAGGACATTTTCTCTTGAAAGGCGCCAATACTGGAAGCCGCCATGCTTGGAGGGGCCCGGCGAATCTGACCAACATCACCCAACCATTCCACTCCACAGGGAGTAAGCACAGCTATCCCACCGCCCCCGCATCTTATTTGCCCTTGGTCGTCAGCAGTAGTGCCCGTACGTAACGGTTTCGGGAAATCGGTTCAATCAGCGTCTGGATTCCCTAGTGTAGAGAGGTCGATACCCTAATGCTGTGACGGGTCGAGACAAGATGGCTTGCAGGAGGAGGGTCGCTGGATGTAACGCTATCAGTGCCGGAAATGACGGCCTCCAGGCTCCGATGTAAAAAGAGTGGGCTGCCGCGCGTGAGCCTGGTCGTCTTTCTCATGTCTCCATGGGCTTGCCAAAGGTTTATTAGCTTGGTTGTCATCAAGCCGCTGTCCATAGATCCCTCTAGGTACGGTACCTACGTCTGGGTTTCAAGGGCAATTCGGCCGTCATACAGTGACTTTTGTGGAGGACAACTGGGATCGCGTGGGTCGTGGTGGTTCTTGTCGTCGGCAATTCAGGTGGCCTTGTGGACTGATATGGACTGCCCGGTCGTTGCAGAGGGCCAGTTGCCTTATGGATTCGCCATGTTCTCCATGCTGGGTCCGATTGCCTCGTTGCCGTTCTGTTGTTACCTACCTAGTTGTGTAGGTACCTACTATTTGGTGGTTCTTCTGGTCTGGAGCATGAGTGGTGGTGACATGCTGGGCAGAGGATACCCGACCTCTAATGGAGTGCCCTGGCCTCCGTAACCTAGAAGATACCCCTCATCAACTCAAAAGTTGCTCCTTCCTCGACATCGTAAGCAAGCAGAAGGAGGAAGTGGAAATTGATTAGGTGAACCATCAAGGTCCTCAATGGCCTGGAGGGGGATCACGTACCTGCATTAACCCTAACCCCCCTTTGATTCGTGACGGACATTCAGCAATCCTCAACATCGACAAGGATTGACAATGCCGAGTGGACACTCTGGGCACTTTCTAGAACTCCGAATACCGGGACCTACACTAGGTATGAGGATCCCGTGAGTCATTAAAACTAACCCCCCCGCCACGTGCCAGCCAGCGAAGAGGGTCCCATATTTTACTGTCTTCCAGGTTTGTTTGACAGCTTTTTCGTCAAGACATCATCAGCACTTCCATCACAATGCCCGCCGCCACCCCCAACGACCACATCCTCACCCTGTCATGCCCTGACAAGCCGGGCATTGTCCACGCCGTCACGGGCGTGTTCGCCCAGGAGGGCCACAACATTCTCGACCTCCAGCAGTTCTCGGACCCCGTCTCGGAAAAATTCTTCATGCGCGTGCACTTTGGCCCTACGCCGACGCCCTCGACCGAGCACCTCATCGAGCCCTTCAACAAGCTGGCGGTCGACTACCAGATGGAGTACAAGATCCGCCCCGTCGCGCAAAAGACGCGGGTCCTGATCATGGTGTCCAAGATCGGCCACTGCCTCAACGACCTCCTCTTCCGCGCCAAGACGGGCCAGCTGCCCATCGACATTCCCCTGATCGTGTCCAACCACCCGACCTTTGAGCCGCTGGCCCAGTCGTACGGCATCGAGTTCCACCACTTGCCCGTCACCAAGGACACCAAGGCGCAGCAGGAGTCGCAGGTGCTTGAGCTGGCCAAGCAGCACGGCATCGAGCTGATTGTGCTCGCCCGCTACATGCAGGTTCTGTCGCCCACTCTGTGCGAGGCCATGTCGGGACGCATCATCAACATCCACCACTCCTTCTTGCCGTCCTTCAAGGGCGCCAAGCCCTACCATCAGGCGTACGAGAGGGGTGTCAAGATTATCGGTGCCACGGCGCACTTTGTCACGGCGGACCTGGACGAGGGCCCCATCATTGAGCAGAGGGTCACCAGAGTCGACCACGGCATGGGACCCGAGAGGTTGGTGGATGAGGGCTCCAACGTGGAGAGCCAGGTGTTGGCGGCAGCGGTCAAGTGGTATGCCGAGCAGAGGCTGTTCCTCAACAACGGCAAGACTGTTGTCTTTTCTTAGGCGACTGGAAGGCGTGTTGCGCTGTACATAATAATAATGAATGAATACCCGTACATACGAGCTCTCCTATCCCATCCCATCTTGAAGTTGTGAGCTTGATGTCTACCTCTGTCCAGCCAAGGGGGCAAAGGGCTGACAGATGGAAATCCCTAGGTTCTTGAGGAACTGAACGTAGCTGAGATGGGATGTTTCTTGGTGGCATCGATAGGTACCTAACAGAAGCAACGCCGAGGCAACGCCGAAGATGAAAAAAAAAAAAGAGTGAGCATGGAACCCCTGGAATTACAGGGCCAGAAGGGCCTGTTCGGCTGGGCTGTCCCCCTTCAGGCAGGCTTTGGGTGCGATGGCGGGGCTTGCGGGGGAGGGGTACCGCTGTTGGAGACTGGAGTGACCTAGGTCGGATCCAATCAGTGACATCATTACGGAAACTCCACTGGAGAGCCGAACTGAGAGAAGATGGAGTGAACTGGAGGCCTTGTGATTGGCTACTTCCCACCCCAGTGGTGATGTTCAATCCAAGTTTCAATCCAATTCGTCGGCCTTTTTTTCCTCTCCATTTTCCAGTCGACAACAAAACTTGAAGTTACGCAGGCAGATGGACAACGCCCACGTAACACGACTTTGTTGTTGTTGTGGTCCAGCTGTTGTGTTATCGTCGCTTCATGGACGGTCTTAATTGACGCATATTCCGCCCTTTTCCCCGTCTCTCCCTCTTCCGAGCTCGACCAGGACGTCGTTCCAATCCGACTCGACACCATCAACAACGGTAGAGGCTACCGATATTCTAATCCGATTCGTCGGCGCCGATCTTCTAGTCTACACTAGTCTCCAACTTGGAACAAGACCATACCGCACACCGTACCTTTCTGCGGTTGTATATACCTCGACCATACCTCGACCATATTCACCTACCTGTACCAACATTCCGTCACTGTATCGCCTTTTATCGCGCACCTCAAGTGTTGTCTACTGGCCAACATCAAAGAACTTAGCCATTGACTTTGGACGTCATGGTCCAACCCTCTGCCGCCGCCAACACGGCCGCCGGCGCATCCTCATCCTCCTCACGGCCACAGACTCCTCGAACTCCTCGAACCCCTCGCGCTCCCCGACCACAGCGAACCACGTCGTCCGGCTCATTTCACGCTGGCGCCCCGTTCCCCCAATTCAACGGCCCTTTCGGTGGTGATAACAGTCGAAGAAGCTCGGTTGCCACGATACGTCCCATCCGCCGTCAATCCACCCACAAATACCACACCTTCCCAACACAACCACCCAAGACTCCCTCCTCGCCACCGCGAAACGACCCGTGGAGTGCGTATGCCCAACAACGACGCGAGGCCGATCATGGCCATGACGAGGGAAGCATATCAGATACATCATCACAAGGTAAAGGCGACGACGCCGTCACACCGCTACCATGGAATCAGCTGGGCCTCCTAGCGCTGTTGTCCCTAGCCGAACAGACAGCTCTCAACTCCATTGGTCCATATCTCCCGACCATGGTGGCATCTTTTGACGAGATTCCTGATGGCGACGAGGGACTGTACGTGGGTCTTTTGGCTTCGGCCTTTGCTCTTGCGCAGTTGGTGACCAACCTGTTCTGGGGCTACCTTTCGGATCGCATTGGTCGCAAACCTGTCATGCTTGTGGGTTCCCTTCTACTGATGGGCTGCTTCGTGTGCTTTGGGTTCTGCAAGACATACGTCCAGCTCATCATGGTCCACATCGCCATGGGATTGCTCAATGGAAACGCCGCTGTGGTACCTACAGCCCTGGGAGAAGTCACGGATCGCACAAACCAGACCAAAGCCTTCACCTGGCTGCCCATCATTTACAGCCTCGGTAGCATCACCGGTCCTGCCCTTGGTGGTCTGCTGGTAGGTACCGTCGGGGCCGACAAGTACCCGTTCCTGGGCCCTAACCTCATGAGCGCCGGCTTCTTGTTCGTCGCCGTCCTTATTCTCACCATCTGGTTCCGGGAGACATTGGAGAAGGATGAGGAGGAAGACGCCAGCGACTACACTACCATGTTCAAAAAGGTTCGTACCTTCGTCGCTGGTTATCTGGGCAGAAACAACAGGTCCAACCACCAAAACAGCGAAAGCGACGCTCTCCTCGGCGAGCATGGAGATGCCACAAGCGCCAAAGACATCGCCTCGGACCAAATGTCCGCTTTCCGCCAACTTGCCAACCGCACCACCTTGATCCTGCTCTGCACCTATCTTGTCTTCCAGCTGACCAACATCTCCTACAACTCACTCTACCCCATCTTCGCCTCGGCGCCCCCGCCCAACGGTCGTAAACTGGGACCCAGCACCATTGGTCTCAGCTTGTCTCTCGCAGGATTGGCTACCATTGCATTCCAGGCTTTTGTCTTTCAACCGCTGAAGGCGCGCACGGGCAACATGGGTACTTACAGATACTCTCTTCTGGGGATGGCCATCTCCATGGCGCTCATGCCCTGGATCGGCTACATCAACGAGAAAGACACTTGGTTCGGGGTTGGGTCCGGCAAAGCTTGGTTGTACGGCGAGTTGGGTGTCATTCTGTTGCTCAAGAACATTTGCGCTGTCGGTGGATTGAGCAGTGTGATGCTTCTGGTACGTTTTGTTTTTGTATTTTCCATCTGGCGGTTTACTGACACACCCTTTCAATCGCAGATCACAAACTCCGCCCCTTCCCACGAATCCCTCGGGACACTGAACGGCATTGCCCAGACCCTTTCCGCTGCTGGTCGTAGCGTCGGTCCCTTCATCTCCGGCGGACTTTTCACTCTGACGAACCATGTCCAACCAAAGGGAGAGGCGATCGCCTGGGGCGTATTTGCTGGTGTCGCCCTTCTCGGGTGGCTGGGCACCTTGATGATTCGAGGGCATGAGTTGGAGAGTGCCGACTGGCAAGGAGAGGAGGAAGAAGATGAGGATCACGACGACGAGGCCGGCCAAGATTCGGATCCGTGATTGGTAATTCACTGTCGTCATGACACAAAAGGAATACATGATTTCTTTTGTTTTCTTTGGGTATAACGAGTATCACACGACGAGCGGTACCAAATCGATTTGCTTGTTCACATGTCATTCCGTCTACTTGGTCCCCCTGCTTGTCATGTCGGTCCTGGATTTCTTCATCGCAGCTCGATGTCCGCGCAACCACCCGCGGTATAAGTGACGCATCAAAGCAGGTTCGGGTGCTCACATCCTCAACTCGTCAAGACCACTGACAGGTACGGCACTAATAGAGACGAACGGCGGGAGCCCATGTGCCGCCTCCTTGATGTACAAGCCCTCGGTATCTGGAGCTGCACCTGTTGAAGGAGGCTCTACTTACGCCGCTCATAGCAGGGTCTCACTCGGTCTGTGTCCAGGTTTCCCCCTCCCCCTTAGATAGGACTACCAATCCCACTGCCATGGTACATGGACTATCGTCGCGGGGATGGGCCTGTGTAAGCAACGAGAAGGAAACATCTCTAAAGTGACGGAACCAACTTCTGCGGTGTAAAATCGTTCATGTTCCTGTTATTGACCACTCCGGATGTATGCATCCTGCACTCGACAACTGACTGACGACTTTTCGTCAAAAGTCACTGGCATCAACCTTAATCATCCCCTCCCATATCATCCTCGGTCCATAACTTGGAAGAAGGAAGTTACCGGTATCCTCACGAACTTGCCAAATCGGCAAATCATCCAGCCCGAACCCAACCAACTGATCCATACAGCCATAGCTGTCCGCCAACGAGATCCAATGTGACCGGCATATCCAGTCAAGGCATCCACGGGCCTCATACGACCCTTCCATCCTCAAACCCCTCTGAGATGCGCATCAGCACCTCAAAATGATGGTACGGTACATGATCCATTTCTCCATCAATCACTGTTCATCTCGTTACCTCGGCAGTGTCATCGTAACGGCCTGCGCTTTCGGGTCATGCCGGGATGGACTGGATCTCCTGAAGAGCCAGGTACAGGAAGATGTCAGTCAACCTTGCTCTCGTGCAATGCGGAATAGGGATTGCATGGAACTGCCTCTATTCTGACGCTGCCAATCTAATATACATCAAAATGCCCTCAGTCACTACCAGCTGTTCAGAAAAGCAGCTGCAGGTCACGATACAAGATTGATTTTTCGCTCATTCTGCCGCAGATTCATGACCTCCTCGGAGAAGAAAAAAGACAAGGTTCCGGAGCCCCTAATAGTCCAAACAGCATCAAAACCAGGAACAAGAACAACAATCGATCGTAGACCGCCCACATGCATCAGAACCTGCTTCATCAACTGCAGGCAATAGCGAACTGGATAGTATTTGCGTCAGCAATCCCACCTAGCTATCCTCAGGTGGTAAAAGAGTCCTATGCATGTGTAGGTGTTCACCGCGCTTACCAACAATCCAAGGGTTGACTGTATACACAGAACTCTCGTTACCTAGGTACTAGATGAATATAGATACGAGGGCACACACAGCTTGGAACATATGCGCCCACTCCAATTTTGGTGCAGCTTCGTGAAGCCCAGTGAGGGGGTTACACAGTGATCTCTTGACCGAATCCCATACCTACTATCACTAAGCCAACCACGCATCACAAGTGCCTCAAGATGAGGGCCGACTTGGCTTGCCAGATTGAAACTTTTAGACCTCGGCTTGCTTGCTAAGATACGGTTCGGCTCATGTATAAAGAAGCGTCTCAAACCCCCGCCATCCAGAACTTCTTTTCTCTTCCTCAACCTCACACACCCAAGTCAGAACAATCATCACCATCGGTCAACATGGCCCGCCTGGCGCTCACGGCCCTCACACTCCTCCTCATGGAGGTGCTGGCAGTCAATGCTGGTGACGACCACACTGACAACCCCTACTACCCAGTCAAAGACGGTAACGACTACGACGGAGGCTACGACAGTGACTGTGACAACAACCCTTACAACTTCACCTTTCTCGCCGACACAGGTGTCTATGGCCCTCCTCTTGAAGCCGTCCATGCCTACTCCGGTCAATGGCCCAACGGCATAGCCGTCTCGAGCACCGGCCGGCTCTTCTCCAGCTTCGGCGGTATCGACCCGACCAACGTCAACAACGGCACGCCCGGCATCTTCACAGTCGGCGAACTCACCTCTCCCACCACCGAAGAGGCCTACCCCTCGTTGGAGATCAACACCCCTCCCTGCTCCGGCGGTGCCATCAACCTGACCGACCCTGAAAACCCCGTCGGATGCGGAAGTCCGGACCATCTGATTTCCGTGCTCAACCTCGTCATTGACTCTGAAGATCGGTTATGGATTCTCGACTCGGGAAGGCCAGTGTACATTTTCCCCAACGGCTCCGGCGTCCTGCTCCCCTCCAGCTACGGCGGGCCCAAGCTCATTGGCGTCGACCTCGCCACCGACAAGGTGTTCTCCACCATCCTCTTCCCTCCCAACGTCGCCCTGCCAGCGGATTCCCTACTCGACGACCTCCGCGTTGACCCGAGCACCGGCGACGGCGTGGCGTATATCACGGACGCTTCCCTCACGGGCCAAAACGCCATCATCGTCGTCGACCTCGGCACGGGCGACTCCTGGCGCCGATTGCAAGGGAACCCGTCCGTCTTGCCCGAGCCGGACTTCCGCCCGTTTGTCTGGGGCCAGCCCCTTTACTTTGTTGCCGACCCGGGCTTCCCCCCGACCGGTAACCTCTCGACCACGTCGCCGCCCGGTTACATCCCCGTCGGAGTAGACGGCATCACGATCTCGCCCGACGGGGAAACGCTCTTCTACAGCGCCCTCGCCAGCCGCAACCTCTACTCGGTGCCCACGGCCCTGTTGCGGGAGCGTGACGACGCCGTCGAGGCGGAACTAGCTGACGCGGTGGTGGACTATGGACAGACGGGGTTCGCCGACGGCATGGAATCGGACAGCAACGGTCTCGTTTACAGGGGGAATCAGGAGGCGAACGCCGTGGTGGCGGTGGATCCCGAGACGGGCACGACGCAAACTGTGGTGAGGGATCCGACGATTGGGTGGGTGGATACGTTGAGTGCTGCGGACGTGGAGGACGAGGAGACGGGAGAAACTCAGGGGTGGTTGTATTTCACGGTCAACCAGCTGCATCTGACGTCGCTGTTCTGGTCTCCGGGCGGAGCGCACGAGGGAGACTTGAGGGAGAAGCCGCTTGCGCTGTATAGGGTGCCGTTGCTGGATGATGGAGGAAAGATCTAGATCTAGGCTGGTAAGTGAAGGGGATATTTACGTTACCTAGGTATCTGCACTGGGTGAATGCATGAGAGAGAAGAAATGAGAATGGGTACGTAGGACCAGACAGAGGCCAGTATGTTGTAAGAAACGGGAGAGGTGAACATGATTCACAAGCCCAGAGTAGACGAAAGTAGGTAGAGGTAGTAATAAACTTGGTGGTTGAAAAAACAAAGAAGGGGACATGCATGATGATGTGGCGTTACAGACACTGTGTTTGAATGTACTTAGGATGTGCGTCTCAGGGTAAAGTAAACAAAAGGCGGGCAGGCAGCCGGACAGATCAAGCCAGCCTCAGCTTTCTCCTTAGAAGGTCACTAACAATTCTTTGCAGCGCTCTTGAATGCCAAGAAGAGCGTGTGGAGGTGCCGAGGTTACTTCGTTCGCTCTCTTTGGGCTGGAAGATGCCATTTCAACAAGGAACCGAAGTGTAGGTACATATTGCATCCCGCCATGGTATGTCCTCTGTTGACCCAACAACAGCGAGAAAGTCGCAGTATTGTAATGAAACTATTGCTCAGCCTGGCTCCTCCGCATATACTCAGGAACATGGATTTTGTTACCTCCCTCCTGGTCTTAGGTGAGATCTCGGCATGTGCTGGCAAAAAGCCTCAGAGGGACTCACTAACAATTTTACAGGGCATTTGCGTATCTACCTATATAGTGCAGTTCAAGAGTTTCTCTACTTCCCACTTTCCTTCTTACCTTACCTACATTGAACTTTTCAACTCTTGCACCTGGCGCTGCTGGCAGACATCACCAGAAACCCGCGATGACATTCTTACTGCCCCCACCGCCGCTGAATCTCTCCTGCAGCCGTTGCCATGTCCCATCCCCTTCCGGCCATCACTGATCGGCCACGGGACGTCCAGCCATTGTGGACCTCCCATGGTCCACCGAGCCGGCAACTCCCCGCCTTGTCCAGTCCGGTGGATCGCAGAGCCCGGAGCGATGTTGCTGTCAAGGATTACCCGGTCTGCTAAGTCCCTCCAGTGATGACCAGTGGTGAGCATAAGCGCTACAAATAGGCTCCATCAGCGGCTGCTTGGCATTACCAAATCACGGCCTGACGGTGCCAGGGGCTTGAGTCCAGACCGATGACTCCGCCGGCCAAAGAGCCTGGAGGACCGGAGCCCGGAGAGGCCGGAAGTCCCCCGTCGGGAACGGATGAAGGCTAGGAGGTTATAATCCACTCACAACGACTGGACAAACCAAACAGGGAGAACTCTGAATTCTCTTCTCACCACTACACCATTATCAAGCAAAGCAAACAGCCAAAATGACCATCCTCCTCCGCCCCGCCACCGAGGCCGACGCCCCCTCCATCGCCCGCATCGCCACAGCCGCCTTCGCCGACTCCCTCTCCCCTCTCATCTTCCCTCGCTCCCAACTGGCCACGGCAACCATCACCGAAGCCGACCTGACTGCCGACGAAATCACATGGCGCACATCCATGTACATCAAGCGGATGCGCGAGGGTAAGCCATGCGTGGTTGCCGTGGAAGTTGACGAAGCCACCGGTGAGGAAAAGGAAATCTTAGGGTCTGCGCACTGGCAGAAGCCGGGCCCCGAGGGACCAGAGGTGTTGGGTGTGGAGGTTAGGCCGGCGACGTATGACAAGGAGATGTTTGATAAGGTTGTGGAGAGGTTCACGACCAAGGATAAGGAGACTTTGGGACCGAGGGGGCATAAGGATTATTGGTGTGAGTAAAGTACCTAAGTATTGGGGAGAGCTGAGATATGGAAGAAAGGGAAGAAATGGAGGGCGTGGACTGACGGAGGAATGGAACAGATGCAATCTTGATCAGTGTTGATCCCAAGCAGCACAGGAGGGGGATTGGCAGGAAGTTGTTGAACTGGGGGTTGGAGCAGGCGAGGACAGAGGGAAGGGATGCGTATTTGACGGCTACCGACGCCGGAGTGCCGCTCTATGAGGTTTGTGGGTTTGAGAGCATGGAGACGTATGATTGCTACGGTGTGCCGCTGACGAGCATGGTTTGGAGGTTGGAGAAGAACCGGCAGTGAGTGTTTTGTTGGTAGGAGGATATTCCCTCGAACATGGCAGGGCAATGGAAATTCAAGGGCAAGGAAGAAGTATTTGGATAATAGAACGAGAGTGGAAAGACAAAACAACGACCCAACCATCTTCAAATATACCTCTACCGAGGTACATCCCGAGATGGGGGGGATTGGCTTGACTAAATAGGCGCGGGGAGGCCTTGTACCTTGGATTGTGCGCCAGTGCAAATTCTGGGAGGATTTTCGTGGCAGGCTGGGCTTTGACTGCGAGTGCATGGCAGATATGCGCGGCATGACTACCGTTGTTACTGATTAGCTACTGTACGGTGTTCTAACGCTAGCGAGGGAAATGTGTAGAGGTATGTGTATTCAAGAGCCAGAAAAGAGACGAACTGCTTACATCTCAATATCGATGATATGGAAGGCTTGCATAAACCTTCAGGAACATTCACCTCCTATCGGACCTCCGCTGCATGAGTGAAGCCAGTCCCAACCTCAACGCAATAAAAGCCATGTGTTCTCTTCACTTTTTGTCAGTCTGTAATATCTTCCCCAGCTTTCCTCGCGCGCCCCCCAACGTCCAGGCTCTTACCATTCCACGCATCCCACTATATATGTAATCAGTCAATCCATTGCCTCCGTGTTTCAGAGAAGAGCTACCAACTAGGTACGCAACGCCAATATCAAAAAGACTCCAAAGAAGTCTAGCCAATATGAGACTGCACCTTCTCTCCATCTTCTCCTTCCTAGGCCTTTCAACCATGGCATCTACCTTGGCCGTGCTTTCTCCGACCGTTCTTCACAAGCAACAGTATCTACAACCTATCAGTCACGTTGTTCACGAAGAACACACCATCAATGCTCCGAAAATCATCAAAACCCTCGTCGTGACTACAATCCGTGCAACCCAAAACCTGCCTAGAACCCTTTCCACCCTCATCACCGCCACGCACCCGGAGCGGCACCCACACTTCACAGCGAAAAGAGCAAAGCGAAACCTGAACTACTACGAAGATACCAAACACGAAATGTCCGAAGCATTCAACAAAGCCGGCAAAAATCCCGTGGACATGAAAAAGGCTGTATCGGGGTTTGTCGGTGCGTTGACAGAAAGAATGACTGAGTATCAAAATGGCGATCATGGTCATGTAAAGCGGCGAGACCTGAATGACGTGGACAAAAGGAGCTGGATGAAGATGACATGGACAGATGATTCGAAATGGATGGAAGCAAACAATAAAGTCAGGGAGAATCTTCGGTAGTAGAGGTCGTTAAAAGCTGGAAGACATTGTGGGGCGCTGCAGATGTTATTGGTGGGTTGTTAGTGGGTTGGTGATGAACAGGGCAAATACAGCTTGTTACGCTAACACTTGTTGCAATTTCCTTCGAAGGGAGTCCGAAATGTGGGGCCGAACTATAGAGCCTTGATGTTGCTCTCTTCGTTAGAGATCTGGTGTCTTTTCCAGTAAACTGAGGTACTTTGTACATGTTGGTACAGTAATTAACCTGGCTAGAAGTTACTGTATGATAGCTCCACTCAGAAAATAAAAAAAAGGTGTGATTCATGCAAAGGATACGATGTTTTTCCTCCCAGTGATCAACCTTCCGCAGTGGTGACCAGCCCGTGGATCAGGGCAGTCGATCCACGTGGCCCCGGAAGCAAAGCGCTGTTAATCCTCCAGGTCTTAATGCCTTCAATACCTATGTAAGGGATTCTTTTTGGCTGCCATTAAGCAACTCTCTAAATCACCCTTAACAGAGGTAACGGATCAGTCGTCTTTCTGTGGGTAGGTACTCAACATTTCCATGGCAAATACTGTTAACCTCACCGGGTTCCACTCTGGCATGACCACCGACAACGGAAGCAACCTCGAACCAGAACCATATCCTTCCCACCAACCACCGCCGCATGATGTACTTGTTATCGTTGGAGTTTTCAGTTTCCTGGTCATTCTAATAGTGTTGGGGCTGATTCGGAAGTCTGGCTGTTGGGAACGACGAAGAATGCTAAGGAGGATGCAGGCGGAAGATGTTGTGCGTGCTGGGTGAGGTTGGGAGGCACAATAGGTATCGATGAGATGGATAAACATCTTCAGGCCTTGAGATAATGGAATCCCACCCTTTACCGGGCCATGAACATTAAGTGCAGTTGCCAAATCAATTCCAATCATAAGCAAACGTTGAGGACTTTACTTTCTTAACCAACACCGAGAGAATCGCAACTACCTCTATCGATCCTAACGAGAAGTGACCACACCACCCCAGTGCCATCGACCAAAATCTCCCAATCAAAGTATTACAAGCACGTTACGGGGATCAAAAAAGCCATTGAGTCCGCCGACGGCACCATCCACAGAAGTCTGCGCGCCATGAACAAAGAACCAGACATCCACTGTGTCATGGCTACAGTGGTGGCACATCAACTCACGGGCGATGCCGCTTCTTCCAAGACTTGGCACAATTCGATCACCGACGTCGGACTTCTCAGCAAGGTATGCACTTGGGACGGAGGCTCCCAAGAAATCCAGAAAAGAGGAAGCCGCTAAGATGGTATTAGGCCGGTGGCAATTGGAATCTACCATCAAGCGTCGACCAGACGAAACTGAAGTATTTGGGCTAGACGCTTCATTTTAGGTCCCTCTAGTATCTGCTATCTACACAAACGGCAGCCATATTCTTGAGCTATGGTACTCCTTCTTGTCTTTCGCCATTCCTTCACGGCCTTTGCCATCCAATACTTGATTAACTCCTCCTCATGCCTTCTCTTCACCTCTTTCACCATCTTTGTGATATGCCCCCATCCGTCCATGTCGTCCTCATCGGATTCCTCCTCCTCCTCCTCTGAATCCTTAACTTCCTCTCCTCTCGCCATCTTATCCATCAGTTCCCACACCCTGGCGCTTATAGCCGCTGGTACGGTCCTCAAAAACCGTTCAGCCTGCTCCCTCACTATCAGTCCCTTCTTGTTCGTTGCCTTTCTTCCTCTCCTCCTCCGGCTCCTCCTGCACTGAATATCGACCCGTGGTGTCCGACCTATATGTGCTTCGTCAGAAGTGGTAATACCCGTTTCGATATTTTTCCTTTCTCCCTCCTCGTCAAAGTCCTCGACGGTTGGCTGCTTGTGGCCTGCTTGGCTGTCTGGAGTATGACTGTGTGAGTGCCCGTTCGGGTGGTCGTGGTGGATATCGTAGGTAGGGGCTGGGGATGAACTTACAGTCTTGAGAATTGGACGGGGTGCTTTTTGTGTACGCCGCCGACGTCTGGTGAGACGGAACGATGGAAAAGGATGGATCCGACATCTTGGTTGTTGATTGTGTCTGGGTTGTTTGGATGGGGTTAAGCTTGATGGCTCGAGTGGATGTGAGTTGGTAGAGGTAGAGGTAGTGGTAGGCTTTTTCCTAGGTAGACTTTGAGTTGAGGAAGGAAAGTGAATGCTCGTTTAGGCAAATTGTTGTGATGGAAGAAGATAAGAAATGTTCTGGGGAGGTTGAAGGAGCCTAGGTAGGTAGTTCTAATACAGTCAGGACGAGTGGGGGAGATTTCCCAATCACTCTTGACGCACAGTCGACTGCGAAGAAGAAAAGAGCCAGAAGAATAATGAAATATAATGGAAAACCGCCTGCATTGCGTCCAGCCAAGCAGCTATCATTTTAATTGCTTGAGGAAAGATGGTTTGCATCTTTGCCTCTTCTTGCCATCATGTCTTCACACTTACCTCTGCCTTGTGATCTATTAAAGGACGAGAAGTACAATGAAAATATAGGTACCTTGCGTGAAGGTTGTGCATTCCCAGGACCTCGGGCAGAACCGCTGCAACAAGGGGAAATAAAATTGAGTAAACCTCCAAAGACGCAGAACAGAATTAATCCACGCCCTGCAATGCATGTCAAATAAGTATATTCGGGGCACCGAACGACTTGAGTTTCCCATCCGTTGCAAACTCCGTTGCATACCTAGGTAGGGCACCTCTGATTTGATATTTATGCCTCGATCCTCCCAAGGAACCTGACTCTCTTCTCTTTTCCTCCTCCATAAGTCACAGTTCGTAACATCCTTCATCTCCGTTGTCCATCGCTCGAGTACCTTTATCACCAGACGTCCCGTCAGAACCACTACTTTCCAACCTTCTTTCAAGATGACCCGGCCAATAAACCATGCCCTCCAGAGAAGAAATGCCTTTCGCAGGGTTCGCGAGGAACCGGGGAAGCATCTTTCCTCAGGCTTCGTCTACCTTCCCGAGTCGTTGCAAGTCAACCACTTGTCCCATCCCGTGCCACAAGGCAAAACCCTCACCACGCCCTCGAATCTGAGCGCGTCCTCTCACGCTGAGTCTCCGGGCTCATCTGTCCCATTTGTCCCCTCCGTTCCCTCCGACCCCCCTAATTCCATGTCCTCCATCCACATCCCTAACGACGCTTCGGGCTCCAACAATAACCCCAATGAGTCCGCCGTATCTATGAAGTCCTCCTGGGTCGTCGACGACTACGCCTCGGACCTCGATTCCGACGAAGAGGATGGCCCTATCCTGAACCCGCCCCGCCCTGTTTCCCCTGGCAACAGCAACCAGGACCTCAGCCTCCCCCACTGCATTTCAGAGGACGAAGACTACCCCAGTCCCTGCTGGCACTGCCCCGACACTCACTACGGCAGGTGTGAGGCTCAAAGGGCGTTTGAGGAGTTGGTGCAGAGGTATTGGGGGGGTAATGACAACAATGGGCGGCAGGGGCGGACTGATACGGGAAAGTCAGTTCAGAATGCTGCTGCTCTAAGTACTGAAGCGCGCAACAAGAGGTTTGAACGAGGGAATGACCGCGTGGTTGCCCTCGCTAAGCCGGTGAAGTCGCTGAGGATGGGGAGGAGGGAGCAGAAGAAGGCGATTAGAAAGTGGAGGGGTAATAAGGAGAAGGAGGTGCACTTGGAGACTAAGGGAAAGGTTCTGGATGAGAATGTGAATGGTATGCCTGATGAACGAAATGCTCAGGGTTCAGGTGTCGGTGATAGGGATATGGAGCCGAAGAAGGAAGACAAGAAGGAGAAATCGGGGTTTGTCAAGGGGTTCTTTGAAGGATTGGCGGGTATTGTTGCTGGTTGGTGCTGAAATGCCAGGTAGTATTTGATGTTGCCTCCATTCAGGTCGATGTGTGAGATTTTCCTTGAAAGTGGATCTTCGACCATGTTTGGGAAGATGTTGGTTTGCGATTGATGTACGGATATTGGAAACTGATAGATGGATGTGTGAAAAGTACAAGGGGCGAACATAGATCTTCTTCGGTCTCCATATGTCCTAGGTAGCTCCATCGTCATGCATTTCTGAACTCGGTTTACACAAACTGTTCCTTCATTCTTTGGTCAAAGACCTTGGAGAAAAAGCATCGGCCGTGCCAGGACCGGACCTACCCTGCCGAGGTACACAGGTAGCTGTCGATGAAAGGAAGGAACTTCTGGCGATATCCCCAAGCCCTCTCGACGTGGCATAGTGTTGCATGATTGATGTAGGGCATCAAATACCTTACATGGAATCCACTCCGAGGCAGTCCGGCGCTGTCAACGCACAATGTGAGGTTTCCTGCATAAGACGAATATTTGCTCTATTCCCTCATTTCATACCACATATATCTTACATATCAATCTGCACCCGAGCAAGATATCTGCATTACCTCTAAGGACAGGATCATGAAGCCGACGCCCGTATATTTTCTCAAAAGTCCGTATTGTAGCCTACTGCAGACGACATGTCTCGCCTTCAAGTCATTCTTCTTTTCTTCTTTCTTATCAGCCCGTACACGTAAATGTAATCATAAAAGCGCTTCCACATCTTCGACATCCCGTCATTTTCTCCTTGTCCTTTTCTTTTCTTCTTCCGCTTGATCTGCTTTAAACTACCGACAATCGTACCTACTTCGAACTCCGATATTTTTGCGGTTTTCCCACTTGGCCAAGTGGGTTGAAGCCCTCAACATGGAGCGCCTCATCAACATGAAGAAAAGAACACACCACCACAAGCCTTCTGTCGACCGACGACCCTTGCCAACCTTTCAGGACGTCATGCAGATGTCCCGTTCAGAAAAGGAGATCCTCAACACACCACAAAGCGAGTTCGCCCCGACGGACATTCACATTGGTGCGATCATCCTTGGCCCCGATCGCTTCCATGAGATTAGGCAGTGGGCCGGAAACACCTCTATGTACATGCCGTTTGAGAGACCCGAGGACCAGGTCCCCATTCCCCCAGACGAATCCGTTATCGACAACGGCCAACATGACGAGATCATGCCCGAGGACTCGGCCACAAAGTGCGACCGGGATCATGATTTCCAGCCGGACGAGTGGGAGGTGGAATCCTCCGTGGAGCGAACACCGGACTTCAACAAGAGCACCGGCCTGCCCAACCTCAATGGGTTGAATTTGTGGAGGCTCAACAACCGCCCCTACTACAACCCAGCATTACTGAACCGGGCCACTCCCCACGACATCGCGCACTTCAATTGCTTTCACTTTGATCCCTATATTCACCGCCGCAATTTGTGCCGTCGCTGCGCGCAAAGAGCACACAGTCGAGCGCTCGAGCGCAATCCGCGATATTGAGAAAAACAGGAATTGCTTCACCACCGGATCTGGGTTTAGATATCACTTTAGCGATGCGTCAACTCGGAGATAGGATCATCTTTGCGTTGCAGGAATATATGTATCTCACAGTCATAGTCTCGATTCTCTGTTGGCTCAGGGGAATGGCGTTTTGGGCACTTGGCTTTGAAGCAAACCTTTTGTAAGAAAAGGGTCTGATATTCGAACAGCCAAGGAGAATTATGACCTTAATTGGACAGTGAACGACTGAACTCCATGCTTGCTCGTGCGGTGCTAATTGTGACTGCCCTCCTTACATCTGCTCGTACAAATGAACCCTCAACTGCTTCCCCGTTTGTGTGTGTGGATATCATGATATGACACAAGTCAACAAAAATGTAATAAAACAAGATAGGTAATGTAACAGAAGTTAAAAAAACACAATCATTGGGCTTCTTCGCCCAGAAAATCGACTTGAGGAGTTGATGGGAACCGAGCACTTAAATGCCGTGACCTGTAGGTAAATATCGCCATTAGCACCATGGTACATGGACCTTTATTCTTCCTCAAACCGTCAACCAAAAGAGAAAGGGATACTCACGGCCCAACTGCTTCCCCCTCTTGCTAACCTCCTTAGCATGATACTGCTTAATCTTGGCCCTCCTCGCCTCCTCCTGCGCCTCAAGCTCCAACGCCCTGACATGCTCCCTGGCCTGCCTCACACTCTCCCTGGCGGCCATCAGCGCTCGATCCGCATCGCGTTCAGCAGCCTCAGCCATCATGACGCGCTCGCGCGCCTGCATGATGGACGGGTCGACGTCGTGGCTGGTTGCGGTGCCGTTGCCGAAGGTGCGCGACAACAGGCTGCCCTTGCGCTGGGTTCCATGTCCGGACTCTCGGCTGGTGGAGCGGTTGCGGTCCGAGGCGGAGGAGTAGGTGGGCGAACCGGGGGAGGGAGAGCGGTGGTGGGAACTGCCGAAGAGGGAGTGACGCTTGGGGGCGGGCTCGTGGTAGACGGGGGCCGGGGCGGGCTCGGGCTCGGCGTGGCGGGAGAAGAGAGGCATGTTGGGTGGTTGTTGTTGTTTGGTTGTTGTTGTTGACGATGGAGATGTTCAATATATGTTTACCTAGCTTGGACGGTTCGTTTGCTGCAAGTGGTTATTGATGAGGATGGAGTGCTAGACAAATACTGGCACTTGCGATGGTATTTCTACTTCTCCAAGAACACAGCCACCATCAGTTGTGTACCCGATGAAACCTGCTTTGGGCCATGCATGTTGGAGGACGCTTGACGACGTTGTTGCTGGTGTCAATGAACAAAATGACGTCAAATCTGGTTGGCGAAGGAGGGTGACAGGACCCTTTGAATGGCCTGGAGCAACGCGCTCCAATGAGGAGGCCCAGAAATGACGATGGCGGCGGGCGTGCAACAGCCCAACAGGACCCTGAAGGTTGAAGACAGGACCCTGAGAGAACAAATCGTCAATGGCTGATGTAGGGTTTGGGGCCTGGAACCCGATCGGGGACAATGCCATCATTTTCGGCTACCAAAGAAAGCTGAGTGGGGTGAGCTCAGTGAGGTATCGGCGAAGAATGCTTTTCTCGAACAAGCTTCGTGCCAAGTTTCCTTGTTTTTTTTTACGGCCACGGCAAACGTCCACGGCATACGTCCACTCAGATTGCGCAACGCTGGTGGTGACTATTGCCAAGCCTGTACCGCAGTGGTGATACAGTTTGGAAAACATCGAATGGAGCCGACGTTCAGCATTTAAAGTTGACGACTTCGTCAAGTCGATATTGTCAAGTCGAGATGGCATCCCCAGGGTCTCGTAGTCGCCATGTTACAGTCATTGATCATAGTTGATGAAATGAGTTGCATGGGGTCAAGAGGGTGGGTGTAGATACGCCTCGATAGTTGTCATGCCTAAAACACGGTGGGTTGATTCTTTCCTGGCTGTCGTGATGATGTCTTGGAAACTTCAAAATATTCTCGAAAAAACAAAATCGGAAAATAAAGTTGCCAAGTGAGGGAAACCATACACTACTGTACAGACTACATACTAACTGAAGTGGATCACAACGTCGGCGCTAGGAAGCAGCGGGAGTGGAGATAAAATGGAATGGAGCCGGGGAAAACTGCGTGATGCAGTGGATCACGTGAAGCAGCATCTGCCTTGTGGATCCTACTGTACCAAGGGTCAATGCCCGAAAGAACTAACGAAAATGGAGAGATCCGTGCGTGCTGGCCGCGGTTTTGGAGCTCCACTAAATTCCAGCACGAGGGCGGCGCGTCGGGACTTTTGCGGCCAGGAATTCAAGAAACAACTGAAGCATGGAACTGAACAGTCGCAAACATTGATCGATTGATCCTCCACCAAACATCAACAACCACCAGCCATTTCTTCATCCCCACAACCACCACCACATATACCTACCAGCTCACCTAGCGGAGCTTGCGAATTCGCGATCGCGTACATACTCCAAACAGCATTCATACAACCAGAGTTAGCCATCTGCGTACAATTAGATATCTCTACAGGAGCAATTACATCCACCACCGAGCAGCAATGGCCTCCCGCTCGAGGTCTCGGTCGGCCGACCGCTACGACGACGACCGCTCCCGGTCTCCAACTCCTCGCCGCCACCGTTCTCTCACACCTCGCTCCGCCCGCGACTACTCGCGCGAACCCTCACCCGCCCTCCGAGACAGAGACGCTTCCCTCGACCGTGAACGAGGTCGCTCGCCGCCCCGCAGAAATGGTGGTGGTGGTGGTGGTCGTCGCAGCCTGAGCCCGCCACCCGCTCGCGCTAGGAGCTACAGTCGTGGAGGAGATAGTCGCTCCAGATCGAGAAGCTCCACCCGCAGCCCGAGCCCACTTCAGCCCGTCAGAAGCACCAAGATTGTCGTCGAGCGCTTGACCAAGAACATCAACGAGAACCATCTTCGCGAGATCTTTGGCCAGTTTGGAGAGATAGAGGATTTGGATTTGCCCCTAAACAGGACGTGTAAGCTTCCCCTTTGCCCAGTTCAGTATGGCAACTGCTAACCTAGTAATCTACGTCCAGCCCGCACAAATCGCGGCACAGCCTACATCCTCTACGTCCACGAATCCGGCGCCGAAGCCGCCATCGCCCACATGCACGAAGCCCAGCTTGACGGCGCCGTCATCAATGTGTCCATTGTCCTTCCCCGCCGCAAATTCTCTCCTTCTCCACCTACCGCTCGCAGGGGCGCCAACTATGATCCTCGCCAACCCCCGCCGGGACCCAGAGGAGGAGGCCGCGGCGGCCGCAACAGATCTCCCGGACCCCGTGGTGGTGGTGGACGTCACGCACATCGTTCCGATACTTATCGCCCTCGGTCGGTGTCGCGATCGCGATCCCGTTCTCGCTCCCCCGTGGCGGCGTCTGGAGGAAACAGGAGGTATCGGTCTAGGTCACGCTCTTGGTCTTCCCGCTCACGCTCTCCTAGTCCGAGGGGCGGACGAGGCGGCGGAAGAGGAGGCGGTCGAGGTGGAAGGAACGACGTGGACGACAGAGGACGTAGGAGTCCTAGCCGCGCTAGTTACGACAGCTATGATCGCAGGAGTAGGAGCCGCAGCCGCAGTCGTGATTGGGACAGACGTTAGGTGCATCCCTCGCGCAAGGTTTAGATCTGGCAGCCTGAGGGAGCGTCCTCGTTGTGCATAGGGCGAGGTAGAGGAGGAAGGCCATCGGGTAATGGGAGCATTAGGCGTTGGGAGAGGTAGAAAAAAACGACGACGGGACAAAGACTGGACGGCAACAACAGGTCCGGCGTGAGTGTCCCTCCCTCCCTTTTGGAGGAAGTATTGTATCAATAACTGGGGAAAACGGGGTTTACTTGTGTTAGCTTACATCCATTTGTACAGGACGCCTGACGAACATCTCGCGATCCGAACCGAAATCCCCCAAGATAGATGCCAACAATTCTTGACGTGGGTCCCAGAGAGACATGAAGACGAAAAAATAAGATAATACCCGAGGTTTTCAACATCGTTGTTCACCGGCGTCCGTTCTCAATTCTTGGTGGTATGTGGAATATTGTCCCTCACAAACCATGTTCGTATCGTGTATTCTATTCTTGTCTACCCTCTTCTCGTTTTCGTCTGGCCTAGTGACCTACGGTCCCATCTATGGTGGGCAGCTTTCTTTCCGTCCGAACCAGCCCGATGTTCCATTTCGTACTCCGTGTACCATTCAGGAAGCCTGTACCGCCAAACCAGTTTTGCCCTTCAGGTTGGATGCATGTCATCAACACCTGACCAATGACATGGGCTAACCGAGATCCGGACAGTCATTTGTATACAATGGCGATTCGTATTTCCTCGCTAACAATACCTATGCAACGTTAACACTCGTTGCCTGCCTGGACTTCGAGATGACTCTTTCTACCCACTGTCAACGATCGGCATCTTGAAAGAGTCAACTTCAAAGCCTCATCGTG
This sequence comes from Neurospora discreta FGSC 8579, assembly GCA_009805215.1. Classification (NCBI taxonomy): domain Eukaryota; kingdom Fungi; phylum Ascomycota; class Sordariomycetes; order Sordariales; family Sordariaceae; genus Neurospora; species Neurospora discreta. Next base: position 103,444 of record RANX01000056.1, on the reverse strand, counting down.
TGCCATTACAAAGCCATTTACGTGGCGTTCGAATTCCAGCAGCTACAAAACAAGGCCGATCACCAGTAAACCAACCGATGTCCAAGCGAACCATGCAGTTCTCGATGATCTCGAAATCCGTGGAAACACTTTCGGTCAGCCCTAAACGTGGGCCTGAGGTTGCGCCATCCGTCATGTGCCGCGCGTATCTGGGGAACCATCCCTTCCAGTTGCTCTATCTCGGATACAAGCGATTGCGCCACAATACGGCCATGAAGGCACCGAGCCGGCACCTGGCGGCTCCTTGACAGTAGGGTACCGCCGAGTCGGGTCCACGTTGCCATTTCCAAGGGCTCGAGACTCGTCAAAGGTGCTCGATGCGCACCCAACACCATTACGTCAACAGGCCCAATTACATCGTATGCTCAGGCACAAGTGTGCCTGGCACCAACTGGTGGCCGATCCCTTTGAATGGTTTCTTTTGCTTTGTGCTTACTGTCTGCTGTAATGTCAGAGTGTCATCTTGGTTTCCACGCGCCTCTCTTACTAAGTTTCCTCTACTGCCTTTCTTTATCTTTCTGCACGCAACAGAGCACATGACGAGCACCGGTTGTCCGGAACTCCCAAGGCAACGCCCGGTATGCGATAGTTCTCACCGCCCTGATGATGGCGCAACCCCAATCTAGGGCTGAGGCTCAAATTATGTCCTCATCGGATGCATCGCTTCAATACACCAGGCACAACTCAGGCACCCAGATGATGTTCCCACCAAGAGACTCACCTCCCGAGCTCCCCGACACGGTTCCTGCCGTAGATCCCCACCACCACCGTGCTCGGGAACGAGAGAACATGCCCTCCCCTCCCTGGTCTGTCAACGCGGCTTTGCGAGTATGATCAAACAGTACCTGGTCTCGTGGCGTGAGGAGTCAGGAGTGAGTCCGTATTACCTGCCGTTGGCCGACGCCAACAGTTGGAAGCCTCGAGAAAGCGACTAAGGAGTCATTGTTGCTGCAGTCGCTCACCAAACGGAGATTTTACCGACGGCAACTTCTTTCTCCCAGGATGGCTGTACTCCGATCGTCTTTGTTGATGCATTTGGGACCTTCGGGCCTTGCGGACTCATACGTACATCGTTGGGGACTGCGACTGCGAGATGGCGCTTACCTTAGTTATGCGCAAGAGCGTTCATCGTAATGCGTTGACTGTTGGAACTTTGACGTTGTGTTTGCGCGGTTGTTGGTGTTGCTTTCATCGTAGTGCGTTGGCCGTTGGAAATTTTTGACGTCGTGTCTGCGCAGTTGGTGATGCCTCGAATGCACATATAAAAGAGATGATGCCTCGTTGCCTGAGAGAGGTCTCTTGATGGTGTAGAAATCTTCAACTTGAACAACTATATTCCTAGCTCCTCACCAAGACCGGTTTGTTCTCGACGAGTTTACTTCCGTCCCGCACATCTCACACTCGCTCACAGCCCGCTAGTTTTACTCTCAACAGAAGTGAAAGTGATATCTTCCGACCTCACCATTTACACCCTGCCCTTCATCAGGGACACTCTTGGGCACATTCTTACCAACCAAGACTGCTATATTCCTTGCTCCTCCTCTACCTTTTCTGCCAAGATGCCTCGTGCCACTCTTGCTGTTCCCTCCACCACCCACCCTGTTCCTATCCGGCCACCTACCCCCTCACCGGCACCCAGACCGGGACCTATCAACCCAAGGCCGGATGTGCCGAGCCCACCGCCTACTCCGAGGAGATAACTCCAGTTATGTATGTGGTATGTGCCCACCATATCCTATCCTATTCTATTCTATCATTACTCTTTCCTACCCTTTTGCTGCTGCAGTACATAACACGGCACGGTCTTCTTGATTGGTGAAAAGAGAATGGAAAATAAAGAAAGAAACGTTGAGACTAACATGAACGGCTCTACTAGGACACATGACAGTACATCACGCTACATCGCACTGCATCCATCTGCACAGAGCAACACGCGCGGGCGAGATGGACTAGATGGGCTGTACGGGACTTGCCCCGGATTTGGCTCCGAGTCCTACGGAGTCAAGAGCTACAACTTTTTTCTTGTTTAGGTTCCACGTATGTTTCTGAGGAAGAGAGATAAAGTTCACCTGGTGTGAACTAGATGCTTTCTTTGGAGAATATATGGGATAGTAGCCGAGGAAATCTGGGGTGCGGTGGATAGATGTGGTGTCACAAGTGTACTACTGCTTGTCGATTTTGATGGAAGCGAGGGAGGAATAGGTAACCTATGGTTATTGTGGTCTCATATAAGATTACCTACCTATCTGCTACTAGGTTCCTAGGTACGAAGGTATACATTGACTGGGTGTAGCCAAATCAAGTTGGTGGAATTGGTATGTGGTCCATTGCAGAGCGCGGCGAAATCCTTGGGGTTTGTGTTCAAGTGTTTCAGTGTGTGTTTGTGATACGTGAGAAAGGAGATGACTGATGAGTGAAGGTCAAGTAAACGCGGTGAAGGATGGTTGTGAATTGAGGATTGTAGTGTTACACAAACATGAAGTTGTACGAACCTCGTCGATGACAAGATGGTAGGGGGGGCTTCCAAGAGCAATCTGTGTAATCTTCGCGCTTATTACCAAGAGTAGGTAGGTAGGTACCTTTTAGGACTCTAGCTTATGGTATATGGAAGCGGTGAGAATTCTCACAGTGGCGCTTACTAACCGCCCTACAGCCCTATCAACCACTTCTACAGGTAAAGCCCTACTGGACAAAGCCTGGGATTGGTCATAGGGATGGATGGCTGACACACATGGACTTTTCGGTCCGAGTGCCAAACTATCGGGACGGTCTGCTCTCAACGCAATGGCGTCCTTGTGCACAACGAGAAGCTTGGTATCGGCATTTGACCGATGACAGTACCTTACATGTGTTGACTGAAACCTGCGCCTTTCACTTTTACATCCTGGTTCGTCCCGTGGATTCCATCTCCATTACCTACTCGGTGTTGGGTTATCAACTGTCGAGACGACACCAAGACTTACTGGGCTAGGTAGTCAGCCCTGTAGGGCTGGCCGCATGCAGTAGGTACAAGTATATAACCTGGATCCGGAATGCACGGTCTCCGATGTCCTGGCGTACACTTGGTGGTTGGCAAGAGTTTGCACCAATATTGTACGTTGGAAAGATCACACTCAATCACAGTCACTCGACGATGGAGTACTCGACATCTGGCAATCGTTGTTGAGAAAAAGGTGAAAGAAAAGAAAGAGAAGACAAGAATGACAGAGAGAAGAAAGGAAAAAAAAGATTACCCTACCAGGGAGTTGAACCCTGCGCTGCGGAAGACTTGCACTCTGTGAGGAAGAGATTGAGAATCCGCCATGTTAACCGATACACCAGTAGGGTCTTTTTTTCGGTCCTTGTTGGAAAGTGGGAGGAAAGGGAAAGCTATGAAGGGCTCTTTTACATGCGTTTGTCTGGAAGGTGCGGGTTTGCTGTTGTATGGTGGTTTATGATGCAGGCACGGAAGGACCAGGGGATGAAAGGTGGGGGACGGGTAGTTGCCTTCATTTGACATGATGATCATGGTGAACAATAACTTGAACGCTATGACCATCGCAGCTAGGTCAATATACTGGATGATGGGATAGTCAGTCATGTTATGTTGCGTCTTTGGCTGTCTTATTTCAATACTGGAGGCAAGAAGGCTGGACTCATGGGAAAACTCATGTCGGACACTCGGGGACTGTCGGAAAGCACACAATCCGAATGGTCTTGAAAAGTGTGATAGGTACTTTGGAATGTTCAAAGGACATAACTACCTACGCCTTGTTAACATCATAATATTCTGTTTCCTGGTTTTCGTACGGTCCATTTCCAACTCGTTTTCGAGGACCTTGATGGCTTTCATAATGCTGACGGCCTGACAGCTGGAGGGCACACTGACACTGCCAGCACATGCCTGACAAGATGCCCGCTAGGACCGACAGGGGATGCAGTCAAGTCCCTGAAAGGAAAGTCTTGGCTTACCGAATGGGATCCACGTATGTAAGCACGGGGAGCCATTTTGACCAATCACTAGGGCCGGTACACCACGATAAGCTGATAAGTTACTGATAAGATCCGGCAGACCCATGGCGAAAAGACAAAGTCGAGAGGAGGAAAAAAAGAATTTTGGTGGGGCTCCCCGTCTATTGTTTCGCTGTCCTGCGTCGACCGCTAAAAGAAACCAAAAAAAAGACACCGACACAGGCGCTGTAGCCCAAAGTCCACCGCCATCCAGGGACCCCGCCACCGCCCGGCCTTTCACTTGCCCTTCTCCCGTTCGTCCTAGTCTACTGAGTCCAGCCACGACTGCTCAGCAGGAAGAGCAAGGGCAGACAGACAGAGGAACGTTGGATTTGTTCCATTTTTTCCTTTCTTTCCCTTTTTCCCCTTCCCTTCTTCTCTTCACCTCCAAACCACCCACCATCCTCCTTCCTCCCTCTGTCTGCGTTTGCGACAGCATCATCAAGGCTTCTTTTCCCTCCCTCCGCCTTGTGTCGCCGCTACGGGCATTTATCGCCCCAGTCAGGTCCCTATCAGAGGCCGTCTCTTTTTGATAATCCCAAATCTCCCCTCTTAAAACCCAAMAAAAAAAAAAAAAAAAAACAAGAAAAAAGAAAACAGACAGACCACCATGACAGTCCCTATCATGGTCGCTGATGGCGCCGCGCCGCCCGTCAGCCAGGCCGACGTGGCCTCTATTCTCGACACTGTCTTCAACGCAAAGACGTCGCAAGCCTCCATCGACGCCGCCTACGGTCTCTGCGAAGTCCTCCTCCAGTCCTACGGCTACCGTGGCCTCGAACTCTACGGCGTCCTCGCCGACCTCAAGAAGGCCGCCGCCGACAAGAAGAGCGGTCTCAAGCGTGAAGGCGCCCAGAACCTTCTCGGTGCTCTCTTCGAGAAGTTCCCTCCTCGTCAGCCCGCCAGCGAGTCCCTCCTCACATCTCCTGAAGCCGGCCTTGTCGCATGTGCCCTCGACGCCCTCGCCGATAAGGGTGCCGTCGTTCGCGAGGCTGCTCAGTACGGTCTCGATGCTCTCTACAACAACCTGAGCCCCGAAGCTCTCGTCGTTGGCCTTCTCCCCGCCCTCATTGCCTATCTGGAGAAGCCGACTGGCAAGTGGCAGGGAACTATTGGCGCCTACCAGCTTATCGAGAAGATCTCCAACAAGGCTCAAATCACAATTGGCTCCACCAAGGAGGAGGCGGCCGAGCAGGATGTTCTTCGCGAGGCCATGGGCACCAAGCTTGCCCGCCTGATCCCCATTGTCGAGGGCGGCATGCTCGACATGAAGAACGAGGTTGCCAAGCAGGCTGTCAAGACCATGACGGCTCTTACCACCCTGCTCTCCAACGACGACGTCGCTCCTCGCATCCCTCTGCTTATCGAGACCATGCAGCACCCCTCGCCCGCGACCGTCCAGAAGGCTATTCACGCCCTGTCCATGACCACCTTCGTTGCTATCGTCACCGCCCCTGTCCTCGCCCTCCTTACGCCCTTTTTGGAGCGCTCTCTTAGCAACCCCGGTACCCCGCAAGAAGTCCTCCGCCAGACTGTCGTCATTACCGAGAACTTGACCAAGCTTGTCCACGACCCCATCGAGGCCCGTACCTTCCTTCCCAAGCTGCAGCCTGGCATCAAGAGCGTTGTTGACCGCGCTTCTCTCCCTGAGGTCCGTGAGATCGCCACTCGCGCTCTTGCTGTCATGGACAAGGCCATGGGTAGCGACCAGGACAAGGTCATCGAGCGCACCCACGCCGAGGACGTTGGCAAGGTCTTGGACGCTGAGGTCCAGAAGGCCGGTGGTCTTATTGGCGACCCCGTCGTCTACCAGGCCGTCCGTAAGTACGTTGGCGAGATGGTTGCCGAGGATGTCAACCACCGCCACTGCAACCGCATTGCTGCCAGAACGGGCCCTTACCTCAGCTTCCTCGTCGCTGACCCTGTCGCTGTCGGTGAGGCTGTTCAGAAGCACTACGTTGACGAGGATGCCATCAAGTATGGTGTTCCTGAGAAGGAGGATGATGGCGAGATTGAGATTGTCAACGCCGACTTCTCCCTTGCCTACGGTGGCATGCTTTTGCTCCAGCACACCAACCTTCGCCTGCTCAAGGGTCACCGTTACGGTCTCTGCGGTCGCAACGGTGCCGGCAAGTCTACCCTCATGAAGGCCATTGCTTCCGGCAAGCTCGAGGGTTTCCCTTCCCAGGATGTTCTTCGTACCTGCTACGTCGAGCACAACCAGGGTGAGGATGCCGATATCAGCATTCTTGACTTCATGGTCAAGGATCCTACCATTGCCTCGGAGGGTCGCGAGCGTATTTCCGCCGTTCTCGAGGAGTTCGGTTTCACATCTGGCCCCGAGGGTCGCCAGTCGCAAAAGGTCGGCTCGCTTTCCGGCGGTTGGAAGATGAAGCTCGCCTTGGCCCGTGCCATGCTTCAGAAGGCTGATGTCCTGTTGCTCGACGAACCTACTAACCATCTTGATGTTGCCAACATCAAGTGGCTCGAGGAGTATCTCAAGTCGCACACCGACATCACTTCCCTGATTGTTTCTCACGACTCTGGTTTCCTCGACAACGTCACCACCGACATTTACCACTACGAGCCCGGCAAGAAGCTTGGCCACTACAAGGGTAACCTCGCCGCCTTCGTCAACGTCCGCCCCGAGGCCAAGGCCTACTACACCCTCTCTGCCTCCAACGTCCAATTCAAGTTCCCTCCTCCGGGTATTCTGTCTGGCGTCAAGTCGCAGACTCGTGCCATTATCCGTATGACGGATGTCTCCTTCACCTACCCCAACGCTCCCAAGCCCTCGCTCAGCGGCGTTACCTGCCAGCTTTCGCTCTCCTCCCGCGTGGCCATTATCGGCCCCAACGGTGCTGGCAAGTCCACTCTGATCAAGCTGCTCACTGGCGAGGTCATTCCTACGACTGGAAAGGTCGAGAAGCACCCCAACCTTCGTATCGGTTACATCAAGCAGCACGCTCTTGAGCACGTTGAGATGCATCTCGAGAAGACCCCCAACCAGTATCTCCAGTGGCGCTACCAGCACGGTGATGATCGTGAAGTCCACATGAAGCAGACGCGTCAGTTGACGGACGCCGACAAGGAGCAGATGGATAAGTTTGTCGATGTCGGTGATGGCAAGGGCAAGAGGCAGGTTGAGGCACTGGTTGGTCGTCAGAAGTACAAGAAGACCTTCCAGTATGAGGTGTAAGTTACCCCTGTTTTCTCTCTGTTAGAAATGATCAACAGTAACTAACAAGCAACAGCAAATGGCGCGGCTTCCTCCCCAAGCACAACACCATGATCTCCCGCGAGACCCTTCTTGAGCTGGGCTTCCAGAAGCTCATCCAGGAATTCGACGATCACGAGTCTTCGCGCGAGGGTCTCGGTTACCGCGAGCTCCAGCCCGCTGTCATCTCCAAGCACTTTGAGGACCTCGGTCTCGACCCCGAGATCGCCAACCACAACGAGATCGGCTCTCTGTCCGGTGGCCAAAAGGTCAAGGTCGTCATTGCTGGTGCCATGTGGAACAACCCTCACATGTTGGTTCTTGACGAGCCTACTAACTTCTTGGATCGTGATTCCCTCGGTGGTCTCGCCGTTGCCATCCGCGACTTCAAGGGCGGTGTGGTGATGATTTCCCATAACGAAGAGTTTGTTGGCGCTCTCGCTTCCGAGACATGGAACGTCGTCGACGGCCGCGTCACCCACAAGGGTCAGAACGCTGCTGCTCTTGACCGCTTCGAGGACAGCAAGCCTGCCTCTGCTGTCACCAGCGGCTTGAACACCCCCATGGGCTTGAGCGAGCCTAGCACTGCTGTCAACTCGGGTGCCGAGGATAACGGCCTCGGAGTCACGGGCGAGAGCATGACGTTCAAGGCCAAGAAGAAGAAGAAGATGACCAAGAAGGAGCTCAAGGAGCGTGAGGCCAGGAGAAGGTTGAGGCATATTGAGTGGCTGAACAGTCCCAAGGGAACGCCCCACCCTAAGGACACGGATGATGAGGATGAATGAGTGACCAACAAAAGGGAGTTTTGCATACCCAGCATGGATGGTGATCTTGCGTTGCAGTTTAGCGATATCCAAATATGTGTATAGGGAACATGTGGACGAAGGCAAAAGAAAGAGATGGTTTAGATTGGGCCTTTCTCAGTGGGGCTGGTTGGAATTTCGGACTTTTTTTTTTCCCGGGCTCGAATTAGGGGGGATCAAGGAGGGGATAGACTAGAAGGCGTTTTTTTTTTTTTGTTCGTGTTTCTTTCTTTGCTTGTTTGGTTGGGAATGATAACCCTTTCAAAAGTTTAGACGGCATTTCTTTACATATGTTTTGGGAGATTGGAATGAAGAGATAGTTGACGATGCAACATGTCGGTTCTATTTTCCTCTTGCCAAGGTACCTGGATACTGCTGGGAACCAGTAAGTATCATAAATGTACAAGCAGAGTATCTCGCAGCCTTCCAATTTGACTCCAATCAATAGGCCAGTCATCAAGATGCAAGAGTATGGGGTTTCTGGACCCCTTAATGCAACATCTTCAAGCCTTACTTCATCCTATTGAGCAGACTCATGCGAGCTACTATGCGCTCTATAAGTAGTATCTGTACACACGATCACGACGCACATCTCAACCAATGTTTCGTTCTTTCCAGCATCCCATGAGTGCTTACCTAGGTATGTATCCGAGCGAGGGTCGAGACTGCCGTTCTACCTCAGTTCCAGCACTCAGATTGCTTCACTACAAGTACCTGCAGGCAATTTCCATGTGCGAAGAAATGTCATGGTCGCATAGTACTTAGAGGTAGGTACTTACTCGTCAGGTCTTCAAAAACCGGTCGACGGCCTTATTACTTGCGGGAGTAGCTAAACCAAAGTTTTTCAATCGGCCGTAGTCTAGACTAGATAGACTAGACTAGATGATCGACCTCTACAACTCAGCTCAGCATCTCGACCATACCACAATAAAGTTTAGAACTCCAACCAACCACCTATCCTATCTCCATATCCTACCTTTGATCGGGAGATGCAAACATGCACCACCCGCGGCACGACTTGACGCTTCAGCCTTCAGGCATGGTGATCGGGGGTGCTACAGCGACCGTGACGCGTTGCGTTTCACGGTTTAGACTACTCTGCTTGAACACGCTCCGTACCTCTGCTCTAGAGATAGGTATCAGATCAGGGCATTTACTATCAGTATCACGCCAGATCTGATGAGTATCACTGATACGAGCCAGAAGACCATCAGTCGTCAAGAGAGAGATGCAGAGCTGAAATATCGCCTTGCCCTTCCTGCCAGCCTTTCTTCCCTCGATTCCATTCTTGCTGACTTGTTCCCTGGTGGCTGAAAGTATCAACGGGTGATGGCCTTGCAATCGAAACTTTCTCAGTTTCGATTGGAGGTTGTTGATATTTGCACATTGGTATTTCCCTTACAGAGAGTGGTCTTCACCGCCACCGGGTGCTCAACTTGTTATGGACGGGAGGGCTAGTGAGCGATAGGGCGGCCGGGCGGTAGGGCGGTAGGTTAAGGACGGATGACAGCAGGTGATTGTGGTGATTGTGGTGTTGTGGCTTAAGTTGGGTATATGGGTTGGGTTGGGTTGTGCATCTGTGTTGTTGTTGGTGGTGGTGGTGCTGATGGTGTGGCGGCCCGCGGGTGTTGATCTCAATCTCTGGAAACCCGTGGTTGAGATTGAGACGGGAATGAAAGAAAAAAGAAACAAAAGAGAAAAAAAAAAAGCTCGAAAAATAAAACAGCCCCGATGACAGCAGCACTTGGATTGTGGCTTGGGATGTGGTAACTTTCACTGAAGGACACGATGGTCCAGGACGCATGGATAGGTACCCTACTATTGGGCGATATGGCCAAAACGTGGAAAGCGTGGGGGTTCAATATCTTGAGACATGCTACCAGTCAAAGTGAACTGAAGATATGATTCGAGACCTTTGCCGTCTTCATTAGACCAATTTCGTCTCTCCAGACAGCTGTCAAGAGGAGGATTTCAGCTTCATGTACTAAACGCTCACGATAGTACCCGATTGCCACCACCATCTCCCGCCGGCCTGGAACCCTTATGCTGTTTATCTAGTAGCTGTATCGGCTGGAGATAAGGTAGGTACCAACCTACCTGACCAATGATCACGTGTCTTGAAAACTTGACACCGAAATAGACGGAGGGTGACATCGAGTAGTCTAGGTACTACCATCCATCCATCGGACGGATGAGGCGTTCCCACGGATTTTGCTTATTGGCTCCCAGCGCCTTCAAGCTTCAAAGGGGGCTGGGCTGATGCAAAACGAGAAATGCCAAATGCCCAGAGAGCCGCTCGCACTGGAGGACAAAAGTGATGATGGGAGGGGAGGGAAAGAGATTTCAGTGCTTAAACGTGCATTGATGCTTTGAAATCCTTGTACTCTGCTGTATCAAGCTAAACCATCAGCGAGATGAAAGCTGAACCGATGAAACTGGTTAGTATATTGCAAAGTTGGAAGCAGGAATGGAACGCTACCTCCCACGTGTTCTGCACTAGTGTACGAAGTCAAGTATTCGAGCGGCCGAATCAATCGTCCGTTATTACACACAGAAAAATGTTGCAAAACAGGGAGGCAAGGTTATGAAGAGAAATTGTACTTGGTAGGGAACAGATGGAAAAAAAAGGATGGTCGGAAAAACGGGCGGTCAGATAACCTTCCTTGGCACGATGAACAACGAAGCAACAAAGTTGTGTGACCCAAGACTTCGTATCGGAGATTCCAGGCGTTTGTGTGGCGTCCATGGGCTTGCGATAGCAGCGGGAGTTCCCTCTCAGCTTTGTGGGAGTGTGCACAGCAGCCTGTTGGGCGACAACTTAAAAGCTGTGGAGGGGAGGGGGAGTACAAGAAAAACCTACGAGCGAGTCATCTTCATGGGTAGGTGGGTAGGTGAGTAAGGTAAACTGTAGTGTACATGAGGGACACTTGTCGCCTGGTAGGGTGCAGGCAGGCTGTTGGGTAACACGGCCGCGGACCAAAGCATGGAAGTAGAAACAAGTCTCGGGGAGGGTCCAGAGATGGACTGGACCGTTTGTAGCAACATGTCCCTGAACCAAGAAACTGGGGCGAGCCGAATAGTCTTGCCGTTTTCTGTACGATACGGGACTTGTTGATGGTCCAGAGCCCTGACTGGTTCCACGTGTGTGTGGGAGTGCTGGGATGTCTGTGAAGAACCATTCATGGTCGAGGTGACCAAACTGCTTAATCACGACCGTAACCCAGGAGAGATAATGATCTTCCACATCAGCAGATGCTTGTTGGTTGATATGGCAGGAGATCGGAGCTGTCGTATTCAGCCGCAAGGTCGTGGCCCTCCCAGGAACAACAAAGGGCATTGTCGTGGCTGAGCCATTGACGAGACAGATGGCGTCCTCCTTACACGCCGTGGCTTGTCGCGCTAAAGTCGCAACCTTTGCTTTTGCGCGCGGCTCCAGAGATAAGGTAATGCATTTGCGTGGATAGGAGATGCTTTCATGCCACTGCAGCTGATGGATGGGCTCGGATGTGACAATTCGGCGTCGGTCTGGGTTGTGACAATGTAAAGTGGTAGTGGTGTGGTGTGATGAGGTACCGATATCGAGACGCCGGGATCCGAATGTGAAAGTTTTTTTCGAAACTGTAAACTTTTCCAAGTGGTTAGCCGCCAAGGAGCTGACGATGCTAGCCCAATGGGGTTGTGATTGTGGTTGGTGTTCCCTCGACACCCTCACAACTGACACCCATTACGGTCCAGCCCGTGCCTCCTTCGGAAGCCCAGGCACAACAACCGCCACGGCGTCATCAAAAGTGTTGAGTGGCGGTGGTGGTGGTGATGGCGATTGTTGATCTTCAGCTACACGGAATGGGCAATTGTAGCATTGTAATACACTTATTCTGCCACTTCCAGGCAAACAAGTTCCCAGTTGCTTTCTTGCATGTGAAATGTTTGGATGGTTTTGGGAGGGATTGGCCGTCTCTCGTACACATATGAGGTGGTATCATTGCCTCGTGTATGCAAAGCATCTTATGTACTGCAGAGAACGGTAGGTGCGGTAGGATTGCTGAAGGGAGTTCGTGATTAGCGAGGCAATCAGCACAATTGCAAGGACGATAAGGTACCACGACGGCGGGCAGTTTCCGAACGGTTTCAAGATACTAGCGTAGACGTAGAGTATTGTTCAACGGAGGGGTCGAGTTGGTTTCCTTGTCGCAAGCGGCTGAAGCTGGGCACTGGCGTGATCGATTCGTGCCGGAACCGAGACCAAGAGTTTTCTGACGCAGCTCTTCGGATTTGGATGAGTGGCGGCTGCTAGTCTGCCCTTCAAGACCATTTTGCAGGGAAAAAGCAAAGAAGATTTGATAGGGCGGTAACTCGGCCACATCCGGCGACACCTGTTTGTTTGCTGTTGAAGAGTTGAAGAGATTGTCTTGGAGGGGAACACCGACACCCCCTAGGTTCAAGCGGAGGAGGGCACATTTACCCGGCTTCAAACTCCGCCCAGCCCCACTAATTAGCGTTTAGTTTGGTACCCTTGCCCCTGTCCGACCGCTGGTTGTTTAGGTACGTGAGCCCCAAGTACCACTGCACCAATGTACTACCTACAGACCATTAGGTCCTTCTCTGTACCCCCTTGGTCCGTTTTTGGATTTGGTGGAAACATTGAAGTGATCCCTTCAACAACAAACATCCCATGTTGTGGCCAAGACCCTCGACGGTTGCCAAATCCTCCCACGCGCTGCCCGACCTATCGTGTCACACCCAAAGCGACATCCAGAATGATACTACTCCCTGCCAAGAGCTGAAGGGTCTCCATGTCCCGCCGATATGGACTGCCACCACCATGGACCACCATAGGCCTGGCCTGCCTGGGTCCCTTCTCCCGACCTTTCAGCTGTTTTGCTTTTTGCTGTCATCGCCCTGGCTACACATCAAGGTCTGTATCTGATCAGCCTTATCAGAGTCTTCGCACCCTATGATACGGCTCGATAGCAAGACTAAAAGTTTGGCTTCTTGTTACAAGACCTCCCTGGTTTCGCAGTCCTGTTCCCAAGCCCCAAAAGACATACACTGTCTAGACATCCAAAGTTTGTCATCTCTTCTTGGGTCGTACTGTTGCTTTCCTTCTTGCAAAGACACTAGCATCAGTCCATAGACTGGACCACAGTCACACCATGGACAACGACCACCGCGAACATCTCGACCCACGCGCAAGCGGCCGTCACAACTTTGACTCGGGTGTCGAGTCCCGAGCCTCGCAACGCTCCAACGAAGGCTCCAACGAGAACCCCTTTGCCAGTCCCATTCCCACCCGTCCGCCATCAAGCTTCGACACATCGTCACACTCTGGTGGTATAGGGGCTCACCATGAAGCTCTGCCCGGTGGCCAGCGATACTTCCACTCTCGTCGAGTACGCAAGGGCGAGGTAGAAAAGCCATGGGCCGAGAAGAAAGACCCCAAGGAGAAGTGGGTGACGATCATTCCTCTGATCGGCATCTTCGTCGGCCTGGCCATCTCTGGGTTCCTCATCTGGGATGGAATCAGGTCCGTGGTGAAGCACAAGTACTGTCTGGTGCTAGATGAGGATTGGAGTCAAGGCATTAGGGACAGTGTGTGGCAGCACGAGGTGCAGCTGGGTGGTTTCGGGTATGTTTTTTCCCTTCTCCTTCATCAGGGCATCTACAATCGCTAACATCATCGACACAACAGCAACGGCGAATTCCAACAAACCACCAAAGACAACGCCTTCATCCAAGACGGAAAGCTCGTCATCAAAGCCACCCTCCAAGACGACAAGCTCCTCCTCTCCGACTCCAAAGTTGACCTCCTCGCCTCAGGCGACTGCACCTCCACCGCTTACCGCGACTGCGTAGCAGCAACCAATACCACCATCGGCAACAGCTCCATCGTGCCCCCCGTCCTCTCCGCCCGTCTCAACACCCGCCTGGGAGCCTCCATCAAGTACGGCCGCGTCGAAGTGACCGCCCGCTTGCCCGAGGGCGACTGGCTCTGGCCCGCCATCTGGATGATGCCTGTCAACAGCACCTACGGCCAATGGCCCCAATCCGGCGAGATCGACCTTGCCGAATCCCGCGGAAACAACTACACCTACCCGGAAGGCGGCAACGACATTATTTCCTCCACTTTGCACTGGGGCCCTTCCTCGCTATCCGACGCCTTCTGGCGCACCAACGTCAAGCGCCAAGCCCTCCACACCACCTTCGCCAGCAAATTCCACACTTTTGGTCTGGAATGGTCCGAGAAATACCTGTTTACGTATGTCGACTCGCGTCTGCTGCAGGTCCTCTACGTGAACTTCAACAAACAACCGCTTTGGCAGAGGGGGAACTTCCCGCAGGTAGATGAGAATGGTACTCGCACCACAGACCCTTGGGGGTATACGGGCCGCCTGAACACCCCGTTTGATCAAAAGTTTTATTTGATTTTGAACGTTGCGGTGGGAGGTACGAATGGGTGGTTTAAGGACCAGGCGAATGGGAAACCGTGGGTGGACGCGAGTCCGAATGCAAAAAAGGACTTTTGGCTGGCGAAGGATCAATGGTTCCCGACGTGGAAGAGTCCGCAGATGGAGGTGGAGAAAGTGGTTATGTGGCAGCAGTGTGATGGGCATGAGGAGCTTTAGTTCTTTTTTCCTTTTTTTTTTCTTTTTACCAGTTTTCGTTGGGTCAGGGTGTTGGGGTGACATGAACATTAAACATAAACATTACGAGACTGGATGATGCAATGGTGGTAGATATCTAGATTAGTGACGGACTTAATTGTTATCTCGGTTATTTCCTGGTTGTGTGTCTTTCGCTCCTAGGGTACTCATAACTTGGTGTTTTCTGTTATTCTGAACTCGAAAAGTGAAGCCGAAGTACTTGTATCGTAGGTAGTGTAGTAGGTGCCCGGAGATGGTGGATCAAGATGGACACAGAGCCCTGCGATGATCTCCCGCTGTGGATGCTGTCGTGGGTGCGTGGTCCGCTGAATTTCAGGGTCTGATCCACTACGCTTCAGGGTAGGGCCCACTGAGTTTTGGAAATGGTAGGGGGTTGAGGGGGTGTAAACTTGAACCCCAGGCAGCGATCAATGGCGGGGCAGGTCAGAGCTCGAGGAAGCCGGGGTCCGGGCACACAATTTGAACCTTTGGGTCAGAAGGTTCTTCCGTTCTCATTTTCGGTTTGCTTGGTCGTTGCTGGTATCTGGGGGAGGACCTTCACGAGTACTTACTTAGCTTTGGGGCTCGCACGTTTGCAAGTCTTTTAGATGTTTTCAGTCATGTTATCAGTTCGCAGCTTCTAGCGAGAGGTGGTTTGTTGATCAACCCTCGTCCCATCCATCTTCGGTGGACAAAGTGAAACCCCGACCCAGAGCCGGAGCTACGGCCCAGCGCACTGGCAAAATCAACACCGGGGCCGATGTGTGGGGCCGTCATCCGTTCCTTGACTCCGGACTCCCGTTTCGGCCTTTCAGGCATCCGTCCCGGGAGCTTCCACGTTCCGGTAGGTAACTCGCCGGATCGGGAGGAAAATTTACTTGCGCGGTCCCAGGTCGTCCTTCCTCGGCTATGGATGGATATTTCATGCCGCCACCCTTTCCGCAAAATCTCTATCACTCCAACTTAACCTTGTGTAACCCAACCGTTACGGCTCGCGACAGCAATCCCGGTCTTTTCCGTTTGCAGTATCAACCAGTGAAATCGCCGATAAAGTGCACTACCACTGAAGTTGGATACGAGGAACCAAAACCACATCACATATGGGCCTTGCAGAATGCGTGCCAAAAATAGGCGGGCGGGCGGGCCGTCTTTACCTTGGCGCTTGCACTTCTTCGGCTTGGTATTCGGTTTTGATGAGACCGCCCACTCACGTTTGCATCCTGCGAGCGTCAGAGAGGACTTGGAATTGGCCAGTAAAAGATGCATGGTCTGGATGAAGCGGCTTGATGAAGGTGGCTTGAAAATGCCAAGTCTGGTGCCTGGCGGAGAAGTGAATGTACTGTGTAAGACGCGGATTAAAAGGGCGGCTGGTTGGGTTGGTACGTTGGCAGCGCTCATAGCCAACGATGGTTTGATGTGGAGGGATATGATATTGAAGGGATAAAACGAGGCTTTACACTACGATCGGGCGTCGGTTTCCTTGATTTTGAACTGTTGGCGATGATGAGATGAGGATGGAACGTTTCAATTCTATTACTCATGTATTGGGCGTATGAAGCGTTGAGGATTTGCAAAGATGGTGTAGTCTGCTTCGGGCCGTTTTGGGACTGTTCCCCTGGTGATCTGACCAACAGCACCGTACGCTGAAAAGCTCGTTGATGTTGTTGTTATTGTTGTTGTTGACGGCGCGAGAGGGGGAGGTGGTGGTTACACAACAGCGTAGGTAGTAGTAGTATACTAGTATAGTTCGGGAATTATGGCGAGGGATAACAGCTTATCTCCAGGGATTAGGAGACCGACTATCCAGTAGTAGGCAGCGAATAGAATGCAAACAACTGAAATTCAAAACAGGTTGATGGTTGATGTAGGCGATGGCTGACAAGCGGCTCAGAATTGCCGTGCACTGTCAGACTTGTCACTGCCGTAGTGCCGTGTGCTTGCTTTCGGGACTGGAGAACGCTCGGACTGCGTCTGAATACGATATCTTGTGAAGCATAAGGGGCACTTGTTAAGATGACAACGCATCGTGAGTGGCTTTGGTGAGAGCCTTATCATCAGTCAGTCTCTCGGAAGAAGCCCGCATCTTCTCCGACCTAGATGGACCCACGCGAGAGTGTGTAAGACAACATGCTCTTTAGGTACTTCTTGAAGAGCTTCCAGAACAGGGAGAGACATAATGGTCAGCCAGCCCTTTGCACAAAGGCTATTGTTTGCTGAAGCGCTGCCAGTACTTAGGTAGTAGTCTTGGTGAAAGAAAAGCCCAATCCAGGCAGCTTATCTTCCAGGTTCATTGTCATGCATGAGTGAGTGGCTGCAAAAGGGCGACTCGACTCCAGCTATTGTTCGATAGTGACATGCCAAGACGTATGCTTCTTTATCTGCATGCGTGTAACACACACTGTGTGAATGGATAGGGCAGAAGACTATTGTCTGTGACATTGATGTCGACGAATTTTGTGCTTGTTGATGAAGATTTTGCGGCGGTCAAGGGAGATTGTTG
Organism: Neurospora discreta FGSC 8579; assembly: GCA_009805215.1. Taxonomy (NCBI): domain Eukaryota; kingdom Fungi; phylum Ascomycota; class Sordariomycetes; order Sordariales; family Sordariaceae; genus Neurospora; species Neurospora discreta. The sequence continues at coordinate 86,254 of RANX01000056.1, read as the reverse complement.
AATAATCACCTCAGCTATTGCGTGGCGTCTGTGGATTTGTGGCTTGAGCGCCAGCCGGAAAAGATTCAAAAGGAAAGAAACGAAAGACGGAACAAGAAAGATGGCGGATAGCTACCTAATTTCTGCACCCCCTCCCTGCCCGTCTGTACCTGAACGCCAAGCCCCAGCCAGGTGTGGTAGGTGGGGGTGAGAGGGATTGGGCAATGATGGGACAAACAGTGGAGCGGGAAAACGAGCGGGCCGTTCATCCTCCTCCTCCACTTTTCACGTCCGCTTCTCATTCTTCAGCACTTTCAAGCAACGTTGAACAACAACACCGACCCCGATCGGAAGCAGAGGCATCGCGTGGGATTTGAAACAGCATTGGTCAAGCGCTTGAATCCGCGACACCGACACGTTGAACAAAAGAAGCGACAAGTTCAGCCCCTCAGCCAAAGATTGAACCAATACTAGCCGCCATTGCTACACAGTGGACATTTTACTACATACCTCTATGGATTGTATGCCCCAAGAGGGTAATAGAGCCATGGTTCTACCCATTTTGGATTTGTTTGCTTGTTACTAACTGCTCTCACAGACACCTCCCCTGCCTTCCTCCAAAACGGTGGACCATGTACCTGTATCCTTTTCGCCAATCATTCCACCTTCTAAGGCGGGCACTCCGTTACCTCCAACAAGAAACGGAACACACGAACCCATGTCATTGGCATCAGTCAGTCACATACTCTTTTTGGTTGCTTGACCTTCCCAGGGAGGCCAGGTGAGAGGCCTGACCTGGCAGTCTTCCCCGGTTCAACTCTTCCAGACCAAATGTTGCGGTTGCTTTGCTGGCGAGAATCCCGGAATGTTTGTCGTGTCAACAGGGTTGTCAAGGGTACCATGGGCAAACAGGTACCTCCTCGCAATGTACCGTTGCACAAACATTGTGGGCATTGGTAAGGTTACCGAGATACCATCACATCTGCCCATCGTCGATATACCTCGATACGTTCGTTTGCGCTTGTAACGCTACTCATGTCCCCTCCAAGGTACGTTTTCGGGCCTTCACTCTTTTCTTCTGGACGAGAGGTGGGGGCTCCTTGCCCTCGACATCCAGCCCCAAACCATCGTATTCTGCTTAATTCAGGCCAGCCTTTCTTATCACCGAGGTCAGCTTCTATTGCTAAAGGCTAGTGCCCTCGACTGACTACAGACCTTTTATTCGGCTGAGAACAGCCTGGTCCTTCTTTTCTATCCCGATATCCCCTCTCAGTTTAGCACAACCATACACTCGCTTGACCCTGATTAGACTTCCGACATATGATACCCAAGTAGCACAACAGAGCCACACAGCACCAGCTTTTATCCGACATCATCCTACACCACTGTCTTACGGTGTTGGATGCAGATCGCTTAAAGGCAAAGAAAACACATCCTGTATGCCGATCCCCGTCACGTTCTCTAGGAACACCAGGGAGGGATCTTTGAGAACCATGGGCTGACTGAGTCATCCATCACAGGCACGAGACCAACTCCAGTCCATCTACTTCACCCTTGCCATCCGCCACGGACTTCGGTTAACCTGTGTGATCGTTGCTCCCTTCATCCCATCTCCCCTCAGTCACTCACTCTCCAGAAGTATTCTCGAGTGGAAAGGGAGGGTTGGACTTTCGCCATCACCATGGGAATAGGGACTTATTTCAAGGCCAAGAAGCCAGAGCCGGCAGGCCAACAACACGCTGCCCCAACACCATCAAGAGGTCGTCAACCTTCGGCCGGGAACGCACAAATCGGTCAGGACGATGGCGACATACTCGCCCCTCCGCAGATCCGCTACGGCTCCAGATCCCGCTCGGCAACGCGCTCCATGATGTCGTCAACCAGTTCCGTGATCCTAGAAGATATCAAGCATGAGGTCATGGTCAACTATCTCTACCAGCAACAATGCTCGTACCTGTGGGTAGCAAACGGCAGTGGCGAGATCGAGGGTGTGCTTCTTCGAAAATCCAGAGGCCAGTACATGGCCTGCCCGCCCGCCTTGGGGAACTCGCCCTTCGCCATGGCGTGTGCTGCTCTCAATGTTCAGGTATGATTTCCCGGGCAGATTTGGGTTGTTTCGAGCTCGAGCTAACAAACGACAGTGTGCAATGACTGTCAACTCAAGAGTCATCAAGACCTTCCTCCAATGGTCTCCAGATGCCGTCGATGTCCCACTCCTGAACGGCTTGCGCGTCCAAATCCTGCCCACCATCGAAGACCTCCCTCGTGCCAGGAAACATCAGTTCGCCGCCTTCATCGCGTCAGAAGGGTTGTTGGTGGTTTGGGATGACGACGCACTCCATCTGATCCCAAGAGCCAAGGAAATAGAGTCCGAGCTTATGCAGCTCGTATGGAAGACTGGTGAGCCTGGTGAGATGGATGAGAAGGCTCATCCCATTGTGGGCACTATAGAGATTGATGAGGAAAGCGGCGAACCGAAGCCCGAAGCACGACCGGTTCACCTGCTCAACACCTACCTCGTCAGTATCACCATGGCGGTCGTCACAGTGTCTTTGGGAGCAGCTTGGAGGCAGCTGGCGATTGAGGTCATGGTCGACGGCGATTACGTCCGTTTGGCTCTCGTTGCGCTGGCGCCCGTGCAAATCTTCTTCACCCTCTTCTTCGCTCAGGTCATCATCGGTTGTCTGGCCCAGATCTTTGGTCCCATCAAGCAGCTCTCGGTCAACTCCAGGTTCTACTCGGCCAAGCCACCGCCGAGATTGCAGACAGCCGTACTTCCCCACGTTACTGTTCAGTGCCCTGTGTACAAGGAGGGTCTCAGTGGTGTCATTGCCCCTACGGTCAAATCCATCAAGCATGCCATGTCCACTTATGAGCTTCAGGGAGGCTCAGCCAACATGTTCATCAACGACGACGGTCTTCAGTTGCTCTCGGAGGAAGATCGTCAAGCCCGTATTGACTTTTATGCTGACCATAGCATTGGGTGGGTTGCACGCCCTCGACACGGCGAGAATGGTTTCGTGCGTCGCGGAAAGTTCAAGAAGGCTTCCAACATGAACTATGCCCTCATGATCTCGTGCAAAGTGGAAGAAAAGCTCGCCCAAGTCCCCAGAGACTCCGAGTGGTCTCAGCACGACGAAGCCCAGGCTTATGAGAGGGCTCTAAAGGAGGTTCTCGAGGAAAACGGTCGGGCTTGGGCCGACGGCAATATCCGCATGGGCGATTACATCCTCCTCATTGACTCCGACACCCGTGTTCCCTCCGACTGCCTTCTCGACGCCGTCTCCGAAATGGAACAGTCCCCCGACGTTGGCATCATGCAATTCTCGTCTGGTGTCATGCAAGTGGTGCACACCTACTTTGAAAACGGCATCACCTTCTTCACCAACCTCATCTACACGGCCATCCGTTACACCGTCTCCAACGGCGACGTTGCCCCCTTTGTCGGTCACAACGCCATCCTACGCTGGTCCGCCATCCAACAAGTCTCGTACGAAGACGAAGATGGTTACGAGAAGTTCTGGTCCGAAAGTCACGTATCCGAAGATTTCGACATGTCGTTGCGCTTGCAATGCAACGATTACATTATCCGTCTGGCCGCCTGGGCTGGCGATGGCTTCAAGGAGGGTGTTTCGCTGACTGTGTACGACGAACTGGCTCGCTGGGAAAAGTACGCTTACGGCTGCAACGAGTTGCTCTTCTACCCGATCAGGAAATGGATCTGGAAAGGCCCCTTCACCCCTCTCTTCCGCCGGTTCCTGTTCTCCAACATCCGCTTCACGTCCAAGATCACCATCATTTCCTACATCGGCACCTACTACGCCATTGGCGCTGCGTGGATCTTGACGTCGGTCAACTACTTCCTCATGGGCTGGTTCAACGGGTTCCTGGACAAGTACTACGTCGACTCGTGGCAGGTGTGGTTCTCCATCATTCTCGTCTTCAACGGCCTGGGCAATGTCGCGTTGGCCGTGATGAGGTACAGAGTTGGCGAGAGGAGCATTCTGGGGTCTATCCTGGAAAACTTCAAGTGGACGCTGATGTTGGCCATTTTCCTCGGTGGGCTGTCGTTGCATGTCAGCCAGGCGCTGTTGGCGCACATGTTTGAGATTGACATGACGTGGGGCGCGACGAGTAAAGAGGCGGAGTTTTCGAATTTCTTTATTGAGGTGCCCAAGGTTTTGAAGAAGGTAAGTTTCCCTTTTTACAGCGTCATGTAGGTGAATATTTGCTAACGGGCATGTGTCCAAAACAGTTCAAGTTCTCCATGCTCTTCTCCATCGGATTCATAATTGGCATGATTATCCTCGCCACGGCGCCCTTCATTCCTCATTCGTGGCACATTACCGACTTCGTGGCCATCTTGCCTATGGCGACGGTCGCGGCTAGCCATTTGTTGTTGCCGTTGGCGTTGAACCCGGCTTTGATGACTTTCTCTTGGTGAGAAACTGTCACAATGGAGTGGAGGCACACGAAGAGAAAAGAAAAGAGAACACATTTCTGGAGAGATTTCCATGGACGTAATAGGATCCGGTATACTACTAGAATGGGGATGCTTTGTGTGGTGCCGGGTTTGGCGATGGATCTAATGGATCTAATGTTTATGTGTTTGGGGTATATTTAGCTGGGGGCAATGTCACGATGGAAAATACCAAATGAACGGGAAACAAAGATGGGTATATATGATGAGCTTCCGGGCCACTTTGACTTGGCCGATTATAGGTAGTCGGGTACTTGACACGAAACTTTGAAGGATTTAAACCTACATCGGTAATCTATACATTACATCCAAAAATATTATCAAGCCATGAAAGTCTCGCAACCCAAAAATCTGGTATCCTCTCAACCCGGGCGGATGTGACTACAACTAGCGGTCTCTTACTATCACAAACGCGGCCAGTGAGTGAGCTGCCCTGCATCCGGACTTCATTCAAGTTAGAAAAGTGGCGCTTCTTGGGTGGCTTCGTGATGGGCGCCTGTCGTGCAACAGCGATAGGTAATGCGTGCAGTGCAGTAGTGTATCTTTTGCCGTATGCTGTCTCTCGAAAGGCTGAGGTCTGGTGGATCCTGACGGAACGGCAACGATCTCGGCTGAGGTGGTCGCCCTGGCGAGGGATGGGTGGGTGGGKGGGTGATGGGAATTACTGATACGTGAAATTACCTTGCCAACGATGATTGCTGATGTGGTTGTCGCTGTCCTGAATTGGTGGTCGTGGTGGTGGTGGTGGTGGTGGTGTGACGGGAGAGGTAGGTAGGTAGGTAGGTTGGTAGGTACCTTGCTGTCTTGCTTTGCTTCGTGCATGCGTCCTGCCTCTTTCAAGACTTAACAGGTATCCGACACCGGGCCCGGCCAGTAAGTGCCCACTGGACTTGCCCTTCTGCACTTCTCCCAACGACCCGACCGGCACCTGTAATTCCCTCAGAACCTGAACTACTAGACCTGGTCGTGAAAGGTAGGGCTGCCTTTACCATATGCAGCATACGTGCAGGTGTTGAAATCTTGGTCACTCACTCCATGCGATTTAACTTGACCACCTCTTTTTCTCCTTGAAATTTGGTTTCGGATTTCTGGCTTTCAGCATGTAGTTAGTCTGCGTCCGGAGCGGTCGAACAGATAGCGCCGATGCTAGGCAGAAACAGTTACCTCTACCTAGTAGGAAATACCAGTCTGATGCGCGCATTATCAGGCTGCCTAAAGGTAGGTACATTATGTCCGAATCCCCAAAACCGATAAATCCTCAAAGCGGATGTCGGACGTAATGTCAGTTGAAATAACTACGTCATGCACAGTGATCACGCTCTCGGAAATACTAGCTGGTCGGTTGGCACTCGATAGCGATACCTTCCATGGCGTTTGACACTTGGTGAGCTGTGACTTACAAGGCTGGAAGTGGGTCCAGGATCACAGAACACAGACCGCGGCGAGTATCACCATCCAGTCTACGCGGGACTCCAGCATCGTCAACCACAATCACCATAGCTGTCACTTACCTTTTAGGGATACATCAAACAAACTGAACCGTGTTTGTGCAATATTCCATGTATTTTTCCGTGTACCTTATCTACCGGTAGTTGCTTCTAATCCCAGAAATGGGGGTATCTCCAACAACCTGATCAGTTGAAGCGTCAGGCAGGTACCACCTGGCCCTGTTTCCGATACGTGTTCTCAGCCAGACCAAGTACTCTCTCGTTCCGACTACCTCACTAGATACCTAGAAGTCCCTGTAGGAACCGAACATCGGTATCCTCCACCTGCTCCATCTCCGCGGCGTGCTGTTCACCCACCAGCATGTCCGGTAGCACGTTATGGTTCTGAAACTGGTGAGTTTGACCCACGTACATCCTACCGCTGATACCATGAACACGCGGCCACGACTGCCCCTGGCTGGAGACCCATGCCTGAAAACCCATCGGCGGCAGGGTTATCTGCCCCTCAGCCTCAGTTTGATCCCCGCGCTGCTGCTGCTGCTGCTGCTGCTGTCCAATCACTATCGGCTGCGGGCTACCTCTCTGGTAAATGTAGGTGCGATGCGTCTGGCTCTCGCCATGCTGCTGGTAACTCAGTTCCGAGTTCGGCAAGTTCTGGTTCTGGCTCTGACTGTAATCAGTCGGACCCTGACCCGCCAACGCCATCGCCCTCCTCAACTCCAGAGGCATATCTCCCATCGAAGACAAAGCACCAGCCTCGAAATGAAACCCCGTGCATTCTCTACACAGTCCCAGCTTCAACTGCACCTGATCCTCAAACTCAAAGTGCTCAGGACAATCTTCACATTCCCTATTCCTCTCCTCCTCAGTCATAGTCGACCAGTTCTCAAGGTGGGTGGAGTAGAACCCCGCGCAGTCGGCCCATTCGATCTTGATATCGTTCCAATGGACGTGTCGTTGGGCGGAATCGAAGTGGCGGGGGTAGAAGCCCGATGGCAGGGCGTCGCGGGTATCAGGGGAGCGGGTCTCGGCTAAGGTGGTCTGGATGAGTTCGTGAGGGTTGGGGTGTAGTTGCTGTTGCCTGGCGTAGGCGTTTTGGGTGAATAACCATGTGGAGGCAGTCAGGGTTCCGTCTGTGGGAGCGGGGAAGGGTCCAAAGGGGTAGTCTTGGGGCACGTCTGTTTTGCTGTTGGGGCCTGCTGAACCCGAGCCAGAGTTGGAGTGGCCGAAGAAGGGGAGGCTTAAGGACGAGGTCGGGGCGGTGGGGGTGTAGATTATGTGGAGGTTTCCGGACGACGAGGAGGAGGAGGTGCGACAGGCGGCGGAGAGACTGGTGGAGGAGCCGGTGGAGGGGTCGGTGGTGGGAGTCGGAGTGGCGAAGTTAGGGGAGCTATGGGCGGTCGAGGTTGATGAAGTCAAGGTGTCGGCGCTCAAGAGTGAGTGAGTGGTCGAAGAGCCAATGGTGGCGCCGGAAGAGGAAATTGAAGTGGCAGAAGAAGAAGCCGGGGCAAACGGAGAAGCCCCGGCGTTCAGAGTAGATGGAGTACTCCTTGGTGAGGGAGGCGGGGTAGAGATGGCCACTGTAATTGATGGAGCGACGCTCCTGTCTTGGCTGGCGGCATTGATGTTGTCCTTGTTGCTGTTGCCCTCGCTAGCAATGTTGGCATCGTTGGTGGAATGGTTGATATGTTCGTAGGCGGGTGAGCTTTCCTCGCCGTTGCCTTGTACCACATCTTCCAAATCGGCGGTGGCGGCAACGAGGTTGCGCGAATGAGAACAAAACCGGTGGTTTCTGGGCAGGCATCCGCATGCAAAGATGGTTGTGGTTTTTTGACACATATTGGGCGAGTTCTGTTGTGCTCGACGCTGGTGTCGAAGAAAGATGAGGGGGAGAAAAAGGGATCAGAAATTCGTTCGAAGGCCCGCCTGTTACCTATATATTGGTGTGATGGGTCATTATTGGGCCTGTGCCTGGTGCGAGAGGTTGGGGCAATTTTGGCTGCGCCCTATTGTCATGTACGTTATCAAGGTTATGAGGCAGCTGGGGACATTCGTCGGGCATCGAGCGTCGAGGTAGGAAGTCCGAAGTCGACAGAGATCGTGCTTGGAGGGGTGAAGGGTGCGCGTCACGATCTGTGCGAAGGCGATGGAAGCTCGAGACGTGTCCGTTTCTGCAATGGAAAAGAAGGGTCAATACAGATATGAGGCGAGCACAGCTTGGTGCACTGGAGTTTGAACATACTGGTTATTTGGCATCGATGGTTGGATATCAGGACGGTTGTTGCTCCGAAATTGAGGTGATGGCAGTCGGTTGTGGGAGGAAGAAGACAGGAAACTTTGGCAACAGAAATGTGCAAGCCCTCTATTTTCTACCTGGTGCTTGAATGCCGAACAGTGATTTTGGGATGAAATGGCATTCACTTTACTATCACTTCACCGCTTTCCGTCGCCTCGAGTTTTCTCTGCCAGCGGATAGCGGCCTGCCTGGACTGTGCAGCGAACAGCTGTCATGATCATGGCAAGTGTGGCTTCACTAGGCCATTCACTGGTAGGTTTAGCTTTCGATTACCCAGGGGACCACAGCACACAAACGACTGGCAGTAGGGAATGAGGATGAAGATGGAGTATCCGGGAATAGCTTCAATCCTGCCAGCACATTGTCGGCGATACTATCATGTTCATCTGAAATCTCCCCCATGTCTGTCCATACCAGTCCATGCTACCATATAAGCACCTACGGTTCAGGTTACCTCTATCTAATTTACCGGACCCTATACTGGATTAACCGAGTCCAAAAAGACCTAGGTTTGTCGTCACCAATCCATGTCAGCTCCCTGGCCCCCCCCCCCCAATCTTCACTCCATATTCATCCACCTGTTCAACGCCTCCAAAATCTCCCTCATACCCGGCTCAATGTCATCCCCAGCCTCAGTCTCAGCCTCAGCCCCAGCTTGACCCTCTAGACCGTGATTCTGAACCTGTCCCTGTCCCTGACCACGACCATCACCACCCTCCAGAACCATGTTACCAACCCCATTGTGATCCTGATGCACACCCCTACACTCCTCACACAATCCCAGCTTCTGGACCTCCTTATCCTCGTTCCCAAAATGCTCGGGGCAATTCATGTACTCCTCATCCGTGTTGATGACGGTGTCGAGGTGGGTAGAGTGGTACGCCGCGCACGGAAACCACTCGGTTCTCCACTGGTTCCAATGGACGGCGCGCTGGATTTGACCCATTCTACGCTCGTAGAAGAGGCCGTTGATGATGCACGGCGGTTCCGTGTCTTGGGCGGGAGGCAGGTCAGGGGAGGCAGGGACATTCTCGTGCTCGTGCTCGGTTGCAAACTCGGGGGCGGCAGCATTGGTGGTGGTGATGGTGTTGTTGGGGCAGTTGCCGTCGATGATGTTGCCAGTGTTGGTGATGCTGGTGGTAGTGGCAGGGCGATCCGGGGACGAAGAAGCAGAAGAAGCAGAGTTCGGAGAGAACGGAGGGGGAGGAGAGAAACCCGGGGGAGGAGCGATGCCGGGGGGTAACCTCAAAGCAGAGGGAATTGAAAAAGACATGGAGGGAAGAATCAAGGGGCGGGCAAACATCTCGGCGGCCAATTGCTCCATCCTGCTTCTTTCAAAGTCGCCTTCGGCAAGGCAGGCGGAGTGAGGGCAGGCAAAGGTGTCGCGGAGGAAGCAGCGACAGGCAAAGATGGTGGTTTTCTTGAAGCACATTTTTGGGTGATGATGATCCAATCGCTTGATTGAGATCTAGGTAAGTTGAGAGAGAGGAAGTGACTGGAGGTTGAGTTGACGGGGATCCTGATGGTTGCAACTTTGCAAGACTTTTTTCTGACTGAATTCTGAGCAGAATCTGGCGGGTAGCGTGTTAATGATCAGATTGTCTTGAGCTGCTGCTTCAACGTGATGAGTCTTGCGTGAATAACTTGAAGAGGAGGAGATCTTGAATTGCAGTCAAATGAATCTCTCGTCATAGAGAAATGAAACTGATGGGCGGACAAGGAGAGAAAGAAGGAAGAGAAATGAGTTTGAGAAGGAAGAGGAAAGAGATGAGGTTTAGGTATGTAGAGACCTTTGGTCCGGAGTGTGCCTGAGAAGAAGCTATTTGACCGGTATCTCAACAGGATGCGTGATCGCTTGAGGTGAAACGAGGATGATAATACGAAACAAACTTGACGACGACAATAGGTAGGTGGCGAAATGTCCAATAGACTGAACAATAACACACGAGACCGGGTATAAACAAGATTGGAAATGATTATGACAAAGTTTGCCTAGGTAGGTACCTCTAACATAAGGCAGAGGGTTCTGGAGTTATGTGTACCTCTATGACCGGCCTTCATGAACCGTGATATGCACAACGACCAGATCCGCCGCCCCCCCCCCCCCCCCCCCCCCCCCCAAATCCTTTTTTCTTCCCTAACTGCTAGTCATCCAGATGCAGGGGGTTTACGTCCATTAGTGTGAGGATTCTGTCCTATATTGCTTTTTGCTAGTTGAAAATTAGGTATGTAGACCTAACCGCTTCCACTATGGCTGCGGCTGACTGGAAGATTCTTGCATACCTTACCAACCTTTCCCGCTCTCGAGATTCCCTTTCGTCTCTCCCATCCTTCATTGCCTTCGGTTTCTTCTTCAAGGAGGCGCCGTGGTAAGTAAGGAATCATTTTGATTATTTTCTTTACTGCCACGCTTTCGCTCCAGCTGGTTAGGCAAGAAAGAAAGTAAATATGTGCCCATAGGCTACCCCTTAATCCCAAAAGGAATTCCACGCCTTGCAGAAAAATACGGTGACTATGGGAACCCCAATGAAAAGCAAGGAGCCGAGGCATGAAAAGATGATGATGACGGCAAGAATACCAGGCGTGAGGCAAACTTTGTGGGGAGGGCACGCAGGCTCAGTGGTCCCAGCAGAGCTGTCTTCCACCTTCTCCACGTATTCGGCTTGGTGGGATACTGGGTTCAAATGTTCGGCGTCTATCCCTAAAATGGTTTGATGTCAGCTTGAGCTCTGAGGTAACTATTCATCCACCCTGGTGAGTTGTTATGTTGATTGTGTTTATCAGTGCATGGCATCCCTGGAATAAAGACACTGGAGGTAGCCATGAACCAGAAAAATGAAGGGGGGAAACATTATCGAGAGGATACATGATGTGGCATCGTACCTGGACTGTTGATCTCACGCCTTCCACGGCCACGTCTTGGTGGAAGGGAGAACTCTTCGCGATGATGGATGGTCGGGGTTACCTGTACTTCGAGGCTGGATTCCTCGCGGTCAATGGCATGGTACTCTGTTCCAGTACTCGAGGCAACTGAAAGGCCAAGGAGCGTCGCTAGCAAGGCTCGAGCAAACAGTTGCGTGCGCATTTTATTGATTTCGATGACCACGAAAATACAAAGGCCAAATTCTAGAGTTGTTAGTGTCTACTGGAAAAGAGTTTGCGAAAGCCAGAAGAGCCTAAATACATTACCAAAACCGAACTACCGGTGAATGGGTGCGTCCGGGGAATCGCATCGGCTGTCAGACATTGTTTGCGCCCCTTGTGTTGGTCCAAGCAAAGGTCACAACAATGAATGCGAACAAACGTGGCTTCGCATCTTGCCCCTGCTTTTGTTTCCACTCCTCCCTCACAAGTCGTTGTTTACGCCTCATCGGTCTTTGTAATCATGCTTTTAGGAGAGGAGGAAGGACAGGCGCGTGAAATGTGAGCAATTGCACTACAAAGAAGGGAACATCGGATGTCGTTGAGCCAGTGAAGCGCCGCGAAAACAAGGAGAACCCCGCCAAACAGAATCACGAACAAGTAAAACGACAAGTTGGGCATCTGGTCAATGAGCTATGCCGCGCAGTTCGAGATGAACGGATTAAAAAACAAGAGGCTCAAAACGCCCGTAGGTATTGGAACCATTGGTGTAATTTGCGAGGTGCGGCCTCTCTGTTGGCGACTTTGCTAGGACAGGGCGCCATAGCGCGTCTGCACTAACAGGTGTCCAACAGACTTTCCCCTCCCCCTCTCAGCTCACATGCGATGGATGCTGTACTTCGGTGAAGTCAGCACGAGCGTTGGGGACATTTCACAATCGGATATCTCAGAGTTTCCTTGGATTTCGGAATTCGCTTTTGGAATTCGCATGGCCAACAGGAGAGGATCAGCTATCACTTCTCATATGCATCGTCTTTAGCGCCTTCAAGGTGACTTCCTGACTCACCTCTACTCATGTCCAACGATCGCGTCGCTCTTGTTGTTAGCTCTTCCTTTCCGTCTTCCTTTCTTTTCTCTTTTTTTTTTCTTTTCCATTTCTACCCGCACCTCAGCTACTAACGTCCTTCCAAACCCTTACCTCATTTCTACCGGTAATACATCCTCCTCCCTCTACTCAACTCATACTCCTCATCAGCCCGCGCCCGCGCCCTGCCCCTCCGCCTGAGGCCCACGAGGATACCGATGACAATAGCGACGCCAAATAGACCTAACAACAAGTATCCAACGACTTCACCAGTGTTGGAACCTTCACTCTTTCCACTCCCATCCAGTGACGGGGAAGGGGGTTGGTTATGATGCGGCTGCCCTTCGTGTCTGCTTTCCACATGCAGTTCAAGTGGGATTACCTGCCCCTGGTGAATATCCTGCTTGCCACCACTCATAGTCACATCTCTCTTACCTTGGCTTACAACAACCGAAGGAGTGGTTTTTGGTGTCCGACTTCTTCGACGGTAAATGATTGGTCTCGGGGAGCCGGTCCTTCGATGATTGACGCGGTGGAGGGGCCGAGGGGATTGTAAAGAAAGAGGAGGTGGGACAGTTGCGGTTTCATCGTTGCCGAATGTCGATGGATGGCTTTTTGGTATGTTGGACTAAGAGTGCACTTGTTTGTAATTGGAGAGCGAGCGTTTCTTCTACTTGTACCTTGAACTGTTCCTTCAAGCGCTTTTTAGGTTTGTTTGTGCCCTAAGCAATCCATGATCTTCTTTGGTCGCATGAGGGAACGACGGGTCGCACCTAGAGGTAGGTACAGTTATAGAAATTATTTCTGTGAATACCTAACCAACGTTGACATCAGCAAGCAAACTCGGTGCTATGCCTCACAGGCCAGTGGTTTGTTTGCTTCTTCCTCGTTCACAGTAAACTCCCTTCTAACATTCTGGGCAGTCCTCATTGCTCACCTCACAAGTTCGAAAAGCTTTCGCTAACAACTCTGAGCAGCTCGAAATTCCCTCTAGGTGATCTTTTGTAGAGGTAGGAAACCCTCACTTTCTAACCACGCTTGCTCGTTCTGGTCCCTCCCCTCTTTTCAAAAATCTTCTTCAACCCCTTTTTCTGCCCCTTTCATGATTCCCCTACAGATGCATCCCTACCTATTCCCCCCCAGCCTCTCTTGATATCCTAACCCCACCGACTACCTTGCCACCTACCTCCTACCCCTCCTCCTCTGCCTCCTCATCTCATACTCCTCATCATCCCCCTCCTGCGCCTCCCTCCTCGACTTTCTTCCCTTTATCACACACCACACCAAAGCCAGGCCAATGATACCAGCTAACACGCCCCCGATGATGGCACCTATCTGGGCACCATTTCCACCGCCGCCACTATTACCATCACTTGAAGCCAGAGTTGGGAGCGGGTCATGTGTAGGCTTTTGCTTTTCTGGTTGTTGTCCTTGTTCTTGTTGTCCTCCGGTCCTGGTCCCCGTCCCGGGTCCAGCTCCCGCTCCAGATCCTGCTTGGGGCTGGCCGTCTTGTCTCTTTACCACATTATGTGGATGCTTTCGGCGTCTAGTGTCTTGTTCACTTTTGCGTATGAGCGAGGTTGACTTATTACTTGTTGTCGGTGTCTACCGTGGTAGTGACGGGTTGATATACAGGTTGGAATGTTGGCGTTCTGGTGTCCAAATCCTCAGTGAAAGCCGATTGGTCTCGAGGTGCTGGTGCTTTGATGACGGAGGCGGCTGAGAAGCCGACGAGTAAAGAGAGGAGAAGGGAAGGGACAACCTGTGGCTTCATTGTGTTGATAGGCCTGGGGCTTTAGAGGTAGTCATATGTCTGCACAATGGTGTAGGTAGTGATGGTGGTTTCTAGTGTGGTATGTGGATGGGCATTCCTTCTACTTGTACCTTCAACTGCTCCCTTACATCACTTTGAGCAATGATATTCCGTGGGTTGGTGTTTAAAGAACCTGTCGAGTGATCCAGCCACTGAAACAGTAAACAGGCCTTGTTGACCATTGCTATTATTCGCCTCAAGCATCTCTCATACTTTACCAACGTTCAGTTCGCACCAGGGTCTTTTGCAGTGAGCAACGAAACTGGGTATAGACTTTCGCTTACAGCTGTTGGTTGTTGTGAACCAGGCATGGCCCCTTTGTCTAGCGGTGGATAGGTCCCGCTCAATTTGTTTTGCGACTAACGAGTTCATATCCGTTGGTTGCTTGACGGCAATGATCTTATCCTTCGTTCGACCTACCCTGGTCGAAAAGTGAGCAATTCCGACTCGAATTTACCCATCTGCTTCTAGCCATCTTGGTAGAAGGTTCGAGAGCAAATGTCTGTGTCCGAGGAGCAATCTCAGACCTTCCTTCTTGACACCGGGACAGGGAGGGTGATAACGGCGGCCGAAAAGATTGATGTTCAATGATCAAGGAATTGGAGGACGTTGATATGTTCAATGTGTGGGGGGGCTGACAGGGAAGGCATCAAAGTAGCCTGGCGCTAATGGAGGGGTACCTGCCGGATTGAGATATCTGACGCGATCTGATTGGCTTTTGCCTTGGAGATCCCACCGCTTTCACTAGGATGACTGTGCGAAGAAAAAGAAAAAGAAGAAGAAAACGAAAAAAAATAAAAAAGAGAGAAAAAGAGGAGAAAGGAAAAAAAGAGAGAAAGAAAAAAAAAAAATTGACATAAAGGAATAAGGACATATAAGTTGTTAAAAATGGAAGCGGGAACAGACGTAAAGTCGTCAACCACTTTTCGTAGGCTTACGGCTGACTCGATTGTTCAACAGCGGAATTTTTTTTCCCATTCGAATCGCCTCTTGCTACAACTTCTAGTCTACCCAATCACTTCTTGCAAAACAGCTTCGGTTTCGTGATGGATGGATTTTATCTCTAGGCACTAAACTCTCTATTACTCTTCTCTCTGATCATCCCCAGTAGCAGCGAGAAAGACCTCTGTGGAGACGAACCCGAATATCTCCCATCCGCTATACACGTGTTCGCCATGCTGTGAAGCTGTCCATAGCAGTTTTGCCCCATGAGTGCCTATGCTATGCTCTGTTTCACCCCCTTCCAGGAATTCTCGTCATCGCGAACACTGGCTCGCTTCTTCTCTCTACCACCTTGTTCCGCTCTGGTTCAATCAACAACCGTTCCGTTGCAATAACAGACGCCAAACCAAACCAACCCTATAAAATCAAGGCAGCCAAAAACAATTCCGATGATTGCACCTGGGTTGCCAGCTACGCCTCGCCGGTAAATGGCTTGGTGTCGCCCATCGCCATCGCTCGTGGGGTTCTCGGTGCTCCTAGTGTTGGTATCGCTACTTGCGTCCTCTCTTCGAGCAAAGCCTCCCCAAATGTTGATGCCGTTATCCTTCCTCGTTGGTGTTTCGGGTGACCTCTTGGTATCGGGGGAAGTGGCTTTTGCCGACAAAGTGGCGTCGACAGCGTGATGATTGACTGGAACTGTATTTGGGTGGCTGATCGTAGACGGAGTGTCGTCGGTGGGATTGGAGAGCGCGGTGACGGTGCGTGGGACTCGCATCCAGTTGGGAACGGCGAAGGCGGTAGAGTTGCCGAAGAGGGCGGTGATGACCAAACTGATGAAGACCCGTGACTTCATTGTTGGCTTGGTTTGGCAGATGGCCGCTTTCTCGGTTGATTCCTGCCTGAAGTGCTTCTGATCAATAGGAGTTTGAATGTGTGACTGGTGATTATATGCTCAGTGGACGGGCAATCGTTGTAGGTGTACCTCGAAACATCATTTATGCTCCATGGTATCCTTTCAACACGCGCTAGCCAGTGCGTCGATGTTGAAAGCCAAGGCTAGGTAACTCGCGTGTAGCCGCCAACGTAAACGCCGGTCTTCTTGTTGCTACACTAGGTCTTAGTCTTCTGCGATTGACGAACGATAATCGAGCACTTGGGTTGTCGAGGGAAACGTTTGGGGTGGAAGATGAAAGCCAATGTGCTGGCTGCGCCTCTAGCTCCCTTGCAGGCGTTTGTTGTTGGCTCGTCCGGCACGGCTTTGTTTCTCACTTGTCCGTTCACGAACGACGGCTTTGTTGGCTGTGTAGGAACTTCGCGTCACTGGCGCCGAAACAGTAGAGTGGGTTGCTCGCCAACTGCATTCTTGGGGTTTCCGGCATGGCCCATGGGGTCCAGGAATGGACATGGTGACGGTTGTGGCGCCGGCGGAGGTTGTTGATGCTTGTATGAAGCGGAGCGCGACAAAGGGGCATAGATGCGTGTTTTAGGAGGTAAAGAAATGCAGTAGATGAACAAATAAAAAGATGTGTGCAGTTCTAGATCAATCTGGATGTTGGCCTTGGGAAGCCATTGATGAAAAAGGATGTTCGAGGAAAAAGTCGAGTCAACAATGCGGGGCAAGCAGGCGAGGCAAGGACTGGCCTGGGACCCACCCACGGGCGCTAATGGCGGGGTGTTGCCGCATCGGGATACCAAATCTATCATGATTGGTCACTGTTCACAGCGCGCATTATCATCCACCGAAATCGGTGGTTACCTCTAGGTAGTACATGCATTGCACTTCTGCTACACAAGAGTGGCTTTGACTCATTCATCCGTCGGTCTATAGCACTGCAGCCTTCTATGTTTCCGTGCTATTCTCTGTTCTCCTAATAGCCAAGCAGACCGCTCCTGCCACGCAACCCGTGAAGCTCCGTCATTCTATTCTACTAACTCCAAGTTCCATTTCTCTCCACAGCCAGTACTTGCCCCCCTCTCTCGTTGATCCACGTTACTCCTCTTCACGCCCTCATCGTATCTCTCTCGCGTCTTAATGTCGAGCCTCGTCATCAATGCCCTTGAAACTTGCGCCAACAGATACAGGCACCAATGAGAAACCCAACAGCAAGAATGGGAACAATAATGTAGATGATGGTCATGTTGGATCCCCCACCGTCCCGCCTGTGAAGATTGCCGGATTTCTTCGTATCATCTCTGGCGATATTGGCTTCCGGCGCGCTCTGCTGGAAGTGCGTACCATGCGCCTCTCCTCGTTTGATGATGTTGTCGGCACGGGGTGGAGCGGTGCGCGCAGTTTGCACACGAGGGCGGAGATGGTCTGGAAAGTAGATTGAGGTGCTCACAGAACTTGCGTCATGGCTGGAGCCGACGTTGGTCAACTCGGGTGTGTTTCGCGGGTTGGCGTCGCGATTGGGGAGCACGAATGCTGTATAGACGCCGAGAAGAACGCCCAGTAGGAGGCGGAAGAGTAGTTGTGGGTGCATCGTGACTGAAAGATCGAGGAAGAGTGCCTTTTGTTCGGGGCTCGTTTATCCGTGGGACTCGTTTCCGGTGAGGTATCTGGTCGTTCGTGGGGATACGCGGAACGATGAGCCGTGAGAGATCGCTAAGTAGCTCGAGGACGTCAAGATGTGCTTGAAAGGCTTGGAAAGATGCTTCGAGTAGGAATCTATGGGTTGAACTTGTTGTCGAATGTTCACGCCTTATATGGTGCTTTGTTGATCGATGTTTTGGTTCTTGAAAATATGAATCAGCTTTCTTTCTCGCGCGGCAAGCTTGTAAGAACCTTTGATATTGTGTCAAAGTGGAATCCTCCATCTTTTGTGATACACACCAGCGTGGATTTTGATTTTGATTATCAGGTACGCATGTAGGATCCTGCGCTTACCTATCAGGTACCTTATCAAGTGCGTCACAGCTTGTAGTTTGCTGTGCCATTTTTTTGTAACGCCTTCTGTTGGTCACATAGGCATGGAACTCGAGGAAGGTTGTCTAGCAACACGATTTTCGAATGCGTTTACGAACCTGCCTTGTACTGCCACAGATAGTGTTCGTCTCTGCCATCGGACAAGAGCATCCCTGGCGCTTTGTGTGTGAATCTTGGTCCTCTGGTCCTCTTTCATGCCGCAGATGCGACCGGGTCTTTGTCCGCATTGTATGCCGTTGCGGCGAACGAGTTGGTTCCTTGTTTCCGGCATAAATGGCCGTGGTCGCCATTCATTGGCATTGTCAGTGCTTTGGGGTGGGATGCAGATGGAGAGAAATACAATCCGGATGAAAGAAGACGGAGGGATAGACATGTTGTTCGGGTCATTGCTATGCATATCAGATTACTAACAAGCTATTTGATATTTTTGATACTATCAATTGCTCAGAGTGTTAACAGTGCGCTAGCACAGATCTAAAGCTAGTTTCTCCCTTGTATCCAGGCCCGAAGTGCCCCTGGGTTGGGTAGCCTGCACCGCTGCGCAGACCACCAGGACTCCGTCACCAATCCTGCATCCACTCCGGGTCGTAGTTGCGATGCGCCGATGGAATATGAAAGGTAACATCTCTACTGAAGATTTGAGCTGGATGGTTGAAACGTAGATGTACGTATCCATCCGTAGTTTAGGACCCGAGTTTGTCCTTCCAAGCACCGCATTTGAGTGTCACAACAAGATAACCCAAGGCAACTGAGCGTTTTATTAGTACAACTTGAAGTGGCTCTACCTTGTGCATCGCTTTGAGACATCAAATTTACCTCCAGATATAAAGAGGGCAACTCGAAGCAAAATCAGGAAGTATAAATCCTAGAAATCGATGAGGGATCGTTCCCTCAATGCCGTACCTCAACCCCGACCAACAACCACCTGGAAATTGCTCGTGTGTCCCCCATCCACCCCTTAGGGTTTCCATCCATCTGTTCTATCAAAACTAGGGAAGCTGATGGTTCAATGACCAGAATGTGAAGAGAACAGATCAACCTACAGTCACCCCACACCATGGTTGAAATCATAGGCCAATGGACGATCGGCGATATCATTGTCCTTGCTCTGATCGTTGTATGTATCCTCACCTTGGGGTACATCTTTGGGAAAAGGACCGCACGAAAGAGAATGCAGAATCAGCAATCAACACCGAGCAACAACAACTCCAAGCCCTGTCTTCTGTCGAGGCTATGTGGGTGCTGCAGAGGCAGTCATGGAGGTGGGGGTGGAGATGGAGGTGATTTTGGTGCGAATACCGATCCGGCCACGAATGGGGACAATGGCATCTTCAGTCTAAATCTGGGAGGTGGTGATGGCGGCGGTGGAGGAACTACTGTAGGCCCTACTGGAGGAACTACTGTAGGCCCCACTGGAGGAACTACTGTAGGCCCCACTGGAGGAACTAATGGAGGAACTACTGGAGGAACTACTGGAGAGACTAGTGGAGGAACTACTGGTGCTGGCGATGGTGGTGGTGGAGGAGGAGGTGGTGGTGTTGGTGGTGGGTGAGCACAAACTAGGCCTCCCTACTTGGAAATTACACACAGAAAACAATTCTGAAAAGGTAGACTCGTGGAACTGAATTGTTTGTTGGATAATCAAGTCCAGTCTGTAGAGAGGGGCATGAAGTACAGTACTTGGTGGTGTCCATGGATCGGGGGCTGCGAACTTAGGATGACGGCCGATGAAAAGTGAAGAACCGACGGCCATACCTTGAGGGAGCCGCGATGATTCGCCACATCAAGTCAATCCTGGAGGATATAACCCCTTCTTACAAGCCCGACGTGTTCCCGATCGACATCTTGTAGTAAGGTCTGACCCATCAAAAGGCCAGTGCGAACCAGACAACAGCCACAAGGTGAGGAGCTGGTGACAACACACTATGCCGTGAATCCTTGGGTTGAACATCGTGATCTGAATTCCAGTTAAATGATACACTCAAGGCTACAAGCCAAAGAGGAAGGCCCCAGATACATTAACCTGGACTATCCAACCAAGACCGAGTACACTGTCGCTCTTTCCCACTTTCTACCGCAAACTCAGGTGTCCTACTTCCACTTCTCACCTTTGCACCTTCCCATTTACGCAACATTAAAGAGGCAATCCCAACTTGGCAGTCCATACCTCTACGGGTACCTCTAGAAACGCCTCTCCCAACCTGCCTCTCATTTCTCCTTTCACTATCCTTCTCAACCGCCCTTTCCCCTCCTGCCTCAACCACCCCTTCCTCTTCTTCTTCTCTCTCGGCCCCAATGTCCAGCATCGACAAGCCCAACAACCTCGACCCGCGTCTTTCCTGGGACGACATCGTCAATGGCGCCAAGAGTTTGTACTCGCAAGCCATGGCCACCCCTACAAGCACCACCATCGAGGCCTCCTCCAGCACGTCAACCGCAGCAGCTCATGGAGATCTAGATGAGGGAAAGAAGGTCAACGACAACAACACTCAGTTCAAGAAGGGTAAAGGCTGGGAAAGTGGGAGCAATCTCTTGGAGCGGCGGGGATTGGTGGCGGGAGCGGGGGCGGGGTTGGTGGTTTTGGGGTTGTTTGGTTGATCAGGGCATGGACGGGAGGATTAGATGCGAGTGATGGTGGTATCTCGGTATGTTGAGTGCGGGATTGAAATGGATGACATGGAGGAGAGTTTGGGAATTGGATATGGTGGGATCTGGTTTGGTGGATGGATATAGTGTTGCCATTAGATAATGGGAGAATGGCAAGTAGATGAATGGCGAGGAGTGAACAACTGAGCACCTTTCCTGTGAGTCTTCCATGTGCTGTGAGTGTTCTGCACTGGGATTTGGCGTGTTAGTACGTATGTTTCGCTCGTTGGACGTTGGTCATGGCCGATAAGCTTTTTTGGTGAAGGGCGGTGGTCCATGGGACTTCTGGCGCCAGTGTCAGGCTTTCAGAGGTGCCCTGTTGGTTCGATTAAATGCTGAATGGCGAGTCGCAAATGGCAATATGGACCAACAATCTACCTACCACTCTGCCATTCATCGACCTGGAAGTCAGGACACTGATTGTCGAGGAGGTCGAATAAGCCACGACGCCAGGAGTAATGTACTGCAATCCCAACACATTGTCAAAGATATCATTCTCCTTCATATCTCACATCCGTATACTCTCGCCGCGCGCTTAGATAGGTCGTTCTCCTTGATTGTTCCTGCTCGAATGTCAGCGTCGTAGCGCCAGTCGCTGTCCAACAATCACATTCCAGAGGCGCTACAAGGAGGAGTACACTCCTTTGGTAGGTGTTGATCTAGACAAATCTGTAACATTATGCCTGAAGTCCTTGCCCTCAGCAGAGCAACGGATTTCATCCAAAAAGGGAAGAACGCACTCGTTTCCATCGTCACCGTCGCACCTGAAAGGCCAACAACAGACATTCCATCAACACCTCGTTGCAATGCGCTTCTTGTTCCTCTCCTTGCTGGCATCTGGCCTTCTCGACCTTCCTTTTGGCGTTGCCGCTCCTCTTTCATCAACAAATCCTATGAGCCTGAAGGAGCGCAACTCGAAGCCCTGCAATTCGGAAAGAGACTTCTCAACCCTGACTTCAAGCACCACGGTTCATGCTCCATCGTTCAGGCGTTGCCTCCCACTTCCCCCGTCTGTTGTAACCAGTATTGTTACGTCTCCCATCAACTCAACAGTGACGAACAAACGACGGGAACGCCCACCCACAGCTCTATCACTGAGCACAATCAAGAGATCAAAGGGTACACCCCGCCTGACAAGGACACAGCAGAAGGGTTCAGCCGCCGAAAAGAGATCCTCGACCTTGCCAGGCGAAGAGCCAAGGGTATGGTCCGGCCTCCGCAGCCGAAGTGCTGATGCCGATACTACCGATTCTTGCTTGATGACACGCGCCAACGCTCCCGATGCAGCCAAGGACCCGGACTACAACAAAAACAACGGGTATTGGGCTCCCATGGAACCCGTATATTATGTCTTGATCGGGATTGGTATCGTTCTTGGTATACTCCTTGTCAATCTCCTTGTACGGTGTCTGGTTGGTGGGAAGGATACTGTGGAGTTTTTGAAGACGTGGCAGGAAACGATAAGGAAACACTGGAAAGAAAGGCTGAGAGAAGAAGGGCAAAGAACGAAGTGGTAGCTCCAGCTTGATGTGCAAAGGATCCGGCGGTGCAGGACATGCGTGGGCTTTTGGTCGGATACCTTATGGTTTGTTTGTCGCTTTATTGAGGATGCGGATCATCTGGTATGATTGCCCCCGGACTGGGTCTGGGCTGATGGTGTTGGATCTTGAAGTAATGACGTATAAGATGCGATCTTGGTATTGTAAAAAGAGGTGCTGGTTGCGCGGAGACGTCGCACACGCTGGATGGGTCATCATGAGTGATGTATGCCTGCACCAAATCCACTGCGTTCAGCACCGTCATTTTATCCATGGCATTGTAGTCTTTCAGTCATGAGATGCTTCATGATGAGCGTACAGTTCACCCCTGGAAAATTCGTTAGCGTGGTACTTAAAGACAGTTTTTCGACAAGGGGGGTGAAGGGGAATCTGTAAATACCCCATAATCTACCAACTATAGAAAGTGGTAAAGGTAATTCTCAGAGATTTCAGTGATTTGGGTATTTTGGTTGGTAAAAAGAACCGTGTGTGTGTGTGAGCTGTCTCCATTGTCTATCGACTCTTCTCACTTTGGAAATCAAGTAATTCTAGCCAATCAGAGGCCGTAGATAGTTGTGCTCGAGCTTGCAGCCCCCCTTGTTAAATGATGTGGGGCGGGTAGCGCGCTAACAAACTTTCCAGCATTGATCTGTAAGGACTGTTTGCGCATTGACTAGGTACCCACAACCGAAACATCTCTAGGAAGTGTAAAGAGCGGTCCTCGTCCAACAAGAACCCCAGCTCCAGGTCTCGTTCCCCTACCAGTAAAGGGGCGACAAAAGGAACCCACCAAGGAGTACTTACCGCTGAAGATTACTCCCCAGGCAACCATCATCGCTACCACATTTGGGATGCATAGTGTTCGCAATCGTTGCCTTTTTCGCGATAACAAGTGCGACGGCCCCTGCAGGTACTCGACCATTGCTCGACCTTTGGAAACATGTGGGTGTGGATTGCGGTCGGGGTGTGCTGCGCCGTCTTTGTTCTGCTAGGCGTCGGTGGGCTGCTGGTGAAGCAGAGTGCAAAACCGTCGTGGGAGGGTCAGTAATGGGGTTGAATGAAGGGTCGGTTCATGACGGTGGTGTCAATGGCACATAAGAGAAGAAGGGCCGAGGGCGGCAAAGGAGGTGATGTCGTTGAGAGTTGAAAGGTTGATGACAGAGTGCAGCTGGCCTGAGCGCCAAGTAGTGCAGGCCACCCGACCAGCCGCAGACACCTATAGATCATGCAAGCCGGAAGGAGAAAGTAGGAGGTACCTACCTCAGCTGATGCCTGATTTGGTGAACTACCTACCTAGGTAAATACCTCTATGGACGGGATGTGAAAACAGTTGCGCAGATTCTCAAGGGTACCTAAGACTGTTAACAGCTTGGTAAGGGCTCCCTACGACCTAAATCACTGCCGGCACGATCCCCTCCTTGCCCCAACCTTTCGATTGGGACTGACGGTTCGACCACCCAGCGAATAGGTAAACCTCGGCGCCGGATCACGACAATGACGTTCTTCTTCCACAATACACATCACTGCAATGTCCACACAGTTAACAGACAAATCGATGATAGAAGCTTCATCTGTAGAACGGGCCAGAACTTGGGATGGCGTGAGCTACCTAATCCGTTGCAGGAGTGACAGGCAACAACAGACAGCTGCACGCACTGAAGCCAGACTCCAGGCCGTTGAAAGTCCGTGCCCCGGGCGCATTCCCGTCACAGTTCATCCGACACCACCACCCGACTTCTTTCCTTGGGAGTTTAGGCTGTCTTTATAGTTTTTCTTTTACTCTCTTCCCTTCTCTTCCAGAAATCAACCAGCTTGTCGCCTCTCGTTAGTCTTGAATAACGGATACAACACCTTCCACCATACGACCGAATTCCCCCCCCCCCTCCCCCCCGGGACACGCGCTCGAGCCGACAGGATGGACGGTTCTTCACTGCAGTTTTACGGACAGCTGTCCAACCATCTCTACCCCACTTCTGCCCTTTGCCAGGACTAGGAGATTTTGTCCAACCAGATCATTCGGGCATGAGATAGCTGAGGTTTCAACCCAGCAGGCTGTGAAGCCACCACAAGCCTATTGGTCCGCTGAGAAGCAAGCAGCCCCCTGCCGTCAATCTCATGCAGCTATTCAGGCAGCCACAATTACAGCTTGCTACAAACAAGCTCCAAAGTCCTAAAAATGGAGCCTAGTGCCTTGGGCTGTCACACCCAGAGCTGTGTCCGGCGTTACACAGCATCTTCGGATCCCTACCTCTCTCGACATTCTGGTCAGCTAGACTGGGCTAGACTTCCAAGGTTGCTTGACATTTATCTCCTGTCTCCCTCTTCACTTATCATCCCTTTGAACCCTGCAAAATTTTGAACCTTTCTGTCTCAAGCAGGCAGTCTCTCACAAGCAGGGCTTCACAATGTCTTCGACAACAACAATCAGATCCAGCCTTGATCTTGTCGTTCGGTTCGGCTTTGTGTGGGCTTGTAGCATGGTCACCCTGAGCACAGCTCAAACCAGTTTCCCTGACAACTTCCAAGGCATATATAGCCCCATCGATAGACCCAGTGAGTGATACTCCACCGAAATCCTGTCTGTCTTCTTTTTTCTAACCAGGCCAACTTAGCATCCACGGTACTTTGTCCCTACGGGGCCACCTATACAACCTGGCGTACATTGGCGGGATGCTGCCCGACACAGTATCCAGACTGCGAGTTCCTAACTAGGTGCGAGGGCGGAACGAAGTATGGAATCAACGGGGGCACTGGCACCTGGTACGTCTTGTCTGGTTGTTGTTCGTAAAGACGATGTGAGCCGCTGACCAAACGCGTCAATGATACAGTGATCAGACCTACCCGAATTGCTATACCATGACCATATTTGATCACTACCCCTCGCCTGAAAAGAGTTGGACGAATATAGGTTGTGCTACAAGATGGTCCGCCTACACCATATACCGCGAGTTGGAAGACTCGACAACTTCAACGACTACCACACTATCCGCGTCAACCTCGGAGCCATCTCTCACGTCGGTCCTTTCCACGTCCACCAGTAGCCCACCAATTCCATCTTCCACCGCCCCCATAGACCCGAGACCTCCGACGTCCAAATCTTGGATTGCCGGGCCGGTCGCTGGAGGCATTGCCGCTCTCCTGTTGTTAGGCGCATTGTTCTTTTGGTGGCGCCGGAGGAAGCGCGCACAAGAGAGCAACAACACGCCTTCGATGGCACAAACAGGAGCAGCAGGCGGATATTTTCCCGAATACGTCGGCAGCCCCCACGAGAACAACCATACCCCACAACTACATGGCCCTTCTAGCCCACCCGCTGCTCCATATCATCCTTCAAACAGTCCCCCCCATTATAGTGCATACTCACCTGGACTACAAAATTCTTCCAACACGTCCCAATACAAATATCCTCCTTCCGGGACCCCGAACACGATGTCGTGGCAAGGATCACTGAGGCCAGTGTCTGAGCTAGACTCAACAGGAAGGCAACATCAGCATACTATCGCGGAGGCTCCATGAGTTGACTTTGTGAGAGCAAGATCAAGCAGATCTGTGACGGCCCAGTATAATGATGTCTTTAATGATGCTACTGGGAGAGGAAAATTCTGTTGAAAATAGAAAAGGATGGCGTTTGGACATCATCTTAATAGGAGCGCCGACGGGAATTGTATACGGTGGAATGGGCCTCATCCTTGGACGTTCTTCCCCCTTCGTGCATACAAGCTCTAATTTCTACGACCTTGTCTTTCACCTGCGCATCAGATGTTCTCATTGACACCAACTCAAGAGCTATGCTCGGCCTTGACCCCATTGACCTGTGAACCAGATGCGTTTGCCACGACAATAACCCCTCTTTACCCTCTGACTGATTACCCAAGATCCCCTTGGCACGTTTCGCACTAGATACCTAGCTTCCAAGCCTATCCAATCTAACTCGTACCTCCTGCTCCGCCGCTACCTCCTCCTCCGTCGTTACCAATACCACCACCACCACTACCGTGCCCACTATCTCCATGTCCTCCGGCATGTCCGCCTCCGTGCCCTCCACTTTCACCTCCCCCTTGCCCGTGGCCTTGACCCCCATCCTTCGTATCGACTGGAACCAGCTCAACGACTGTTAGGCGGTCGTAAAATCCTTCGCTACCAGCATCATGAGGAGTTTCACCACCATGCGGGCCCTCGACATCAACACCACCTCTTTCTTGTTGCTTTCTCCTTTTGTTCCTTCTCCTTCACCACCATATCCTGAAGCCGAAGCAGAGGGCGAAGACGAGGACCAGGCCCATACTGAGAGCGATTACTTCGCCGATATTCCATGAGCTGTTGGTCATTGGAGATGGGGGCTTTGGGTTTGTTGAGTTTGTTGTGTTCGTTGGTATTGACTTCTTTCCGCTATGGAGATGCGGTTGCTTTTTCCCTCTGTCCATGGTTAGAGCCACTTTTCCAATGCAGCAATCAAGAATCAAGCTTAGGTACGTACCTGTACCAGGAGTTCTCAGATCAATCTTATCACTGGGGCAATGATTATCGGTTCCATAACTCAAGACGAGGTAGGTAATGACAAGGCACCCGCCCCCTAGTCACGGAGATTTTCTCTCTCTAATGGGATCTAGATCCTATATAGAACGCTTTTGGAATCTACGAGACAATCAACAGGCCATTCTGCGTGGGTGGTCTACAGACAGCGGCCACCCTGGGACAGGCGGGTAGCTCGGTTGGACAAGTGTCGCGAGACTGTTCGTCGAAGGCTCGAGTCTGCTTCATGGTAGGGTCGTACGGGAGTTACCCAAACAGACCATGTCAACCGTTGCGTGGAACGTGGGACGGACTTCAGTTGTTTCAGGCGGGATGCCAGCGCATCTGAGTGATGGAAGGGGAGAAAGCTTCGAAGCACGGACACAGGGGGAAGACTTCTTCACGTTGATTATGTGCCACAATGTCCTGTAGGTTCAAGGTCTACCCACTTTCCTTCATTAGTTCAGGGGTTCGTTTGTCGGTTCGTCCGGTGGACATGAGACATCTTTTCAGAGAAAATGAGGGATTAAAATCTGCCCAGGATTGACTTGCGCTGCTGTTTTGATGGCGCTCTTTCCTTTCCAGCTGGTCATCAAGTTGAGAGATCAGCTTTTCCCATCTCCCCTTCTGGTCCCCTTCTATGTAAATTAGAAGCCTGCAACCCTTATCACTCAACCTCAAAAACAGGTGACGGAGATGGCAACTCCACAGCTTTTCCTTTCTGATGGTAACTCAGCCACAGGTCTAGGCCTAGGTGACAACGGCGAGGGCAATTCAGAAACTTCGTCGGACTTGGGTGATTGCACCGGAGCTTCATCGTACTGACTTGAAGTCGAAGCATCAGATTCCTCAATATGGTTTTTGGCTCTTTTTCGTTTCCACTAGAAGACTAGAACGCCAATGACTAAAAGGGCTATGACTGGGCCGCCGGCGACGGCTGCTATCCACGCTTTTGAGCTCGATGGAGGGGTCATGGGGGTGTTGGATGTATCGGTAGTAGGCTGTGATGCTACCCCGGAAACCGGCAATCCGGGGCTAACTGTTTTCGCTGGGCCGTCGCTGTCTTGAGCAAAGGAACTCGTTGTCGAGGAAGACGACGTCAGGTCCAAGTAGCGGTAAAGTGTAAAATGGTGATCGGCAGTGACGTCTGAGCACCCATAACTGATCCAACTGGTGGGTGCTGAGGGATAGCTCTCGTAAATGGTGGTGGTGAGGCAGTAGGCGTTCCATCCTGTGCTGGAAGATGGGATCGAAGTTAGGGTAGTCCTTTGCTAACAGGAAGTGAAGGCTATACTGTATGCATATGTGAGCTTGGACATACCAGATTTGTGATCTTCCATTCTCCATGTATTGCGTGATCCACGAGCAAGCAGTCACGATGTCAGAGTTAAACCAGACATCTCCAAATACCATGCATGTTGCATAGGTGCTACTGACGTAGAAGGTGCTGTCGTCTGGGCATGATAACCAGGATGCTGCATGACCATCCGTTAGCTTGGGCCCGAGAGGCTAGGTAGGTATCTCTAAGTCATGATAAAATGTTTTGTTTTCTGCTTCAACGCAATGTTTTCACTAAAAGTTAACTTAAGAACTCCTACAAGTTTGGGCCGCAGAATCAGTGGTGAAACCGATGAGATAATCTGGTAGTGTGACTGTCTTTGTGGTTGATCGTGCCGTTCCGGCATACACAAAGCCGAGAAGTAGAGGTATGCACGGCAAAGCCATGAAAATGGTCATCATTAACAGATGGTAATACATGAGTTGGAAAGCTTTAACTAAACGGCAAAAATTCCAACATATCACGAACATAGATTTTGAAGAAGAGACTCTAGAGTGTCTTATAAAATTTCAATGACAAGGTGAACAGAGGGAAGGCCCACACATGACCGTTGCAACACAGTCCTACCGAACCTGTAACAAATGGGTGGTTCAACTCGCCTCAAAAATGCTTGGACCCGTCTTCAGTTGCCTTGTACATCGAAGCCGGGGAATATGTGGAACCCAAAATAGATAGGTACCTACATCCAACACCCCTAGGTATGTTGCGTGGATACCTATCCTCGTTCGATGTTTGCCTCTGACAACAAGCACACCATTGCGCCGCTTATCTGGACCAAGAGGTAGGTAAGGATTGAGGAGTTGTGAGCAGCCACTTGAGTCGGCTATTACCGACCAAACCCTCCTCGGCAAATTTTGAAGCGGCTTCGGTGCATCAAGCCCTCCCCAGACTACCTCTAGGTATCGTACTACCAGCCCGATATTGACATGAATTGCGTACAGCCAAGACCACCTCGTAGGTACCTAGGTAAGGTTTACTTGCTACCCAGGTACCTCTACTTTAGTAAAAACAACTCGGATTTCTGCGGAACAGCTGCCGTTATATCTTTATGCCCTGCTGCCGGGTATTCTCTCGTTGATCTCACCACGCCAGTCTACCTCTATACATTAATCACCCATCTCTCGAATCTCTATTCTCTCATTATTCCACACCTTCTCGCTCAAACCCTTGTCTTTAGCTGCCAGCCTCCGTGTCCCCCGCTATGCACCTGCTCTTCCATCACTGGAAGTCAAAAATAGCGACGGCGACCCCAACTCCACACCTTTTTTTCCCAACGTCAACTCGGAGCCAGTGTAGGGGATCACGGCGGCGGCAGCAGCTAAAGGCAAGACCTTGATCCTGGGTCGAAACATCCGAAGCCTCAACACGCCTCTTGGCTCTCCTTTGCTTCCACCAAAAGGCTAGGGCGCCGATGGCTAGAAGGAGCACGACTGGACCGACAACGGCACCGACTATCCAAGCCTTTGATCTTGACGAATCTGAAACTCCCGTCGCCCCTGGTTGTCATCGGAAATACTTCAGAGACTGCTGCACCGCCTCGTTCCCTTGCCCCATCACCACCCTATAGTCAAAGCTCTTCCGCAGCTCAAACCAGCTGATACTCTTCAAGCACGGATACGCACTCAAATCATCGCTCGCCAACGCCTTCAACCAGCTCTGCTTCAGCGCCACATCATCCGGCTTCGTCGCCGTCTCGGGAATGACAAAGTGTTTATTATACTTCTTCGCATACGCCTCGTAAAACCCACCATAAATGTTCCGGAAGTTGGCCGTCGTCTTGCTCGCATAGATGTCCATACCCACTATGTCGACGTACTCGGGCCCCGGCCACCACTCCTCGTACAAATCCAGGGTCTTGGCGTTGTTGGGACACCAGAACATCATGCACCCCTCAATGTCCTTGACGGCCGCGTAAACGGTTTGCCACGCTTTGATGAACTGCGTCGAGTTGCCGCGGTACGTACCCGGGCGAACGTACCAGTTCATCTCGTGCGCGAAGCGCAGCCAGACTTCGATGCCTTGGTCGGTGAATTGGCGGACGACGTTGGCGATGTCGGCCGCGATGGCGGGGGTGACCTCGTTAAAGGAGAGACCGTTGGGCATGACGGAGGCGATGAGGGCGGCGCCGCTGCCTTTGATCTCGTCGAGGTGGCGCAGGAGTTGGTGCCCGTCGAAGCCGGCGGGAGAGTTGATTTGCGAAAAGTAAGAGACTGTGGTGGCTTGGCGGCCGGTGGCCCGATTGATCGTAGTGATGTCATCGCCGTTCTCGACGTCGGGATTCCATCCCCAGTAGATGCCGTTGCGGCCGCGCATGCCGGAGTGGTAGGGCATGTCGATGATGGAACATGGTTGCTGGTCTGGGTCAGTTCTGGACGTCTCGTTTTTCCGGAGAAGTGTAGCGGAAATATCTCACCCTGGACCATAGCAATGGATTTGTGGGAGTTCTTGCGAGTGTCTCCTGACAGAGGACACTGAACAGCAATAACAACGGGAGATACATCTTGCCGGTTCGATGAATGTTGCACACTCCGAAGGGCTGGAGGAAGTCGCCAAAGACTCGAGCCTTTAATCGGCTAAGCAGCACATTGTTGTTCTCGGCGTTGAGAGAAATATAGAATCAAACGTGACCTCCAAATATTGAAGCGGTGGACGCCTGGAGGTTCAAGCAAAGGAAGCTGAAAACCCCATATCTCCACTAGATCCGCTGATCCGGATGTTCACCGATGTGGTGGAGATGAAGACGTGCCGATCCGCGCCCGATTCTGGAATATCGTCAGGCACTAGCAGGCTAGGATCGCCGACTAGCTCAAATTGCATGGCCGCTAACTGAAAGGATTGACCCACACTTATTACCGAAAGACCAGAAAGAGGCTGAATTCTACCCAGTCTCGGGGATGCGGTGTAATCTTCACACGTTGGTTTAAACATTCAAGCTCACGTTCGAGATGCCGCTCGAGTTACACTACCGGTAGCCCTTGCAGTGATCACAATGCACGTTAAAGTGCCGACAGCGCCGGAATGTCTTATCGCTGTTACAATGAGACTCGCACATGTCCGCAGTTTCTGTTCCAGAAAGGTTCCGTGCTTTGGGTATTTGTGAGGTTTGTTTCGGCGCCGTGACGGATGGAAGTCGATAGGCCAAATCCGGTTGTGTGATTGTCTATCAGCTGAAGTGGCTGAACCGTGTTTGTTTACTTGCCCCTGTCTAGGTACCGTTGAAGCAAAGCCACAGCGTCATAGCCGCGGGTTGAGTGTGAGGAGGGACATGGGATGTGCGATATGCACTCAATATCTGCACTGCGGAAGTTTTAATCTGTTAGCGGCCAGAAGTAGTCGTCATGTTCGAGAGTGGTTGCAGAATGCAAGCATCGTTCTGTTGTGTCGGTGTCACGTACTAGGTCAAAGGTCTCTATGATGCATCATCCAGAGTTTCCATCGGTCTAGATGTGGATTTTTGTGCCTTTGAATGGGCTGAACATCGGATTGCTGTTCTCTAGAAGCGAAGAATGGCATTTGCATTTTGCGACAGCGTGAATGCCTGGCTCTTCGGTGTCGTTGTCATCTCCAAGTCTGATATGGCCAGTGAGATGGTGAGGATGAAGGTCTCGAGATATCTGTGATGCTGACGGATTAGCAACTCGCTGTATTGAAAGCTTTTGGATATCAAGGCTGTACGCCCTCGACCGCTGCCACCATGTCCATCACTAATACTTTCACTCTCTTCATCGCACGCTGTTCATCAGAACCTACACAACCAGTACAGACCTTTCAGCAACAAATGCTGCCGTACCCCTCACAATGAGCGCCGATTCTACTGACAAGTCCACATCTTTCGGCGGCGGCTGCTGCTCGACGACCCGAGCCTGTTCCACCTCCAGCGGCAGCTCAATGATCTCTATGGGTACCATGGTGTCCAACTCGACTGGAACTGTCGGTGGGTCAGAGACGAGTCAAAGCTCGGCAGGTAGCAGTAGCTCGGAAAACAGTGGCGGTTCGGGGAGCGATAGTAGCTCTACCGGTAGCTCCAAGAAGTAGTGGGCGATTTTGCGGGAAGAATGAGATAAGGAGCATAGAATGGAAGGCTAGAGATGATAAGCGCACAAGGTCTGTAAAGCAATCTTTGCGGCTCAAGATGGTAGGAGCTGACGTGATGGCGAAAGCGTTGAGAGCCAGAAGAGGGGGAAACCTTCCGTTCCTCTGGTCAGGTAGCTGGCAGTGCCGCCTGCCTGTACTATACCATTGCACACACAAGAAGAAACACAGGGAAATCTGGGGGTCCGCCGAGTATCTCTTGCCAACAGAAATCACAATCGAATGTCGGTCGGTTTTCCTACCTGTAACGTAGAGGTATTGATTGACGCCTGTTAACGACAAGCGTTTGCCCTGAAAGTTAGCTAATCTGTTTACGCATGCCCTTGGCTTTCCATCCCTGTGACGGGCATCTGGTTGTCCGTTCTGACGTTCCTGAAGAGCAAAATGTTGATACCAGTATTTGGACCCTCTGTGATCCCTGAAAGTTTCAAAGATGGTCCAGGTGCGTGAAAACATTCATGTTGGTAATATACCAAACCATCATGAACGCTGGCAAATCTTCCGTCATCAGGAGACGACCCAAACTTTGCGTAACAAAGACGAAGCGCCCTCTGCTTCATGCATCGCACAAATACACCGTCAATGAAGCGGTGACGCACTTTAAAACGTGAACAACTCGACACTGGTCATGTGCGAGGTATAAAGCCCAACCCGCTGCGCGACTACGTCTACCGCTCCTGTTTCTCTCATCACCTAGAACAGCACAACTTCAGAACCAACCAACCAACCAACCATCAAATCCACAACTCACAAACATCCAGATATGTCCAGTTACTTCTCCTGCTGCGGCACCCGCTCCTCCTCGTCCGGTTCCAGTGCCGGTTCTGGGACCGGTTCAAGTTCCAACACCGGCTCTAGCTCCGGTACCGGTACCAGTACCGGTGGCAACACTGGCGGCACAACCGGTACTACCGGCGGTGGTTATACCTCCGGTAACTCAACAACCACGGTCCAGAATCCTTCCCCGTCCACGACCGCGGTATCTTCCGGCACGGACAGGTCATAGAGTGTTAGTAGTGCGGGGGCTACTGGTGGGAGTTCGTAGTCGAGGGGTGAATGAGTCCGCAGTGGTGTTGTCGGTGCTGATCCTTCCATGTTTGTAAGATGAAGACGTGGAAGCCGATGGTGTTTGCCTCGGAAGTTGGAAATTACTTGAGGGTTTGATGGAAGAAAGGAAACTGAAAAAGACGGTGTGGTAAAATTTGAGAGCTGGAAGTAATATTGTGGAAAATTTGTGTTGTAATAGCCATGATACGTGGAAATCGTGAATGCATGTGCTGCCCAAATAGTTGACAGTGGTGCTTGATGAGAGTCGAGTGATTGCCATGGCCAAGGAATTTGAAAGCACACGCCTCACTCAACTCCCCCCACTATGGGCGGCAGACATGACAAGGAATGGAATGCATAACCTCGAACGGTCAGTTTTTAGACAGGGTACCTAGTAGGGAATCAAACCTTTTCGGTGGGGAACTGCTTTCTTCGCGGTAACTGCTTCCTTCATCTCATATTCGTGCTTGTTTCCAGTCAGCGTCATGCCCTCCTCGAAATGAGGTGTTGTCTTTGATATCATTTACTGTCCAAAGCGTGGTGGATGATTTGACCGGGTCGTGGCAAAATGAGAGAGAGGAAGTGAGAGAAAGCAGAACCATGGGTTGGTTTTGACGTTTGCTCAAGTTGGGGACAAAGAATGTATCCAGCCATGAGACGACGAGCGTGCAGTCAGTCGTCATCGAGGCATTGATATTACCTTTCCGTCAACAACGCAATTGCATCAAACGCCAACGTCGTTTGCCTCCTCTCCTCAATGACACCTCGAGAGCGCCAATCCATTTGACTCGCTTCTTATGCCATGATGCCACTAGCAACCGGAAGTCACTCGAGACTGCCAAGCATGACTCCCATTTGGAGATGTTACTTGAATGGATGGTCGAGGTCGAGGCCACTTGGCGCTAACAAACCTGCCGACCAACACCGAAGACATCAACGACTGACCTTTGATGCCATCCCGTCCCAATCGTTTGCTCAACCCTCAACTCCTCCCACATTGCGACATCCTCAACGCTCGCTCGAAGCACGCAAAGAGGAAGTCCGACACTACTCACTCGAGTATTTAGTTTCCTCCAACTCCCGATACTCTTCACCATCCATCATCATCTCCACTTCCACCTTTCCACCCGTGCATCCAGACTACCACTGCTAGCGGCTCCCGTCTCACGTCCCCAAGCCACCACTACCATCTCCAAGCCACCCCAACCCCAAACTGCAAGCCCAACACCTGTTCAGACTCAACACAAGTTACTCAACAACCACCAAAATGCCCGCCACCACCCACCACAACAACGACCGCATCGTCAACTCCAACAACTCCAGTAACGTCGACGATACCACCACCACCAACGCCCCGAACGACAGCTCGCGCGGCCATCCCAAGCCCATTGGCCCTGTTAAGCCTCCGCCGACGAAGCCTACCCGTGAGCAAAGTGGTGGTGGTAACGGTGAGACTTTGGATATTTCGTGCCCTGGAGTGAAGAAGGAGTAGGCGGATGGCGCCAATCGCGCGAGGGAGAAAAACAGGTGGTGCGAAGGATGGAAAGGTTGACGGTGAGTGATGGTGTCAGCGGGGGATTGTGCTTGTGGTAGGAGAAGTGAAGAGGATACGTGAAGGTGGAAGATGGGTTGTTTGGACCTAAAGGGGTCGTGCAATGAAAGTGCTGGAAGTCCCTTGGAAGTGACAGCCAGGTTTGATGATGGTGGGAAACGACGGTGAGATGTATGGAAAAGGGGTTGCCTTTTACTCTGGCGGACGATTTGACACAAGATTGAGTTGGAAAATAGAGAAATCAAAGGCTTTGACTTGACTGAATTCACTACTCCCCGTTGTACTGTGGTAGTGGTGAGTAGGTAGCGTAGGTATGTCTCAAACATGCGTCCATTTCCGATGTCCCAAGATCCTAATTTCCTGACACCCAACGTTTGTGCAGCGCCAAGTTTTTGTCTCGTCTTGTCTTGTCTCATTCCTCGCCCAATCTCCCTTGATTTGCTGCTTTGTTGTTGTTTATTTTTGTTTTCTTTTGTTGCAGGGCAGCACTACGGCCATGCGCGTCTCTCGTAGCTCTCTCCTTCTCTTTTTCACTCGAGGAAGAAGCCGATTTCGGCCCTCGAAACACTCTCCCGGTTTGGTCATCACCGGGTCTCCCGTGGTGATACTTGATGCCCAGGAGAGAGTCGTAGGATCATGAGGTCGCGACGCGCGAAGCGGGAAAAAAGAAACAGATGAACGTCATAGACCAACCGGTTTTTTTAATGTGGTCGCTATGGTCGCCGCTGTTGAATAATGTTGATCCAATCTCGGTTGGTGTCGGTCAAATGTTGGATGAATTGAGGTCGAATTAACATTGACTCGGTGTTCGTTGTTCCCGGCAGACGACCTGTTAAGGAACCATGTCCTGACAATCTGTCTGTTGTTGCTGTTGCTGTTAGCACATTATGCTATACTAACTAAGCTGCATATTTGAAAACTCTCAAATTCGTTAGTAATTGTTAGGAACCCAAGACAAAGACTAGAGTGTCCAATAACCAAAGTCTCTGCCCTACAGCGCGGGCATGCAATGCAAGCACTGCGCCTCCCCCAGATCACCACTGCAGCTGCAGGGGCATCCTTTATCCATTCTCCCTCCAATTGTGCCCACACCACCCACTCACTGCAAGGTACCGGTAACTCCTCGCTGCACCACTTCCTTTTTCATCGCGAACGGTAACTCCCGCCCGCAATTGTGCTGTGAGCAACGAATTGTACCTGTCGATCTGCAACAGCCGATCTTCTACCAAAAAGACCAAAAAGACCACAAAAACGAAAATAAGCTTTCTACGATTACCCCGATAATCATGCAGATCAAAGAGCAAATCTGGAAATCAAGTCTAATTGCCATTTCAGTGTACACCTTTCCGGACCGACCTTTCCGCTGCCTTTGGACACACAATGGACATCATGCACTTTTGCCAAATCGCGAGAAAGGCTTTTCTGTTCACTTCCTTTGAGCTCACTCCTCTTGAGACCAAGGTCCCGACAATGCTACGGCCCGCTCACCCCCTCATTGTTGTTTATCTGCCTGTCCTCGCTGTAAGAAACAAACCCATAACAAGGTATCAAAACCCGCTATGAGCCTCATGATCAAACAAAGCCATCGACGACATTGCGGTCCCCACTTGACGTTAACGAACCCGAAGATATGGGAGATTTGGTGACATTTGGTAAGATTTGGGGGAAATTGCACCATGATCGTTAGCGCCAGCAATAGTAGCAGTACTAAGTCGTAGTGAAGCAAACATTCTCAAATTTGCTCCTCATTTCATTCCCGCACCATTGGGTGCCCGGATGACCTTGCCCCTACTCTCGTCAAAAAATGCACAACCACAATCGATTGCCGCAACCGAGGTCAGGTATGCAGGCATCACCAACACGAGTCACCCAAAAACAGTAACATAAAAATAGACTTGGAGGAGGGGAAGTAGGGGGAGGAAAGATTCAGATTCGGGGGGGTATATATCAACTCAGCAAGGGAAACCTTTTTTTTTTCGTTTCGCCAATCGCCAATCCATCCATCCTTTGTCATAAAACCTCCTCCTCCGCTTCTTCTCCAAAAGCAATGCCTCCTTCGAGCGTTGAAGAATCCCCGTTTCTTCCGTCCGTCCGTCCATCCACCCTTCCTTCAGCCTCTGGGTAGCCCCATTATCCGCTCTCTGGCTTACAATATATCATATTCATTCCATACTCATCAACAACGTGTATCCAAAAAACTCTGCTTCTCCCCAACAACTTCAAAAAGGAACACCATCCAAAGAAGAACAAAAATCGTTGGGTATCAAATCTCGCAGCAAAAGCGCAAGAGTTTGCGGTCACAAGGAACCGGCAATAGAAAGAGTGAAGAGGATTATAAGGGGCACAAGTGCCTCGAAAAAAGTCCAGCCAGCAAGAAAGAAAAGAACGCAAAGCAAAAGAAGAAGAAAAAAAAGACCATTACGCGCAAGTTCCAACCTGTATGTGTGTGTCCCCGTGTGTGTGTGTGTGTTCCCTTTCCCCGTCCAATGTGAAGTGAAGTAAAAGGGGAGGGGGTGGCCGGCCCTAAACACCGGCAGCGTTGTAGTGGAAAAAAAAATGATGCAGATGCATGAAACAAGAAGGGGTATCCAAGTCGGTAGTATTTGGGTCGTTGCATGGGTTCGTACGTGTTCGTTAACCGCAAGCGGTGAAAAAAAAAAAAAAAATTGTAAATATAAAAAGGGTTTTTGTTTCGGGGGAAAGGGAGGACACACCAGGGGGGGGGGACTCGACATAGGGAACTTGCGACAAAGGAAATGTGTGTGGTCTGGTCGGTTTTTTTCTTCTTCTTTTTTTCTTTTTGTTTTTGTTTCTTTGTGTGCTGGAATGAACGAATGAAAGTATTAAAATGTGCAAAGCTTATAAGCCAGTAGAGTTGTAAGTGGACTGTTCTCTGATCAGACAAAGGAACAGTCCCAACTCTAACGTGTGAAGGTGAAAAAGTATGAACATTGGTGTGTTTGTGAAAACCAAAAGCTGCTTTGTGTGGTGATGGACTCCGACGACGTGCGCCAGAGTCGAAAATGAGGCGGCGTTGCATGTTCCTCACGCCAGTAAAGGCTAGAAAGCATGCCAAACACGATGCAAAAGAGCTGAGGTGATGTTTTGAATCGAAGAGTTCGGGTGTTTGTGGCGA
The DNA here is from genome assembly GCA_009805215.1 of Neurospora discreta FGSC 8579. Taxonomy (NCBI): domain Eukaryota; kingdom Fungi; phylum Ascomycota; class Sordariomycetes; order Sordariales; family Sordariaceae; genus Neurospora; species Neurospora discreta. Next base: position 48,562 of record RANX01000056.1, on the reverse strand, counting down.
CGACGTGGTGCGGGTAGAGCGGATCGTGTTGTTTGTGTCCACATGTGACAATATGCTTCATCCGTCGGCCGCAGTGTCGCCGACGGAACTTGAAGAAGCTTCCTCCTCTCCTCCCCTAGTTCAGTGATCCAACCACATCGCGGTCCGCGACACCGCCACTCTATAGCATCACAGCAGCAACGGCACCGGCAACCACTGCGAAAGCAGCATGCGACAGACCACCCATGCCACCGGCAGCGGCGTTGGTCGAGTGGGTAGGCGCCACGCTCGCGGTGGCAACTGGGGCATCAGAAGTGGTGGTGATAGCGATGACAGGCGACAGCGTGGGTACGGAGAAGTGCGTGTTGGTAGTAGCAATGACGACGGTGCTGTTGCCGCGGATGGAGGTGATAGTGGACACCTGAGGATGCGTCAAAGTGACCGTCTTGGTGAGAGTGGCGGTGCTGGTCATGGTGGTGGTGGACAAGTTGGCGGAGGCCATGAGTGGGAGGGCGGCGAGGACCGCGAGGACGGAGGTGGTGAACTGCATTTTAGATCGATTCCGTTCTTTCTGACCTTTTTCTTCGTCTTCCTTGTTGCACAATTGATGCCGTCAAAGCTCTTTCAGATAGTTTCCCTTTTGCGCACGCGTGTCGGTACGTTTACAACGTATGGTGTGTATGAAAGTATCGGTGAGATGTCGTTTGTCTGTTGTTTGCGACGGGGATTGACGATTACGACACGACGATGATTCGTGACTCGTAAATAGATGTTGGTGTTGTGTTATTAAAGAATGACTGGCCTGAACACTTGAAGGGTATTCAAAGGGCGGAGAGATTATTTTGACTTGCTCTTGAAGAGGAGGACTTTGCCAACGAAGCCTGTGGGTGAGCAGATAAAGTAAGAAAGTGGAAAGAGGGGGGGGGGGGGGGGGGGGGGGGGGGGGGGGGGGGCAGCATGGGTTCAAGAGGAGAAAAAGAAATTGTCTGGATCCATGCCGAGTCTGGGGTTCGGCCTACACTTGTACTAGGCGACCGACTAGGTGCCGGTATGGGAATGGCGCGCATTGTTGCGAAATTGCCTTTTGTTGACGCCAAGGTACCTGGCCTTTTGGGGGCATCCACAAAGGGAAGGTCATGACAATCAATGCTTTCCAAAGAGAATCTGATTGGTCAGACACTAACAGACGGTCTGTTTCTTTGCAAGGTATTCGGTACCACCAAGACAGGCACCCTCACCGGCCAAGACGTTGCAAAAGACACCTCGCACGGGAGGTATCCGGCACCTCATTTCCAAGGGGAAAAGGATGAAGGAAATTGCGCTGTTCGTTAGTCTCTTTTCACTCTCTTGTTTCCCCAGAATTTTTTGATTTTCTCTTGTTTTCTGAGACGACCATGATCTGTGGGCAAGGGCGGTTTCGGGCCACTTGCCCGGTTTCGGGCCTACATCGTAGGTTGAATGGGGGAAGCGGGACCATTGAAACATACGATGCCGTCGGGCGAATGCCGCTATTTGCGCTTTGTCACGTTTACGCGAAAGGAGGGAATGCGGCAAATGTGGCCGTGCCATAGGCGGCGCTTCTTCGCATTCTTGACATAGGTGGTGAGAGTCTGGAGCGGGATATCCGGCTTCAATGTGCCAACTCGGGGGGGCATTTTGGCGACGGGAAACTGAACCTACCTTACTCAACTTGTTTGTGCTCATCGTTGATCCCACCTTGCGACACCACCATCCGACGGCATTAAGGCCCAGCGAATAATCACCGACCGAACCGCAATCCACTGGTGACGACGGCAGTGGCGTGAGTACAGTAGGTAGGTGGTTTGGGGGAGGGGGGGGGGAATCTTTCCGCCTCTAGAGTAGGGTACCCAGGCACGTGCCAGGGAACCACAAGGTGTAATTTGCGTAATTTGGTTCGGCGGCAGCGAGTTCCCGACTGTGATTTGTTGCGTGGATGTTCCTGGACTGGCGGCATGATGGCGGCGTGGGAATCGCTCGCTTCCCAGGTTCGCTTCGTTGCTGCCGTCCGGGCGAATTTTGATTGGCTCAAAGGGTACCTACCTGACCTGTAGGTAAAGGGACCGTGCAGCTGCCGCCAGTGAGAAAAGTCGGGAAACCGAAAGAGAGATGGTACCTGGCGCTAAGCCGGTTCCAGCTTTGCGCAATTCAACCCTCTCAAATTGAGTTTGGTCGGTGAAGAGGCTCTTTGTCACCAAAAGATCTCCTGCAGTGCTCATCATTACTCACATCGCCGACAATCTGCGACCGTTTGGGATAGGTAGGTAGAACCCCTGCTCTCCCATTCTCCCCCCCGGAACTATCATCCTCCACCACTACATATGTACATACATCTGATCCCTTAACGCATTCCCGGCACATCATCAGAAAATCTACCCCGTGAGATTGGTTCAGACAACCCTTGTTGCACACTTTTGCAATTGTACACATCCACATGGGAAAAAAAAGCTTGTTTGGGCATCCGTCATGTTGATCAATCACCGTCAGACTGACCCTCTCCCGATCACATTACGAACTCCATCTAGATCGTGGGGAGATATCTTGCGGTGAGCGGCAGAGGTAAGAAAAGGAGTCCCGTCATCGCCGGCGGGAAATGAGTGAACAACAGTCGATCGGGTACGCTCGCCTCAGCTTGCTTCATGTTTTGACGTGCTAGCGGTTGCTAGCGACCATGAGGCAATGGAGGCTGGATGGAGCCTGGAAAGAACCTGAAGCCTGTTGTTGTTGCAGCCTCGGAAAACGTGGGTATCACACAGCATCGTTGGTTGCAATGGAAGTCCGAAATCATAGAGACATATTCCTTTCTCCTTTTCTCCTTACTGTTGTTTCTGTGACACAAAGCAGTCAGGCAGGGCCTGTCTGCCCGTCCGCTGTAGCATCGTGACGGAGCTTCCAGTAACAACATTATCCGACAGTCTTCCATTCCCCATACGGACAGCTGCATGTTTTGACCATCATCAACGGTCACAAATCATATGGAAGAAACTGGACCTACAGGCAGCGTACCGTGATACGAGAAGACTTCAAGCATCAAGTACACTGCGGCAGAATGCAGCTGTTGGCAAGCCTTCGTTCTTTCTCGCGAAACAAAGCCACGACCACGATGCCGAAGCCCCTGTCTGTTATAGCCGACCCCGGTTCTTAGCTATGAACAGAACGGCCGAAACCGCCTCTATGGTAAAAAGTGCCGGGCCTGAAACAGAGGCCGGATAGAGCCGAATATGATAATGTAGGTGAAAAATAATCAGAAAATTGCGCAGCCATCGATCCTCATCGTCTTCAGAACCAAAGTCCACCGCAGCCAGTGCTGTAAATCCATAACTCCATATCCCAAATAAGTTGGATATCCTTTGTAGTAGAAACCCGACCTGAACTCCGCCAAAATTCCTTCCTAACCATACCCCATATCCTATTGTAGAAGCCCGTTCTCCCACTTCACGTCCGATTCCTCCTCTTCCTCAGGTCGCCCGCCACCGAATCCCCACCTCGACACAACTAACAGCTCTCACTCTCGCTTCACTCCCCTCTTCTTCCTCGCTCCCATCCTCCGCACCATCTTCTTCTTCTGTCCTAACAATATCATCCACCCCCCTCACTGTCCGCGTCCTCAACAACACCAGCAGATCCCGTTCCCTCGTGAAAAAACACCCCACCTCCACCGCTTTCTGGATCGCCCGCCCCGTCGCTACCAACACCACATCATCTAGCGCGTCTTCCACCGGCCCCAGCCCATTTCCGCCTTCTTTTGACCCACCCCCTCCTGTACTTGTCTCAAGAGCAGCTATCCTCGCCGTTAGGGGTAATCCTTTGGTAGATTGTTGTCGTGACATTGACGATCGAGACTCTAGTCCTTTGCGCACGCGTTTGACGAGCGACATGAATGGAGCGTTGGACGTGACTTTTATAATGAGCGTGTGGGGTGCGCGCGGTGGAGGGCGGTAGCCGTCGGTGTCGGTGGGTATTGTGGAAAGGGTTGAGGAGCGGGAGGTTTTGGAGGAGGAGGAGGAGAGTCGGTGGGAGAGAGGGGCAGGGAGAGGACGTTTTTGGATGCGGGAGCCTGAGGATCATAAGAGAATGGGTTAGTACTCGGTCAGGGTCATTGGAGAGGCATTTGGGAGAGAAGGCAAGGGAATGGGGGACGAAGCGAAAGGTGTAGGATACGCGTACCTTTGGGAAGAGGTGGCATCTTTTGGTCTGGCCGGTTAGGCAGCGGCTTGGGTGTTGTTGATGCCTCCATTGTAGATGACTGGGCTGAGGAGACTTTGCGCGACGCGATGCAAGAGTTTGAAGAGTTGGAAATGGAGAGCTGCCTGGATTGATGCGCCGGCTGTCTTTTTATGTTCGAATGGCTAAAGTTTTTGGCAAAGGCTGTGTATTTGAACCAAATGTATGTAGTTGTTGAACTGATGAGTCCGTGAGAGACACTATAAATGGGCGTTGTCGTCACAATTGTTGGCAAACAAGATGGCCAAACGGGTCTTTGATGGACAATTGCTGAATCAAGAAACAGTCAAGATTCAAGAGAGTGGGGTCACTTGCAACCCCAGATTGCCTTGCCACTTCACCGCCTACTGTATGCGGCTTAGCTTGCTTTTGCGGGCGCGCAGCTCTCCACTTGGCTCCATGCAACAAAGCTCCGTCATTGTCCCAATCGCTGTCAATGTCGTCGTCAACTTGGTCCAGCAAAACAACCGACGAACAGGCAGCAAGCAGCATCTTATCATCCAAGTATCATCCAGGCCTCGACACGCTACGCCTACCGATAATACTAATCAAACAATGGATGCCTGATTCAACTACACGCATCTCCAACAATACCCTGCCCGACCATAATCAACCATGTCTGTCGAGATCTGGCCACCTATTGCGCCCGATCAGCTCAAAACCGCCGTCGAGACATCCCAAGTAAGCAACCATCTTCTTCGTTCGAGCTTCAGTCTGCTTGCAACACCATGGCTGTAGACATTTGTGAAGGCTGGGAGCTAATTGACTCGCCCTTTGTGCGCCCTCCCCCTCGACAGAAACGCGAACTCGACTGGCTCGTCCAAGATCTTCGCGAAACCCTCACCAACCTCAAACATGGCCTCGAAGACTGCTATGCGCTGCTTGCCCCCGTCGACCCGGGAAGTACCTTGGTACTCAGCACACCACGAAACGAGATTGTCAAGGGCCACATAACACGAGTTGGCACACGGATAGTCAAAGGAGTTAGTCACTTTCACCACCAGCTTCTTCCCCTCCTCGCCAGATTCGACTAACAATGTCATGACCAGACCATCCACCTCCGCCTGCGCACTCTTCCCCAGCAAACACTCACCATCAACCCCGACCACCCAATCCACCTCGCGCCGCTCGTCACCTTACACACCCTCCTCACACACTCTCTCGACCTCATGACCATGACGCTCTCCTTCACGTACCCGACCGAGTCCGATTCACCGTCCGTCAAATCCCAATCACCATCGCCATCATCTCCCCAACTCTCCTCCGCCGCATTTCTCTCCTCCCAACTCCGTCTTCTCTCGCAATCCATCTCCGAATCCATTGCCATCCTGAAAGGCCCTCCGCTCGTAACAGCCGCCGATCCCTCCTGGACTACCCGATCCATCGCTTCTTCGCATTTTGATCCTCCCCTAACAGCCGCCACCGCGTCAAATCACAGTCTTGGAGCGACACCAATACCGCCAATCAGTTTCCATCTCAGTATCCAAGAAAGCAGCATAGTCCTTTGGTTACGGAGTCTCGAAGCGGCCGGCGCTCCTGTCGGGTTCGGGACCAAGCTCGCTTTCGCGATCGGTACCGCTCGCAGACTGGAGCACGATGAAGCAGATCGGGTGTTTGGCTTCTGTTGCGCTGGCGAGGGACATACGGGTCCTGGAGGGAGTCCGGGGAGTATGATGCCATCAAACGGCAGCAACAATACGACGAGGTCGACTACTATGCAGACAACAGCAGGAAACGGGGCGACCGGCCAAGCAGAAGTAGATGTCTACGTGCGAGAAAAAGTCCGGGTGGAGAGTGCTGATCCGAGTTTGCTGTCTCTTGCAGCGAAACTGACGGCTTTGGGACATACGCTGGGTTTAGCAAGGAGGAACCTGGCGGCGGTCATGGGAGAGGAGCTGGAGGATTAGAGGACCAGACAGCTGCTGTCCGCGAGAGGGAGTAGCAGTGAGACTTTTCTTGGGTCGGGGGGTATGGGAAGTGTTTATGCAAGTCGCTGGTGTTGTTGTTCGCATTGGTTGGAGTTGGATAGGACATTTTATACCAAGGGGTTCATGTGTTGTTTTCGGCATTGTTGTTCGTAGTCACAGTCTACAGTGGATCAGCAGGCGCTTCGTTTATCAGTAGTATGGTAGTTTCTCGAGAATGGGTACAAACACAAAAGTGATTTTTTCATAGATTCCAGACATGATCGCAATAACCGCCCAACTCGCTGACATACCTGACGTATCAAAACGCAGCATTTACAAAGAACTCCCTGATCATCCTCCATCTCCAATGATTCGTCCGCGTCTTCATTACTTGTCCTCATCAAGTCCCCAGCACATATCTCCTTGCAATCCCTCCCTTATTGACCCAATTCCCCGGCTGTCTACGCCACAGGACTCCAAGGCATCGGCACCAAAATCCGGCTCTTCATCGTCTGAATGAGCGGCACAGTCTTATGCACCGTCTCCGCCCACCCTTTGATCGCCCAACTCTCCTCCCTCTGCCTTCGTCGTTCTTCGAGGTCCGCAAATTGCCACAAGTGATGCACCTTATTCAAGTCACCAATCTGCACGAACCAAGCCCCTACCCCCTCCATCACTTCGCGGCGTGCCTTCAATCCTCGCCTCCAATGCGTCTCCCACTCCAACAAGTTACCCGGGTGCAAGGTATACGACCGCAACTCGAAAATACCGCCTAGTTGACGAGGCGGGGTGGTAGGCCAAAACGAGAACTCTTGCATTAGGGAGGTATGCCGCTTGGAAAGCAGGGGAGCGAGCTGCTTGGAGAAGGAGGCGTAGCCGTTGGAAGGTTGGGAACTAAGGGAGGAGAGAGAGGAGTGCAGGCCTGTGTAGCGCTGGTATTCCCAGATGTGGACTGTTTTTTTTTGGGGGGGGAGGGTTTTTCTGATTAGCATCATGAAGGGGAAAAAAAAAAAAAAAAAAAAAAAAAAAGGGAACACAACGCACCAAAAGTATCTACATCCCCCACCTCCCCCCGCCAACTGCCCACCAAATTCACTTTATTCTCCGGATCCTGCGCCCACTTGGGGTACCACTCGCCTACCAACCCCACGTACTCGTCCACGCACTCGGGCTTGACTTGGTCAAACGTGATGCTGTGCACGTACTTGCCGCGCGCGAGGACCTGGCTGAAACTCGCTTCGAGACGGGCGTCGAGTTCCCGGCCTTCTTTGGTGCCGTAGATTAAGTTGGTCAGGGGGCCGGCTTTGCGAGGGGGTTCGTGGGCGGCGGCTTCGGCGGCGGCGATTTGGGCTGCTTCTGTTTTTGGGGGAGGGGAAGGAGAAGTGTCAGAGGAGAAGCAATAAGTGGGAGAAGAGGAGGAAGAAGAGGAGGAAAGGAGGGATGGATGGATGGACGATCACGCACTGGCTTCCTGCTGGCGCTTTTGCTCGGCTAGCTGTTCCCGGAATAACTTTTGTTTGGCGTTGAAGGAGTCGACGGCGTTGGGCTTGATGTCGGCTAGAGAGGGGGTCTTGGAGAGGATCGTGGGCGTGGCTGAGAAGGACCGGACAGCGCCGCATGGGGGGCGCAGGGCGCGGAGGGCTCGTCGTGATAGCATTATTTCTAGTGCTGGGTTTTTTCTTTTTTCTGGTAGTTGGCCAAGGATGTTGTTTGTGTTGTCTGGAGAGAGTTCGAGTTCGACTGTTGTGGTTGCTGGTGGTGGCGGTGGTAAGTGGTGGTGGTGCTGGTCGAATGCGACAAGTGACGGTCGGTCGTATTCGTTACGTGCAAGTATACCTGGGCTTCGTATACTTGTATGATGTATTGCTACGTGAAATGCGACTGTTACGAAACAAAGAAAGGGGGCAACCTCGAGACTCCTGGAAATGGGTCGATATGGTCAATACGATGGTACGACCCAGTTGTGGTTGTGGTTTGATTCCCAGGTTGGACAGCGTCTCTCCAAAGAAAAGTGGCAGACCGGCTTTGTTGTTTGTTATGTTTCCTTTTTACTTCCTGGGAGGGTAGACAGCACTGTTAGCGTGCGGGGAAGCTTCCTTTCCTTTCTCTCCCGTCTCTTGGTACTACCAAAGACTGCAGCGGTGCGGTATTGCGAGCAACGATGCCTTCAGTCGCCGGGGTAGCAATTAGTCTTGCTGGTTCCCCGCAGTTTAACTGTCTTGGTCTCGCGGGAATTGGATGAGGTGTTGGTCTATGCTGGATGATGGATGTAAACAGGAAGAGGAGAAAGGGGGAGGTAGACTACCAAAGTGCGAAGGGAAGGGGGAACATCAACAGACAATCACTATTGTTTACGGGACAAAGACTTCAGATGGCTTCACTTTTGCTGTTCAATGATTCGTTCATCGTTAACTTCCCCGTCCTTAGGTTGTTGATCCTTCGCTCCGGCTGCTCTTCCTGTTTGCCCATGTTTCCAAAGTGTTTACATAACTTAATCAGACGACCAACACTGACATGCCCTGGAAGTGCCCTGAAGCAGATGCTGAAGCGAGCACTGACGAGACCAGGCAAAGAGGAGCTGCCCCTGTCCGGTTCGTTGTCCAGCAGGGTCCTCGAACTCCATCAATCGTAACTTGTCCACCAATTGAATCCATGTCTCCAAATCAGGCAGCTCCAGACGGGTCCATCCCCGCAAACGGGAGGGCGGGGTATGATGTCACGAAATGGACTCAGTCGTTTGTCGCTGACGGAGAAAGCTCTGCACGTGCCATCAGGCGTGACGTGAAGCACGTACCAACTTCCAGTTCTTGGTACGGCAATATGTAGACAACAGCATTTCCAAATCACGTGCGTCCATGTTCCTTTCGGGTACGTAGTGGAGGATCCTGATCTGGTCATTTACACCTTTCCCCTTTTAGACTAGACCAGACTCAACAATCGATTCACAGAGCTTGGAGCTTGGGCCTCTGAGCAATTATGGATACCTGACATGCCAGGCACCAACACTCATTCAATCGGCCGCGGACGGCAAGCTCACGAAAAACGCTCGCCTGGACAGAGCCGACCCTTCTTCCGTCACTCTTATACAAACCCACTCCCGGACTTCAACCCAGTTAGCCCGCAAACTACCGTCAACATGTCTTGGTTCGGCGTCACCCCCCTCAAGAAGTTCCCCGCCCCCGTCTGTATGTTGCCGTCCTTGAACTCCCTCTGTTCTGCCATGCCAAAGAATGTCTGCTAATGCCTCTGTGTTTTAAACAGTGGGGCCGATGGCTCCCTTCTTCGCTGCCGGTATGCTCCCCCTCCACGACCTTTTGATATCTGCCGATTCGATCGCCGAACGTACCGACGACATGTCCGACTGTGACGATTCATACACGCGACGACAAGGATAGATCTTGGGAAGAAGAAGCAAAGAACTGACACATCGCAGGTCTGGTCATCGCCTACGGTATCAACTCCCTTCAGGGCGCTCTCATGCAGTGTACGTCGCGAGCTTTTCTACATGTCCCGTCCCGGTACCCCCGACTGACGCAAAGAACCATAGCCGATGAGTGGAAGAACGACCCCCGCAACATCTACGCCAAGAACAAGGCCGCCACCCACTAAGCGATTCCTTCAAAAGAAAGAAGAGACGGTGTGATGATGCAATAGACGACACGAACAAGACAGCTTCTGGCAGACCCTAGACCTATCGAGAACCCCAATTACTTTTCCAACGGACTGTTGTTTCTATCATCAGCAGGAACAAACTGGCGCCAGTGTATTATAATGGGAGGAACATGAAGTGACGTGTGTGTGTCGCATGTTGGATGTTGTCGTGGTTGAATGCAGCCGTGATATGCGCCCATCTTCGATTCGAACTACACCAAGAATGATGCGCTAAAAGGGCAAAGAAGAGAGAAGAGTCAATATGGAGAGACGATGGACGATAAGGCGAACCCGACACAATGGCACAGCAAGTGCGTGCAAGATCCGACAATGCGATGCCACCCATATTTCGATCCATTGACCATTTGGGGACAAATTCCACATGTTTCACCACCAGCGATTGCCAGCAGACGCGCTTCGGCGTGTCGGATTCGCATTCACGTCATTTGCCCCATTGATATGGATGTGTTCTCACTGGCATAGAGAAATCACCCATTCACGGCCCAGGTTGAGTGATCGCTTTGTGTCGCAAGGATACCTGGGAATAAACAGAGGTTACATCCTTTTGTTTCTCTGCGGGTTGGGCATGTTTAGTTTGCGTTCTGAAATTACTTGCATTTACGTTGAGAGGTGAGTGAATCGCAGGCTGGTTGAGGTCTGATTGATTGGCTTGCTTAACTTGAGGCAACGACGTCATATATGCATTTTTAGTTAGTCCTTGTGAAGAGACCGACAAAAATGAACGAACAAACAACAGCTTCGTTAGAAATCTTATAACCGTCATACATACGTGGTGTTGTTCTGTGATGCTGGTGACAGTCGTTGTTCTTATCTTGCACCCCTGATTTCTAATCTTACGAGGCTCCGGAGTCCAGACGGGGGCGTAGTGAGCTCAGCCGAAAATCCGCCGATTTCCAAGTCGCTTCGACTCGGACACAACTCATTCTCTTCACCTTTCTCACATGTTCCGCGTCCTCATCCGCACTCCCGCCAGATCATTTCGGATTCTGTGCACCGAACTAACCCCAAGATCAATTTCAATCAGCAGCGTATTCAGATTCACTCCCAACATCAAAATGGCCGACAGCGCGCAATCAACCCCCGTTGAGTCATCGGCATCGACGCCGGCACCCAATGCCAGTGCCAATGCCAATGTGCCCGCCCGGCAAACCAACAAGAAGCAAAACAACACGAAGCAGAACAAACCTCCCCATCCCAATGCCGCCAACGCGAAGCCGAAGCCAGTCAAGAGGGAAGTTAAGGTATTGATGCTTCATGGTACGTTCACGACAACATTTTCCGGTTGCACGGACATTTCATCCAATTGCCCCTCCATCACGCCGACCCCGCGCCCGTCTATCTCACCGAGTGGGCTGACCTCACTCACCTCACTCACTGTGCTCACCTTACACAATTCCTCACCACCTCCATTATCACCACCACCATGCCGTTCATAACCTCAGTGCCCAAGCCCTTTGACCGCAATCCCCCCCCTCTTCAACCTTCCCGCGAAAATCCAAACTAACAAACCCAAAACAGGCTACACCCAATCCGGCCCCCTCTTCCGCGCCAAAACCCGCGCCCTGGAGAAACTCCTCATCAAGGCCCTTTCCCCCTTAAACCTCGTGCCAACCCTCATCTACCCCACCGCTCCCAACCGCCTCTCGCTCTCCGACATACCCGGCTACGAACCCTCCACTTCCGACGCTGGCCCGGGCGGGGACAAGGAACTATCCGATAGCTGGGCTTGGTTCCGTCGGGAGGAAGCCACCTGGAACTACAAGCTGATCAACGAAGGGTTTGAGCGATTGGCGGAGACGATGCGGGGGGTCAACCTGGAAGGGAGGGAGGTGGTCGACGGGCTGGTGACTGACCCACTGGACGGGGAGACGGAAGAAAGGAAAGAAATGAAAGGCGTCGTTCGGAGCGAGGTAATCGATGGCGTCATTGGGTTTAGTCAAGGCGGCGCAATGGCGGCCATGTTGACTGCTGCCATGGAACAGGTTGAGCCAGGAAGCCAGCCGCGGCCCGTCCTGACGCCGGACCATGAAGGGTGGGTGAAGCAGATCCGCGAGGCGAATAAAGGACAGCCGCTCAAGTTTTGCGTGAGCTATAGTGGCTTCTTTGCGCTGCCGCCCGAGTTGGGGTGGTTGTGGGAGCCGAAAGTCAAGACGCCGACGATGCATGTTTTGGGCAGTTTGGATACGGTGGTGGAGGAGAGTCGGTCACGGAGACTGATTGAGGCTTGCGAGGAACCGGTGGTGGTGGTGCATCCGGGAGGACATTATGTCCCCGTGAGCAAGGAGTGGGTGGCGCCGTTGGTGGGGTTTATTAGGGGGTGTTTGGAGAAGCAGCAGAAGACGGCGGTGGTGGATGGGGAGAAGAAGGTGGAGGAAGGCGGCGTTTGAGGTGTGAATGCCCTGGGTATACAGGTATGTTGAACTTGCGGACAAGGTATAGATGATTAGACACAGAGACCGAAAAGATACCTAGACCAAAATTCTCTCGTTGTTTGTCCAGTTTTCAGAATTCACGATCGTATCTAATAAGTAAGTTGAGTCATTTCCCATCCGCTGCTATCATACAAACTCACCACTTTCACAGCCACCCCTCAGCCAGCCAGCCAACATACTTACCCTCTCCAGCCTACATCGACCGCAAATTGTGACTAGTCTCCACCACACTCTTGGGCGGAATCTCATTCATATCCGCCGCCATATCCGGCTCCCACTCCTCCTCGTTTTCATGATGTGCCTTCCAATGATGACCGCCCCGCGGTCCCTTGGGCAACGGCTTTCTGCGATTCAATTCCAGCTCGTCCTCGTCCCCATAAATGTTGCGCTGCGCCGCTTTTCTGCCGTACTCCAAAATGTCCTGGTCATGATGACGGGGCTTTCCCTCGGTGTTCTCGTAGCCGTGCGCCCGCACCTGGTCGGGCGGCAACAGGTCCGGCCGCGAGTGGTCATAGGTCTCGTCAATGAGCTCTTTGGGATCCAGGCCCCAGCCTTTGACAATGTCTTCGTCGATGCGGCCGGGCGAGTGTTGGTAGATGTGCGCGGTTTTGTCTTCGGGACCGCCGACGCCTTCGTAGACGTGGCCGTGCAGTAAGCTAGTTTGTCAGTGATTAGCCTTTTTTTTTTTTTTTTTCTTTTTTTTCTTTCTTTTCTTTGCTCGCTTTGCTCGATATGGAAGTGGTTGGTGTTGATCAGATGGGAAGGATGAGAAGGGGGAAAAAAATAAAATAAAAAAAAGAGGAGAAAAAGATACTTACTGCCCCTTATCATCCCGATCGCCGCCCTCAGGCTCCGGAATCTTCTTGTCCCATGATCGGTTGGTGCAAAGGTCCTCGCCGTACTTGATCTCGGTATCGGGAAACTTCTTGGTCGCCTCTAGGTCGTTGATGCCGGGCGCTTCGTCCTCGATGCCGGCGGGTCGGTGGCCTGTCTTGGCGTACCACGAGTTGAGGTCGCGCTCGGCTTCCTCGGCGAGGGCGATGAGGTCTTTCTGCTCCTGGGTTTTGTGTTGGGATGAAGACATCCTGGGTATGGTGTTTTGCTTGAAGAGGTGTTTGGCGTGGTGGTTTCTTTCACTCGTTTGTGTCTTAGTCCTTTAAGAGTTCGTCTCTTTTGTCACTTTTTTTTCTCTCCCTTCGTTGGCTTTATTATTAGTTTGTTCGTGTCTGTTTACAAAATCGAAAGAAGTAGGCCAAGTACGGTCGAGCCTTTGAGGTATATTCCTTACAGGAAGCTCCTCACTCAGGCAGGTTCATGCTCATGTCAAAGCGTCGTTCACGTCATTGCTTGTCGAGAGAAACAACTTGATTGATCAATGGACACTCGACTTGACTTGATTGCCCCTCCACACTTGTCAGTCCGATACGTCCCATTGTGGCCAGAATATTCTTTCTTGTGGCCAGAATATTCTTTCTTGTTTGGGCAGGGAGTCGTGAGCTGATACAACGAACCTTCTTTCTGTCCGAACTGGGGGAGCGTATAAGTGGTTGCAGATGGAAGTTGTAACCCCACCAAGTCTTAACGTCATCATGACCGTCCCGGAGCACAGCACCAGCAATGAGAAGAGGTACTTGACTTTCTTTAGAATCAATAACGGTCTTGATGCATCTAGAAGTGTCGATAAGTTAGTCATTAGTCTCTGGAAACCGTATCTGGTCGTCGCCCGCGATGTTTCGGGAGAGTGTCTTTTTCCTCTCTTCTAGTCGTCTGTTAGTGATCGTTAGTGTGCCAGCGCAAACCCCTCCCCACTTCAACTGCAACACCTCTCAACTTCAATGATGTTATTGACCTTTCTTTTTTCCCTCCATTAACTTTTCACATCTCGATCTCGAATTGATGCTCATCTATCTATGAAGTGACGCACCAACATCCTTCCATTTGCTTTCCGACATCCGACCACGGTCGCAGCGCCAAAACTGAACCTCACCTCAGGCTTCACGACCAAGACATCATTCCGCCATCTCACCCTCCTGCATCGCCTTATCAGGGGTTAACGCACCCTTCTGACCCTTCCTTGTCTGCTAGAGGTACCTTTAGGCGACAAATGTCCCCCATCAAGCAACCATCCATCAAATCAGCCCTGTACCTTCCTGTCCCTCTCACAGCGTCAACAACTTGCGGTAACAAACCACTGGCATTTCAATCCTCGGCTAACGCACCTTGACCGATGCCCATTGTACAACCCCGCCAATGTATTATATAACACGCACATTCATTTTCTCGGCCGAGAGAATGACCACGGTCCATCACCGACTACCTAACTAAAGCACGCTTCAAACAGACCCCTGGGAAGGATGTTGTGTTGCCGTGTTTCCGTGTTGAAAAAGACTCCTCTAAACCAGCAAATGAAGTCACCTTTGCTAAAATTTTGTATTCGAAAGCAGTCCATTGCGCCCAGGTCCTATCCTAGATCCCATCTTTGATCCTATCCTGAGGTATCCAAAGGTATTCTTGGTGTTTCTTGCCAAGGCCAAAACAAACAAAGAGCTAAAGAGTAGCGTCAAAAGTACACGTGGAGTAATATGACAAAGAAGAAGTCCGAACCATACCTCATGAGCGACATCCTTTGATAATCCAGGTAGGTACCCAAGAAGAAAGAACCTCGAAGCGTACATCCATGTAAACCTCAATCATCCTCTCTCTTCAGTGCAGATGTTGACTTCCCTCCGTTGCCCCTTCCTTTTCCTTTCCCGCGCTTTAACAACATCCATAGGTATCTTATTATACCTTCCTTGTGCCAACGTCTGTCTGTCTGTCTCTCTGTCCATCTGCACTTACCCTTTGAAAACACAACCAATGGAAAAAAAAAAAAAAAAAACCCAAGAACTCACAAAGCCATAACCTCATGCCACCTCCCCCATCTATCTTCATACCTAGTACTACTACTATCACTACTATCTTCATCGACATTGCCAAGCAACTCAGGGTTATGGTGAAAGTTAGAAGCATCAGGACCGCCCGGGCCGCTGCCATGACCGCTTCCACCACCACCACCCCCACCACCAGCACCAGCACCAGCACTGAAACTTCCACTCCCACTTCCACTGGCAGCGGCACTATCCAGATGCAGCTCCAGGTCCAAGTCTTGCTCCAGCAATACAGCATGTGCCCTCTCGAACTGATGACCATGATGGAATCCATCAAACTCAAACCGTGCTTGTTCGTCCGTTGGCAACAAAGGCAGAGACAGAGGCAGAGGCAGAGGCAGATTCTCTTCGTCACCCACCACAAGCCCCGCTCTGTCCCTGCCACTGCCATGATGAACATCTTGTTGTCGTTGTCGTTGTTGACTCGTCACCGGGACAGAACGAGGTATCGGAACGGAACGAGGTATGGGAACAGGTAGTCGACCAACCCTGGCATCGTTAAACCCATGAACACCTCCAAGAGGAGGAGCGTAGAATGACCGACGACCACCTCCACCATCAGCCGCAGTCCCTAGAGGTAAAGATGGAGGTAGCGGTACTAAACTCCCCACTGACCCAGCTTCTGACGCCTCTGACACCCCATATGGCGGCGGCGGCGGCACGTCCACGCCGGCAACAGGGACAGGAACATGGACATGGACACTCATGCTCCTCGACCCTGACCCTCCATGTCCTCTCCCACTTCCCATGTGCAGACCAGCCAGACCAGGGGCAGCTGCAGCAGTCATTGACATCCCTATCGCACTCCCTACGGCACTCCCCGCCATCGGCATCGGCATGGCCTGCATTTCCCGCCCCTGCGCCAGTTCCCGCGGCGGTATCAATATGCCCCTCGCCCTCTCCATCTCCATCTCTCGCTCTCTATCCCTCAATAACCCCCTAATCTCCTCCGCCTCCTCCCACTTCCCCATATTCCTCAAATACGCCTCTATTTTGCGGGACGTTTGCACCCAGAATTGGTCTCTCCCTCTTGTTGTCGTCGCTGACGATCGCAATCCTATGCCCATCCCCGCTGCAACGGCCATGGAACCTACGGGTCCTACAGGTCCTATGGTCATTCCCAAGCCTAGACCTGTGCATAAGCCTCGCCCCAAGCCTATGCCCATACCACTGATACCCGTGCCCATGCTCATGCCGATGCCGAAGGGAAGTTGCTGTTGGCTGTTATCAGATAGCGCAGCACCAGGAATCCCGCCGCCGTTCATGACCAGGATCTTTCGGCGCAGTGCAACGGCGGTAGAAACTTCCCCTTCGTGATCGGCAATGGAAGCCAGGAAGTGGTGCGCGGAGAAGAAGAGGTAGCGATCGAGGTATTCCCAGTGTTGCATGGGGATTGGATGTCCTTGTCCTTGTCCTTGTCCCAAGTAACCTGGGGCGATATCGCGCCATTCGTGCGGTGGTCTGGGTGCACTGGTTACCATGTTGCTGTTGCCGCCGCTACCAACACTTCCCGCTCCCGCTCCGGCCCCAACCACACCCCCACGGTTCCCATTTCTAACGCGATACTTCTCCTCCAACCTTTCCACCAACCCCCCCAACATCCCTCTTGCTCTTTGTCCTGCACCTATCCCTCCTTGTCCTCCTTGTACTGTCCCCGACTGACTAGCCCCAGGCCCAACAACAACCCCCGCATCAAAGAGCGGCAGGTACATCCTCCCCAATAACCCTTCCAACTCCAAGATCCGCTCCGTCGTCTTGCCCTCCCCCCACCTTTCCATCTCCCGCCTCACCAACCCGCCAAAGTCACTGACCAGGTTCTTGACAATGGCATGTTCCGGGTCCATCAAGATCACGTACCCCCTCTTGAGGTGGATAGTCACATGGTCCGTCTCCCCCCGCAGCTGACGACACGTGTTGATCCACAGTTTCCAGGCGCGCGTGATGAAAAGCTGGAGCGATGCAAAATCAGAGGTGGCGACGAGGTGGTGCAATGACGAAGAGATTTGGTGTAAGGGGTGGGAGGTGCAGCCTGCTTGGGCGTATTTGAGCGTGGTGAGGTGGTGAAGGAAACGGGTGTAGATGGGGAGGATGTCGTGCGGGGCTTGGTGATGATGGGATTGTGACGATGACGGAGGAGGTGGTTTGGTGTTGGAGGAAGTCGGAGAGGAGGAGGAGGGGGCGTTGTGGAGGATGAGGAGCTGGGGAACAGCGAGACAACAGTCCCAGATGGCGTGGATGTCGCCTTCGTCGGCCGAGGTGATGGCTTCTTCGATTTGGAGGAAGGCGTGCCGTAGGAGAATGCCGCCTTTGATTGTTCCTTGGGGATTGTTGCCTCGGAGATGGCGAATCGCTAGAGCGATGTTTTGCAGAATCGAGTTCGAAGACATGGCGGCGTGGTCTTCATCGTTGATTTCATCGCTCGCGTTATGCAGTCGCAGTCTCGGACTATCCATCTTCCACGGAGTCTCTCTTTCGGGATCGGCCCAGCGGGCAATGTAAGAGGCGTAAGCCAGTAGAGTCGACTCGACCAAGTAAGTGGGCTCGCTCTGGAAGTAAAGGCGTATCATCTGGGCTGGTTGCGAGATGGAACTCGACTGGCATCCTGGCTTCGACACATGCCCGTCGCTGCTATGGCTACCTGAGCCCGAGGAGGCCACCCCTTTTCTTCGCATGGATCGAGACTTGGTCGGCTTCGTCGCGTTGGTGTTGCCGGACTTGTTGTACTTTGCCCATCGCCATTTGGCGAATTGACCTTTGTACATCCTCGCCCTAGTTCAGAGGTAAGAGTCAGTCAGCTGTCCCCCAACACTCCACAAGAAAGAAGCCTACGTTGCCTTGAACCGATGAGTCGACAGCATCATCTCCACCACATCATTCAGTATAAAGTTCTTATTCATATACAAATCGTAGATGATATCCTTCTTTGCCTCCCAATCAGCCGGGCAGGTCGGTACCAGTGGCCTCTCAGGCAAGGTGTTGTTGGTAGGAGTCGCCCTGGCAACCGTCTGTCCCTGTTGTTGCTGTTCTGTCGACGGATTCGCAACATGATGGTGATTTTGACTGTGATGGCTAGAGGTTGAGATCAAGGAATGATGGGAGTTTGAATGCGACGAGGAGCTCTCGTCTGATCCTGAAGAGCTATCAGTGTCACTTGAATGACCGCTGACGCTTTCAGGACTCAGGGGATCGTTGAAGTTGAAAAGTTCAGATTGAGTCGAAGACGAAGAAATGACTTGTGACGCGCTCATGATAGCATCTTTTGACGGCAGTGGCGATACAAATATCTGCCAAGCGCCTGTGAGGTCGCCGATCTGGAGTTAACGAGTCAGTGGATACTAGTCGTAGATCCGAAAGTGAGTGGTGAGTTTTCGGCGAGTCTGTATGCGGTAAAGTCGTCAAGTCAGGTTGTTGTACGGATGTGGTTAGATGGAGCTGAGAAGAGGATGGAAGAGTTCAAAGGAGGGATAACTACCACAGGAGGAGTGAGTGGCCAGAGACCATTCAAGGATTCCGGCCAATGCCATGGATAGTCATTATTGACACTCCCGCATGTCCTAACTTGCAGTGAACGCCCTGCCCACCGAACAGAGCCCCAGACCGAATGATGGCTACTCCTTTGACGCCCATGCCTGCCGCTTCCCTATCCGTCTTCAGCGTATCCATGGTTTTGCCCGTCTTAGCCGTTAAGTCGCCTGGGTACAGTGCCAATTTCCTCACTGCTCACCCTGTCCCGTCGACCAAATTTCCTAGGTCGTGCCCGTTCAACCACTCGCTCAGTTCCTTCCCAGTCCTCATGTCCAGCCCCGCTTCACCTCGCTTCCGGTTCGACCCTTTAATCATTCCCTTTGCTATTTGCGTTACCCCAAGCCCGCTGTGCCACAGTCGTACAATCCTCTAGCGTGTTCCAGCATCCAGAACCTTCACACAGATTGACAGAAGGAGGGAGAGATGGCACTTACGGAACATGGTGTCTTTGCCCCGCACTTTCCCTGGCTGTTCTGTTCTGAGAGGAGAAATGGGCACTGCGCTTCCTAACCAGGCTGATTGAGGTATCGACTAGCCGAATCTGCTCGTTGTGTGACACAGTCATCGGAAGAGTTGGAGGCCGACAGTGCTGGTGTGTCGGAACGGGGGTATGATAGCGTAGCTCGATTTGTTGCTCATGGCGCCCTGATGACTTTGCGCTAACATGAACCGCGGCAATCGTAGGGATACCTATCAATGATGCCAAACGAAGCCTTGGAATGAGTGAACGCCCACAACCCTACGAACAAAGCAAACATGAGCATCTCCAAGACGTAGTACCCGTCGATAGCCCGTCTGTAAAGGCTCCTTGTGAGATACCCCGGGGTAAGTTAAACGGAGGGTGCCCGCGCCCGTAAGGCACCTCAAGAACCAGTAAGTAGCTCAGCACCCCCCTGCTTTCGTGCGGGTGGCTCTCAACTCAGCAGTTCGTGGCGGTCCATGTGTGTGGATGTGCCACCTGGGCATCGGCTACCGACTGTCGAGCTGTGATAATCATTGCGGTATCCTAGCCATCGCTGTACCGTGAGATACCACAGTCACCACACCCACATCCCGTGTTGATCTTCTATCACAACTGACCAGCCAACTCTTGAGCGTCGAAGGGGAACACGTTCTGTCGCGCCAGTTGGAAGCTTCATTAAGACACAAACTCCGGTCCCTTGGTTAGGATCGGATGGCGTACTGCAGAATGGATGTTCAGGTATGATGAGATTTCGTTCCACGTAGCCGTAAGGGAGTAGTAAATCCCAGTCCCTGTCCAGTCATCCGTCTAGTGCACGCCACCACGACCACAACACTAGGCCACGAGGTGTCAAAGAAGTCGGTCAATGTTGATCAACAGAACCATTGCTGGGGCTTCCATGCCACCATCACATCCCTGGCGAGTGTAGCCTGTTGCCTGTAGACGAGTGAGGGTAGATTCTGGAGACCAACTAGTCACTCACACTCAAACTTTGGAGCACAAAGCGTGCTGATACAGCAGTTCTTCGTATGCACCCAATACCTAATTCGTGAAACCGCATTGCAACATCGTGCAACTCGGCATGGGGAAGCATTGGCTGATGGCTGATGCAATCTGTGTATCGTCTAGCCGCACTGTGGATTCCTCTTGTCTTGTGAGACATGATAGTGCACTTGGTGGAACGCTGGAGAGCCGCGAAATTGCGCCATTCGGGCGTTGCTCTTGAAGCCCTAGCTTCTTTGGGAGTTGAAGTGTTTTCCCATGGTCGGAAAGGTCATGCTGGTTGTGGGACAGAAGCCGGAAGCGAGAAGGCAATGAGTCGACCGGAAGTTTGGGAGAAAGATTGGTTGGAATGGGAAGAGTGGACAAGATGATGTGATGATGAAGAACGTGGATGACGGCCAGTTCCACGGCCGAGTGGTTCTTGTTGCCCGGTTGCTCATGAGTGTCATCGTCTTATCTGAAGTAGTGCAGATAAGCTGTTCAAGGTAATCGCATTTGACACTTCGACGTCCTATCATGCTCATTCTTGTCAGTGTTAATGGGGTCAAAAGAGAACTCACTGGTATATAACACATCACAACCTCCCGCCTGAGTGTCAAAGAATTTCATAAAAGTACCAAAACAGTGAAAGAATCTATGTGGGAAAGGTAGTATAAGTACAGTTCAAAGATGACCTACAATGTCCGTGTCATAGCGTGACTCCAAAGATCGAATCCAGATGCCCTGATACAGTCCATCGTCCTAGCCAGATGTCTCTTCCTTAGTCTCCTTTCTTGATGAATCACTCCCGCGACGCTCACCCCTAGTAGTGAAATAAGGCAAGAGTGTTTGCAAACGTTGCCAGATTCTGGTTCCAGCCCGCCAAATCCTTGCCGTCTCTCGTTATCATACTGACACTACCGACCGTGTTCAAGTTGTAGACCTGGACCCGCGGATCCGCAGCCTCGGCGCCAGATTCTCTTGTCTTGTTCCGATGGGACGGCGGCCTGCGGCTCATGACAAACCTTCCTGTCTTTCCGCTTTCAACATCTCTGGGAGGAACGCTGGTGCTGAAGCCAGAGCCAAGGTTTAGGGGTCCCGCCCAGAAGATTCTTGCCTGGCAGTTCTCACCAGAGTGAAGAGTGCTGCAGTTGACGTTGTAGTTGTTGAAGAAGCTGTAGAGGCCGGCGCCGAAGATGATCACGTTTTTGGATCCAAGGATGCGGAGACCCCATGCCATTTCACATTGTGGATTACCTCCCAGGGTGAGAGAACCATCCGAGTTTTGCGTCGTGTTGGCGCCGTACTGGACGCTTTGGCAGTCAGTGTGGAAATCGGGATCTGCAAGAGCCGTGTCAATTCTGGTGAAGGGAAACGGAGCAGGCGGGTTGGGCTGGTAGTAAGGCGTCTCAGTCTGTGCTTGACCCATGAAGACGTCGGTCGCATTGAGCAGCTGGTACTGATAGAGTGTGTGGTGTTCACTGGCGGTGCCTACAAGCCAGACACGTTCACCTTCAATCAAGACACCACGTCCAGCAAAGATGCTGATCTGGGTGTTGTTGAAGTCTTCGATGTCGTGGTCGGCAACCCAGAACCAGTTGTTCTCCATGTAGATATTCCCAGCCTTCTTGGTGACGTGGAAGCTCAACCATGCTGTGATGCACTGTTCATCAGCGTGGACAAGGGCGTTGGGGCTTTTGGGGCAGTCAGTGAGTTGCAGGTTAGATCCTGCAAAGCCACCGATACGTGTGTGGACGTCCCACAGACCAGAAGGGGGCAGTTCGGCGAGGGTGGAGCTTGAACCAGCTGGAGGATTGAGGTTGTATTATATCAAGACAGCACCTGCTGTGCCTCCCTGGGTAGACACAATGATGTCGCTGAGTTCCACGTAGCCGGCCTCTCCCATAGTTCCAATCTGAAGCACTGGCTGCGGGTCGTTGATGTCCGAGAATTTGGGACCCGCACCAAGGATAACCGCCGCCATAGCTTCTCCCACAGCTCGAACTCCTCCAGGAATATGAACAGTATCCGTGACTTTGTAGTATCCCGCGTCGAGGTACGCTACGGATCCGGGTGTAAGACCAGCCGTCTGGAAGAGGTGGTTCAGGGCTGCGGTATCATCGCTAACCCCATCCCCAACAGCACCGTAGGATCGGGCGGAGAGGAAGGCCCAAGTCGGGTAAGCTTCGTACTGAGGCTTGGAGCGTTCATAGAATTTGCCGTCTTGCTTGAGGGCAGTGGGCTGGGGGAAGTAAGCCTGATCGCGGTCCTCGTACTCGCGTGGTCCGTTGGGGGTGTATGTGTTGCCCTGGCACGTGTTAGTACTTTGAAGAGTGTATAGTAGCCCAACAACCTACCCGTGCGTAACCTGCGTCATGAACCAGGCCCGCAGGATTGCCCAGGAGAAGAGGGCCATCCGGACCTTGAAGAACGATGGGGACATTAATGTAGTCCACATTCTCAAAGATAAGAGAGCCTGTCGAGTTGAGGCTGGTGGCCCCACGAAAGGTAGTCATGGCTGTCTGGACGTTCACGAACCTGCTGTCCAAAAGGGTGACGGAGCCAACGGCGTTGCTGGACATGTTGATGCCGACCTCGCAATCGTACACGTTGAGGGACTTGTACGTCCAACCCCAGTTCCACAGCTGCATGATGGCTGTCTGGGAGCCGTAGAAGGTGAGGTTGCGCATTGTGTACTGCTGATTGCCGAACTGGGCGCCCTGCTTGCCGCCGTAGAAGACCAGGTCTGCCAACATGCCGCCACTCCCTTCCTCCATGAAGATGCCGGTGTGGTCATCCTCGGGTCGGGAGGATAGCTTGAAGACGCAGTTCTGGATGGAAGTAGCCTGGGATGAGGGCCAATGGAGGCCAGCAACGGTACCCGGGACATCGGTGGTGTCAAAGATGAGGTTACGGATTTGACGAAAGAAGACATTGGTGGCTCTGAACTGAAGGGCTGTGCAAACGTTGCTGTCAGTAAGGGGGAAACAGAAGGGACTGATGGGACTGATACCATGGGGAGAGACTCACTGCCGCTGTTCAGGTACGGGTCCGAGTCGATCAAGCCAATGCCGCCGTAGGAGTGGAAGTCGGGGCTGCCCTTGATGACAGGCATCGAGGTGGGATCGCCAATGATCTGGGTGTAGTAGTAGTTGATGATGTTGGTAGTGACGAGGTAGGTGCCGGCAGGGAAGTAGACGACAGCAGGGGTAGTGGTGGTTCCGTTGCAGAAGGGACCGCCGCCGCAACGGTTGCCGGAGCTGATGGCACTGTTGATGGCGATGGTGTCGTCGGTGACTCCGTCTCCTTTGGCGCCAAAGTCCTTGACATTACGGAAGACTTTGTAGGATTTATCGGGGTTGAAGGAGGCTACGCCCTGGTGCTGGATCTCCTCCAACCAGTAGGCCGCACTGGCGACGGAAGCCAAAGCAGCGAGCACGATAGCCTTGAGCCGCATCTTGGCGGGATCGGATGTTCGTTAAGAATGTGGTCTTGGACTAGGCACTCTGTGGACAGCAAAGGGAGTCGAAGAGAAGAGCGAGTCGTAAATGGTAAAGATACGATGCGTGAGCGAAGGCAAAGGAGAGCGGAATGCTAGATTTACTAGTAGGGAAGGGAAAGATCAAGAGCCCACAAGATTCTGGGTGTAGATCAGCGACCAAAGCACCGTATTTCATGAAGAGGTTTCAGGATTGAGTGGAGGAGGACGGCAGGAGAAGGATAATTTCAGCAAAGGATCGATTGCAGTGAAATGAAGTGAAGTGAAGTGAGTGTGAAGAGGGAGGCCTCGTCAAGTCTGGTTGGTCAGTGGCCAATTGGCCGATGCCCGCCGTCTAATTGCTCTTTCCATCTTCAATCCGTTGTGGTCGATGGTCGGTGGGGGGGTTGGCATCGAGTTTGGTGGGCTGCGTGCCTTCCTCCTTCAGTCTAGGCCCGTCGACTCACCACTCAGCAAAAGCGCTACACGTGATGGTGCCATCTGAGACTGAGTGTTCAATCCGCACCCTTACCTAGGTAGGTAGAGGTAGGTAGGGGCGTCATCCCGCCATCCACTGAAGGAAAAGGATCAAACACAGCATGGCGCCCCCTTCAAACTGCTATCGCACATTTCAGTTAGTGTAACTTCAACCCCAAGGCATTGTACATTGACCTTCCAAAACGGCTCGCCTTGGGTAAGAAGAGCTATGGCCAGACTCTATGCCTCTCGACGATACGATACCATGGACGACAATCAACTCCATTTTTGAGATAGTGATGGCCACGAAGCATTGTAGTTGTCGCAAGGTTTGAACATGATGTAACACCGGTCGAAACGGGTGCTCATCACAGGGAATGCGCAAGTGCGTGTTGTTCCATGGCGATATGGCAGAGTGTCGGTTGACGTCGAAGGTTGAAGACAACTGAAGGCCGATGCATTGACGTTGGGTGCTTACGTAACGCTGAATGATTAGGTAGTGTTCTTAACAGATCAGTCTACAATCTGCAGCAACAAAGTGTTAAACACCACCTGCAGCAGCCCATTGTCTCCCACACCACACCAATGACGGCGCACCCACTTTCAACGACATGCCATTTTTCTCAAGGCTTCGATGCAACGACATTGGCACAACCCCAACCCGGCAATGGCTCAAAACCCCTTGTTAGACACATTGACGCTCCAGTGGCCGTCACCAATGCCCTCATTTCCTTCCTAGCCCCCCACAGCCGCAAATGAAGTCTGTTGCTCGGCCAGTTCGCCTCAGCGGAGTGCGCACCTGATCTTCTCCTCGTCTCTTGCTGAGCCCTTCCTGTCGCGCACAATCATGGCTTTTTCCTGATTCTGTTCCTGTGATTGACCAGCACCTCGGCTGGGTAGCCTAGCCTAGAGCGTCGAACTTCTTTGTTCAGTCCAGCCGATTTTCCCCGCTCCCTGCGCTTGTCTAGACCCAACAAAGACAGCAGGCGCTGTTAAAGAGCACATCATAACATGCCCCCAGCAACAAACATCCGCTTCAATTCCGTGCGGCATCCCTTTACCAACGCCCGCTCCCCTTCATCAATTTATATCACCATGGCTTCAAGCACCGGCGTTTCAAACGCGGCTCATCAGTCAGAATCGGCTAGGGCGGCCTCTGCAAACATCTCAGCCCTTTTCATCACTGCGAGCCCCAGCAACATGTCGCCCAACACCCCTACCACCACATGGCTGAGGATATGGTCGCGTCGGGGCCAGGATGAGGATGACCATCTTGCGGATGGATGCGTCGTGATGTAAGACTGATCATGAAGGGTTCATGTGTCCGTTGCGTTGGCATCCGTCTCGCCCCTAGGACCCCTCGTCTTACGACATATATCTCTGCTGCTTGCTCCTCGGAAGGGTCCTCTTGGGTATTACATCTCAATTTCCCACATCGCTGGTTTCATTACTACTGCTGGCTGCTCCGACTTATACGGTCTCCATACACACAATGCGTCTCGCTCCTTCTCTTCTCGTTGCGATTCGTGTAGCCGTCGCAGAGGTTACCAAGGCTACCCCCAGCCCCAACATCACTGCTGCTCCTACGGTCTCAAACAACCTCCTCAACACCGGCACATCCGCAAAACCCTCGCTATTCACCACCATCTCGCGGAGGAGAAAGGCGAATATGCCAAACATAGATGCAAGGTGTATGAGTACAGGCTCAAGGAGCTGGAGAGCAGTGCTGGATCTGCTGTGCCGTTGCTCGGCAGTCACTGGGGAATGGCAGCAGTGGCTGCAATCACCATGTAGTTTGGAGACATTCACTATTGTTACCAGACAAACCACTTGGGTTTGCCGCTAGTAGCATGCATGAGGAAAGAGAGGGCCGGATTGGCTTGGATGAGGATCGTATGAGGTCGAAGGATGCTGAGCCGGAAGATCGGGAACGCCACTATTTATTTAACCACCATTGATTTAAACTTTTTTAGTGCAGCCAAGGGACTCCACATGTTAGTGTACTGGCCTGAAGATCCCGTTATCAGAGTCTAGCGTATCATGCTGCAGTACGTGTCAGGCCCAGACCTTTTGCCAACCCGTGTCCACTGGGAAGGAGGCTTAGCTACCCCAAATCCCTGCAAAATCTCTCGGCCTTCCATACCGCCGGAGTTTCCTCCATCGAGCGTTTTTTCTTGTTGTTGTGATAGCTTCTTGATCTCATGACGCTTGAGGAAGGATCCTTCCATGCATATTAATTGTTCACATTTCTTCTTTCACATCCGTGACGCAACCATCAATCTTGCAATTCTCATCAATCAGGAAACCCTGCAACCACCTATTCTCATGCACGACGACAGCCAGTACGGACAATTACCACTCCGATACCTAATCAACCACCATCAACCCCTTCCAAACATCAATCCCCCAACCCTCAACATGCGCCTCATACGTCTCATCGCCCTCGGCTTCCTGGGTCTAACAACCGCATCCGTCATCAACCCTCAAGCCCGCTTCATTTCAGTGACTCTGCCGAATAACAGAATAAGCAATTCCACCGCATCACTCCAGCCCAGCACACTGCCGTCTGATTCACCCGTGATAAGCCACTCATCACCACCTTCTCCTGCTGCTGTCGTCAACGCAGTCGACGGAGACATTGACATGTCTGATTTTGACGAAGAAGACGAAAACGAAAATACCCAACACCACGGCGGCCACGGTGGAGGCCACGGTGGTCATGGCAGAGGGCACAGTCGAGGTGCTAGTGGCCACGGGAGTGCAAGTGGTGGCGCCGATGGGAGTCGTGGAGGAGGTGGTGCTGCTGTGGGTGCGGGTGGATCTGCTAATGCGAAGAAGAGTGATGGCGGCAGGTTGAGGATTGAGGTGCTTGGCCTTGTTGTGGTGGCGATGATGGGGATGGGGGCTGTATTGGGTTGATGGGTTCATGGGATGGGATACTTTGTTGTGGTGGGCAGCGACCATAGCTCTGTGATCACACCTTGAACCCTCTTACCCATGCGCACCCTCCCACTCTCAGCTTCGGTATCCATCTCCCGTCTCCAACGATACGTATAAACCCATAAAACCCACGGTCACATCGATACCCATTATACACTCCCTAGCCCAGCACTTATATCAACAAATCACCACAACCAACAAAACTCGAACAGACACAACCTGTAACTGTTTTGGCAATCGCCCTCCTGGGTTCATCCACTGCTTTATCTTTTATCATCCTCCACCACCACAGGCAACTCCCTGCTGAACCATTTCAGACGCCGTCGTCGCAATCTCGCTGCTGAGAGTCCGGAATCCGTCACGGTAGCGGATCTCGTGGAGAGGCCACGGTGGGGAGAGCACAAGCGGAGGAGGAGCGGCGGCAGGGGTGGCTAGGTCTGGAGGTGAAAAGAGGGGTGATGGGGCTAGGTTGAGGCCTGAAATGGGGAAGTTTGGGGTTGTACCGTTTGGTGTGCATGATGGTGGTGAGGGCTGGGGTTAATGGGTTCGCGGGGTCGGCTGGATGGGTCGCTGATGAGTTCATGGGTTGAAGGAAACCTGCATTTAATGGGAGTCCCTTGAGCAGGGTTTCTGACTATTCGAATAATGAGTTTAATGAAGGGAATAATGTGGGTGGTGGGCCTAACTCACTCGCTATAACGGAATTGTTGCTGGTGAGTGCCTTCGACGAAAGGAGAACATAAATAGTAATTGATGGGCTATGATCAGGTAATGTATGTTCTAAATCATTAACGAGAAGGAGGAGGAAGATATGGCCTCACAAAGGATAAATATACAAAAAAGAGACGGGGGCCCGTATCGGGTTCGAACCGATGTCTTCCTGCGGCACGTATGCAGACGGGGAACTTCTCCGCCGGGAATGTTACCATTACACCAACGGGCTCAAAATGTTGTTGAAAGATTCCCGTCAAAAGAAACATATGTACCCTAGAGGGGTCAAGACTTGGGATGACGCCGGGTAGGCGGTAGGGCGCCTGACTTTGGAGGAGGTTAAGGCGGCAGGCTGCAGTGGCGGGTAGATGAGGTAGCGACAGCGGAAGAGAGCGACGGAACTCCCTGTGAACCTGCCCGCTTCCCAAGAAAATCCAGGGTCCCTGCATGGGAGAACCACAGTGAACGTCTTGTTGCTTCTACAGGGCGGTAATGCTCCATGAGCAAAAGGGCGACAAGAGTAGACTGCGCTAAGGCGCCCAATTCTGCCTCAGTCGGGGAGTACATCTTCTTGTAGGACCATGATTCGACCCCAAAGCCTGACTTCGACTCGAATCCGCGGGGCATGGAAGCAGCAGCGGGAGCGGGAGCTCTTTCTTCAGCACCCGAACTGTTGCTGGCCCAAGGATTGCGGACCACAACCCCATATCCCCCCATGGCGCCGTCGGAGATGTGATTAGGGACAAGCTACTCGATCCGTCACAACAGATTGTAATCTGAGGCACACCATTCACCCAGAATGAAGAAGTACACGTCCTTAATGTTGTAATCTTGGCTTGGCCCGGGTTTTCCAGAATGCATGTGCCTGGAAAAGGGCGTGTCTCCTGCTTCCACAGAGCAATGCGGTCATCATGTATAGGCGTGGGAGAGCGCGGGGACCTTGCGCGAGGCTCGTTGGGGTCGGGTCGGGCAGGAGGTTGGGGAGGCCTCTCTTCCTCATCGTCTGTGTCGCCAGTCAGATCAATGATGATCGGAGCGGGACGGGGCGTGGCCCTCCCTCCCTCATCATCAGTGTCTCCTGTGAGATGGATAGTTCCACCGAGAATTATAGGAACTTCTGGCGAAGCTTCTGTGGAGGCCTGTTCCTGGCGAGCCTGCGCCCGATCAAGGCCTGAAGGCATGGCTTTTCCTACTACTGCAACCGAAACTAGAGCGGCTGCGCCCAGCAGGAGAGGCATTTCACCTGCAGCCGGAAGAGAAATGGTGGGCTTAGCAGGCTCGACAATGTTGGCGGCAGGTACCAGCGGAGAAATTTCGGCCTCTACATCTCCTTCAGCTTGGGCCAAAGGGTGCGGAAAACCAGGAGTAACCCTGCGCAAAGTAGGACGAGCTTAAGCCTCTACTTTGCCATTGCCATCACTTTCGAGGTCGACAAGAAGCTTGTTTGCTTCTGCCTCACTGCCCAATACATGGTCGATATTCCTATCCTCGAATCCTCGGCCTCTTGTCTTCTTACCCGCCGAGTTCGGGGGATGAGTTTAGAGGTAATCTCATCAGAGCAAGTATCTAGGTAAGTAACTCCCTAGGCATTTGGCAAGGCGCAAAGCGCGTTTTTCCCCTCACCGCGGGCAAGTGTCTGGTGGATGTAAACGCAAACTGCCTCTAGGTAGGTAGTCAAAAATAAGGTTAAGCATGGCGTATCCAAGCAAAATCGGTATGGCTCCGGAAAACATAGCATCTTTGGAGCCTTGCATGAGTGTCGACTGTAGCTGAGAAATCACACATCAAACCCCAGCTCTTGATGGTACATATTACTGTGTTGACATTAAGAACGTGACTCCAATCTATACATCGCACTCACAAGAGGCAACATTCTTACACATGCTTCTGGACTACTCCTTTGGCCCATTTTCATCGGATACTTCTACGCTGGTCAGCCTATGCAGATAACCAACTTTGAGGTCCGTTGACACATGTCGTCAAATAGACCACCGTTTATGCCTCGTACCCTCGTATCTGCTTTTTGGTAGCTTCATTTAGCTTGTCCATAATGCTATCCTCAATGTCGAGGGGATCACTGCGCTGCGACCACTCAGTCTTCTCCAGTTCCGGCCACTCTTTCCACGCGCTGGCGGCAGCATCGGCAATGGAAGGACCGAGAGAGCTGCATCGAGGACTCCAAGCAAGCGTGACCTGGCACCCATGGTCCTGCAGATAATGCGATTGCCAGATGATAGTTTGGACTAGGGGGTTGGAAAGCTTATTCCAGAGTGTCAACTTGGCACCTGGTGGACCAGTGACAACGCCTCGCATGACCCTCTCTATAGCGCATCTTGAATCCGAAAAAATGGTCATGTCCGACGTTGGTGGTTGATGTTCGTGACTCAGTTGGATCATTGTCTCAAGAGCCTGGGAGATTGCGGCAAGTTCTAGCTGGGGGACAGAAAAGGCCTTCTTGACCCCAAAACACAGGATGGTAAAGTCCACTAGTCGAGAAGGGCCTTCGTAGATTTCCCCTTCTTCCTCAAGGACATAGTCATTGTCAACACCCTGTTGGTATGCCTTGACACTCGGATGCTCAAGGAACCGAATAGGGTTTTCGTCTCGAGAGACGAACTGAACCGTGTCATCAAATGGGTTTCTGAAGGCGACCCTATAGCCTCCAATAGTCCAACCATGTTCCGGCCTTGAACTTGAGCTTCCGTTCTTAATTGATCCGTCCCCGAAGAATTTCAAATGCGGGACACCATTGTTAAACAAAGAGGTTTGGGATGCCATATGCGCGATACGGGCAGCTGTTGCCCTGTCTCGGTCAATCGTTATGGATCCCGCAAATGAACGTCTTTCGTCCTTCCAAAGGGCAATTCTCGGATCTTGGGAAGGCGTGGTAGACTTTGGCGACCTTGCTCTTATGGCCAAAAGCTGCGCAATGGAACTATTGATTTTGGAATCTGCTGTGCCAACAGCGTCTCGGTCAGTGAACTTGAAGGCCTCCGTGCTAGGATCAGCGGGAATAGATAAGGGCGCTTCTGAGGTCAGCTCCACAAGCTCCACGGAAGCCATAATCGTCTCTTGAGCCGCTGGGTCATGAACACGAGGGTCGTAAAACAGGCCATCCGCCACATTGTATGGGACAATCGCACTGGTAGCAGCCTGGGTTTCGTTATGAAGAATCAACTCCTTATAGGTTTCGATCTCAACCATTAGCTCCATCTGGGCACGTTTGTTGATACTAGTTTTCGAGGAGGAGTTGCTTGATATATCGTGGTTTTTGGGAGCTGGGCCGGGGACCTTCACGCGATTAATGGCCGCCTCATCTTCGACCGTTGCTTTTTCATCCTGCTCTCCCATCTCTTGAAGCTCCAAGTGGGTTTGAGGAAAATCCTCATTATTCTCCTCTTGAGAAAGACCGAATGATGGATCGTGATTGTTGTGCGCGAGAACGACAGGCTTCGGCTCGTCTATGATGTTGATCGCTCGAAGTTCTGGGTCCTCATCCGCTTCCTCTTCTACGCACAGCTCCTCCTTCACTCTTAACTCTTGGTGGTCTCTCGCCTCTTCCTGGTGTTTCGTTATGTCTTCTTGCTGTGGCTCATCGGCCTTATTTCCTTGTCCGTGTTTCGCCTTCGTTTCGTCATTTTGGTCGATACGCGCTCGTTTGCTGACGCCGGGTTCCGGCGAAGAGCTCTCCGACGGAGCTGCTCGCTTCGTACCTGCCATCGACATTCGGGCGTGGCAAGAACTTGGATGCTAAGAGAGACATTGTTAGCCTGTAGTGAGACTCGAGGGTATCACTGGCTGGGGCTCTAGGGGTAGTTGAGCGGCCATTATGTCCCTCTGCTTCGCATCATTATCCTGAAGTATCTGAATGGTGACCTAAACAGGATGAACGGTGTCCATGCAGGAAGAGATGAGATTGAGGATTAAATAATCGATGAGAACCGAAAGGGTCGAGGGGATAAGGAATGGGAGAAGAAGAGAAGGTGAAGGAACGGATTCTCAAGCCTTAGTGTCTTGATCGCTATCCGCCGTGGCGCATGACATACCCGGGAAGAAGAATCGCAATTGACGTCCGCCCACCGCCTATTGACTATTAGCTGAACAAACGACCGTGTACGGTTGAAGAGCCCAGTAAGTGCTCCAGAAATTTGGCTAAGCAAAACGAGAATGAGAACGACTGGAGACGAAATTGTGGATGCTCGAAGCGGATCGGGAGAAGCTTGGCACAATGTGGTGATATGTTTGTCTCGAGGAGTACTGAGGATGGACGATAGCCAGAGGTTTGTCTGCGGGGCACGATAATACGAGAGTTGACGGGTGAAGGCAGTGATGGGTGCAGGAACCACGACAGAGGGAGAAGGACAAGATTGAGAAGTGGAAGAGCTCCAGCAGAGGCTCGCCACCTGCACATTATGCCCGCGTCCCGGCCTTGGCACTGCCGTAACTGACCTGACAGGGAAAAGGTTCGAAGAAAAAGGCATCATGGAAGGATAAGGTTTGCAGTTGTCTCAGGTCGGATGAACATGGCCGACTGAGTTCTCGGACCTCCTGTCTGGGCTGTCATATACACTTATATGCTGACATTCCTCCATCTAGATTTCTCTTCCTCTTTGTTCAACGTTTCGCTGATTCTCCCTTTACCCAGCACGTTCTAGCGCGATTTCGCTCCTCGGAGCTCGACTAATCTTGCTCACATGCATTCTCCACCCAAGTCTTTCCTTCTCCCTCTTCTTCCCAAAGCAAGTCCTCCAGCTGCTCTTCTGGTTCTCAGTGGGTGACATCGTCAGTCCACTGGTGCAGCGTCTCCAAAATCCCATATCGCTCTTCAGCAGGCAAGTCTAACTGGCAGAAGCTTTTCTCCCAAAACTTCCACGAGAGGCTGCCGCATCAGCCAGAGCTGGGCCCAAAGCGCAGAAACGAGGGTGCCAACGGATTTCAAGCGAGCAGCCGCGATCGTACCGGTAGTGAGACTGCCACACAATGGCTGGCACTAGCGGGTTGGTGGACCTGCAGAAGAGACTTCCTTCGTCACTGTCCAGGGGGAGGATTCCATAATCGAGTCGCTCAACGGCTTGTGCAGAATCTGTGAAGACACTTATCTTCATAGACTCCGGCTGATGCTCGTCTTGTAGCTTTATACCTACCTCCAAAGACTGCGAGACTGCGGCTAGCTGGACATGGGGAACAGAAAGAATTTTGGTAGCGAATTCGAGGATGGTAAAGTCAGTCACTTGAGCGAAACCACCTTGATCCTCACCTTCTCTTGTGGCTCAGAGCTGAAGCCCTGTTGGTGCTCTCGAATGGTTGCCTCCTTGACAAAAGCGCGCTGGATCAGTTTGCGAAACAAAAGGGGTTGTGCCGAGGAATGGATCACGGAAGGCTACTCTATAACCTCCTTTAATCCACCCTTGCCCCCTTGAGTCCTTGATAGAGCCATCACAGAACAGAGAGAGCTAGGGAACTCCCTCGATCTCAAACGGCCCACATGATGCCAAGGCCACGGGAACAGCTATCTCTGAATATATTCCTGGAAGATCTCACCTGCGAAGACGCGATCCTCCTGTTGCCAGAGAACGGTGCGAGGGCCGGAGTAGGAAGTACCTGAGTCGTATTCACCTGTAATTTGCAAGGCAGGGTCTAGCCCGTGAAGAAAATGAGCGTCACCCCATTCCCAACTTACAACACCCATCTCTTTATCATGATTTTCCTCTTTATCTTTGTCAACTTCAGTTCTGTCATGGTCGTATGGTTCATCGTCTTCGGTTAGGGTTGTCTCGCTGTTCGTTTCGCAGGTTTCGCGGTCCGTTCTGGAGGTTTCCCTTTCTCGTGCAAGAGGATGGCGTTGGGGTATGGACGCCCTGGAAGAAAGTTTCGCTGTGGGATTTATTTCTGGCTCGGAATCAGAACTCGAGGCAATTTTCAGAGGGGCTTCTCCCAGACTCTTCGATGGTCTTTCATCAGTACTTTTCCCTTCAAACCGAGGCCGCTTCTCGGTATGGTTATGAGGGGAAGAAGGAGTAGGATCTGTGCGATCGCGCTTCGTTGTTCACATAGTACCTATTAAGAAGTCCCCCATGAAACCTGTCAGCATTGACTACTGACACATCATCGATAGATGAAAAATTCGATACTTTCAATAAACAAAACCAGTACAAGAACCAGCCCGGTGCGTTTGAGAATCATCAAGATGACCTTCCATGTCCTCTGACACTTACCAGGCGCGTCGTATAGGGAATTGCAGAGCTGGGGTAACTTACGTTGTAAACCCAACTGACTCCTGGCCCCTTTGCCAGGTACGGTATCTGGATGGAGTGTTGCCTATGGCTGTAGTATGACGGGGCGAGCACTTCGTCTCTCTTACGTGCCCGAAGACAGCTCTGTGAAAGGTTTCGCGCGAGGATGAAGGCGCCTTGACGTCTGGGACAAAAAAAAAGCGGCTTTGGTGTTTTTGAGGCAACAGATGAAGGATGATGAGGCAAAGACGAATAAGGGTCGGGACAAAAAGAGAGGTAGGATTGTGCAGCCGGGAAAAAGAGATGGAAGAAGCAATGTGGGCAGGTTGAAGTGTGCGACAAGCCACCATGCAATAGTGCAATGGCCTAGTGCAGGCCGCTTCAGTGGTTGTCACCAACAGCCGGGATCCACATGCACATGTGAAAAGTCCTGCAGGATGTGTAAGCGATAGTGTAGTCCACTAAGTTCAGTATGTACAACGCGGATACACTAACAGACTTGCATTGCATCCGCGTAAGAAACGAGGTTATATTCACAACGGTTTCCGTTGACAGCATGGCCAGTAATTTAAACAAGGAACCAAGGAAACGAAGCCACGCTCTGGCTGAGAACTAGGCTTTATAGCAGCTATGCATCCCTCCACAATAGCGATCAAGTAGAGACCATGACACAATACTTCATCGTGAGGAAAGCAGTGCAGGAAGGCAGCCCGCTGTCCCAGTCGCGATAGGTCGGCACCGGGTGCATCCAACAACTTGATGTTGTAAAACTCGTGGTTTCTGGTGGTAATAGCCTTCTGATAAGTCTGTGTTCATCGAGGTAGGTCTGGCGTACATCATTAAATACCTTGACCGTGGACCAAAATAAAGGTTGTAGATAAAATCGTGATGCATACCTGCTGGGCGGGTTAGAAATCGCAATTCGCAGCTGAACCAGCGTCCGGCCCAGGGAAAGGAGAAGGAAAAAAAAAACTATGTTGTCGAAGGTGCTAATGGCATAAAATGAAAGATGAAGAAAATCAAGAAAAAGAAGCAAAAAGCTCAGTCCGATAAGACTCGGAATCGAACTCGCAATGAGTCGACTCTAACGAGCCAAATGGCACCTACGAAAACACCACGCATTTTCTGGACCCAGCGCACTACCACGTAGGCTACTGAACCGTAGTGGAAGGTCTATACTTTGGTGCTTATATGGTCCTAGTAGGTCATGCCGTTGGAAGGGTAGGGCACATGGAACGAACATGCACCGTAGTGGGGCTCGCTCCTTCCACCTTCATTTGATCACATTTCTCCTGACCTCTGATCTTGAGAAATTGCCAGAGTTACTACTGTACTGGTTACGGCACACCATCCAGGCATTCTGGGTACCCTGCTGTAGAGGTACTCAGCAGTAGGTCGTTCCCGATACTGGCACGCTACCATGAAAACACGCCATTATGCCTCTCTTCTTCACACAAGATGATGTGGGACATTGTCAACCCGTTCTTTACTCGCACTACATGGACCTTGCTACCTGCTGACTCACTCTCGCTGTCGTTCCTTCACCTTCATACGCCTCCATGGCCTTGAGGCAGGCTGCTCGCCAGAATCGTTTTGCTTTCTAGGTCGATCAAGGTGGGAAAGATATGTTTAATCAGCATGTCTTTCATCAATACCACGCAGGGTCCACACACTGACTTATCCGACGTTCAGAACTTCCAAACTTAAACAACTGGAGCAGTGCCGCGCCCAAGTCTGGCGGTTTCGACCAAGAAGAGGAAAATTTTCCAAGTTCAATCGCTGCCATTCCTCTGAAAGGATTTGGGAGAACCTACATGGAATATACAAGGGGGTGAGGGGAAGTGCGATCATTCCATCTTCGAGATGTGTTCATATCTTTCATCATCTCCTGCAACGGAATTACTGATTCCGTAGATCGCAGAGGACAGTCGTACCTTTGAGGCTTGGGAGTGCTTTGTTTATCATCAGTCTGTATGTTTGTGTTGCTCAATGATTCTTCTTATGGCCCCAATTGCTTGTCTGTGTCCATATTCGTGATACCTTTCTTTCAGTCAGGCAACCGTTTATCCTGCCATATCAGGCCGACGAGCGCTTGGCTTCCGGTTTAATGATTTATTGCTTCATTCACTCCGTGCGCTCCTTGGTTTGGACGAAATTGACGGACTTTTTACAGATTGCGTAGTTGCCGTTGATCTGCGACTTCCATTCGCACTCCCCCTAAGTCCCATCAATGCCCATAATTGCCTGTCAGCCTTTTTACATGGCGGGAATTCTCCATCAGGGATTGCTCCATCGCAGGGGCTTCCACTTCAGTGGGAGAGAGAGGCGAACTCAAGGGTGCATCTTTCTGCGCGGTTGGAACCTTACGGGTTCAGAGGTTTCTACCCGGGCCGCCGGTTCCGACCCCCTTCTCATCCACCCAACGGGGGCCTCACACGTCATTTCTAGGCACCATCTCGTCCACCCTTTACTAGTGATCTTCCCCACGGGCCGTAACTGCGTCCCCTCCAGCTCCCGTCTTGACTTTTCCCCTGTCTGTTCATATCTTTGCGCTTCCAACTCAAGCGATCCAGTCCCTCCCCACAGCCGCGCCAAGCTGTTCAATCTGAGCCACACAATTTCCAATCCAAAGATCACGTCTAACATCATGGATACATCTTCATCGGAGAGCGTCATTCCTGTTACGCGCAACAATGACGAAGAAGGCCCCGCGATGCCAAAGAAAGATCCGCCTGCCGCCGAGCTGCAAGTAGCCCGCGACATGTTCCTCCTCGCCCAGACCCCCAGCGCGACAACCAGGGGTGGTACCCAATTACCCCTGCGAAGGTCTCCCTCGCCTGTCGCAGACCATCGGATCTCCCAGTGGAAAAATGAAAAGCGCGCTTTCAAAGGAACCATCACGCGAATAACTAAGGATCCGGGTGCCATTAAGGTGGCTCGAGTTGCGCAAAAATCTGCGCTGATGTTGGGCGGACAGCCTCAGTTCGTTATGTTCTGCGACGGATCAAGCGGGTTCAAATCGGGCCAAGAGGCTACAAAAGATGGAGGGTACGCCGTGGTGTTTCGTGATCCGTACGACGCCAACATAGCAGCCACTGCAAGCGCCTCTGAATCGGCCACGACCACATTCATAGGCCCTCGACAAGAAGATGGCATTACTATTGGCGATTTTACCATCCGACACTGGTTATCTCACCGAACTTTTGGTAACAGCCATACCGAGATCGCTGCTCTTTCCCAAGCACTGGAAGAAGTTACCAAGCGTATTGATCAGCACCAGCCGGACAAGTCGATCGTCAAGATCTTCACCGATTTCGATGGATCCCTATCACGACTGCAGAAGGGCATCCTCACTTTTGAGACCACAACTGCTGCCAACAGCCTCAAGCGCAAGCGCAACCTTACCAAGAAAGAGCAGGCAAACACATCATTTTTCGCGGAGCATACTAATCCGTTTGTACAAGCATTGGTTTGGCAGTCACACTACCTCTCCGACCGCGGGTGCACTATCGAAATTAACTGGATGCCTCGCAACACCACATTGGGTCACCGATTGGCCGATTATATGGCCGGCCAGTGGAGGTGGGAAGATCCAGGTGATGCTTTCAACCAAAAGTTTCTGCCACACAATCAGAGGGACGGGATTCTGGACAAGTTACACAGGGATGTTGGCTCCATAGAGCGTGAAAGAGCCCATGATACCCTGGGCTTTCAAAAACTTCAAAAAGAAAAGAGGAAGATCAAGCGTGCTACCGGGGCCAAGAGAAGGAGTACAAGAGACCTTATTGCCCTTCTCGACAGTCCAAGCGATTACATTCCCCTGGACTCTGAATCCGACCACGAACTTGCGACTCCACCGCCATCCCAGAAGAAGAGGAAGAATAAGAAGCAGAAGATCAAGGGTGCTCTTAAAGATCAAAAAAGGAGTACGGAAGACCATATTCTGTTGGACTCTGATTCTGAGAAGGAACATGAGCCTAGGCTGCAGTCACCAGAGAAGAAGAAGATGATGATAACCGGCCCGACCCCGACCAAAGAAACTGCCCTCGACAGCTCAAGCAGCCACGTTGCTCTGGACTCTAAAGCTGAGGAGCAATCCAAGCCCAAGCAGGAACAACCTCCCAAGATCAAAAAAGAGATTCAGGGTCCGACCGCGGCCAAGCAAAGGAGTACCAGTGATTTCGTTTTCTTGGACTCTGATTCCGAGGAAGAACCTCAACAACCGAAGAAACGGAGGAGGATTAGGCGTGCGAGGGGCAAGAAATCGAGCGCAAGAGATCACATTGCCATCGACAACCCAAGCGTCCACATCGCTATAAACTTTGAGTCTGAGGAGCAACCGGAGCCTAAGCGGTCGCAGCATCCGAACAAAAAGCAGAAGACCAACGTTGCGATTATGGCTAAACAAGGAGGAACAAGCAACCAAGTTCCCCTGAGCTCCGACTCCGAGCAAAAGCTCAAGCCCAAGCCACATCCTCCGGAGAAGCAGGAGATCAAGGGTGCGACCACGGTCAAAGAAAGAAGTACAAGTGACTTCATTGTGCTTGACTCTGATGCCAAGAAGCAACCCGAGGCCAAGCGGCCGCAAACTCCGAAGAAAAGGAAGAAGGTTAGGGGTGCTATCCCGGCGAAGAAGAAGAAGCCTCAGGAACAGCACCAGGCTGGACCTGGAGCGACTGGGTTTCTCAACGGCGAGCATCATGCCTTCACCTTTGCCTCGGGTAACCTGCCCCGCTTTCCCACTCCCAAACAGGAGCACGCAATTCACGATCCCGAGTCCGGTCACGGAACTCCCGGTTGTCTTTTGTGTGATTGCAAGGACGACGAGTACCCGTGGAGGTCGGGCTACACCGGTCTGCCATCTCAGTGGGCCCTTAGACGGTATTAGGCAGGAAGACCAAACGGCTTGCTGGTAGATATTGGATTGTATGTAGCCACTTGTTGATTTGTTTGTGGGCAATGCAATCATTGGTAGTAGCAAGTGGTTCTCTTATGATGGTAGTTTCACTTTTGATCAATGGTCATAGAGATGGATGATACCCAAGGCTTTTGTTTGAAGTTAGAGGGGCTGGAAGCATTCAAAGCGGCTCTGAGTTACTGGAGATGCATGTATAGTTGAGAAGAATACCTCTACGTATAAAACAAGTACAAAGACAGAGCGGAACTCTCCCTGTTATGATCTGTGACCATTATTAGGTAGGTAGCTTTCAAGCGATCTTCATCCGTTCATCCCGGCTTTTACTGTTAGTTTCAACAAAGCTAGACTTCTTTGTAAATGTACTTGAACCCTGTTGAAAGAAAAGTAACAATCAGAATTGGAAAAGGGACTGTAGGTATGCATCCTACGCTTCCCTCCACTTTCGAGGCATGTTTCCACAAAGAATCGTCGTTTGATGAGTACGACGATTAGAAAATACATTGTGGCATATATCCCCCAAACATCTCCTTGGACTTTTATCATTGAACCTTCAAGTTCTCCGTTACATTTCCTTATCGAGCATCTTTGTTTGCGCTTTCCAAAAGAAAAAATCATTTCCCTCGAGCAGGATCAACAGACAATCAGTAGCGATAAGAGAAGAAATCCCTCGAAAGCGCGGGATGGTTGTCAGGGAGCATGGTTAACAGGCGGGAGTTGGTCCAGCCAGGGGCGGCGGGAACAGGGACAATTGGAGCGGGGAGATGAATTCATGAATTGCTCACTGCTTGGTGCCTACCAAGCGGCGTGAGCTAGAGGTATCAACTTCAATGGAAATGGAAATCACTATTGAAAACAAAAGGGTAACCGCGGGGTAATCTCTTCGCAAACATCGAATGTCGTCGAATGTGGGGCAGATGCCAAGCCAACAAGCGCGATAAACGCAGCTTTTCGGGACTCACCACCAATCAAGGGAACCGTAGTGCATCTTGGCGACGAGGTGCTCCACAAGTTAAGCGACGCTGTTGTTGACATTGAGAAAGCCAAAAAAAAAAAAAAAAAAAAAAAAGGGGGGGTTGGCAAAGTGAGAAGAAGTACCTATACTTGATGGCTAGGAAAACCTCCCTCTATTGCTCACTAGTCGGACAGGAAAAGCAAATAGTCGAAAAGTAATGTTTCTGCAGGTGGTTTTTGAATAGGTAAACCTGGGCAGTGAGATGCACCTTCCTACATAACATCGTGTGTGCGTCTGGGATGGTCGGGTCAGGGGGGCTTGTGGGTCATCAACGGTATCGACTTTCCTGTGTGTCCTAGCAACAAAAGTTTGGGTTGCATTCATGGGAAACAGGTCCAGGCCGGATTCAAGAGATGAATAGTTTCATGGCGTGGAATTCCTAAGCAAACCGTATGTTGTATGGTCGACTTTCCTACAATTGAGGTGTTCCAAGTTCGATCCTAGCCAGACGTCGCTAGAAATGAGAAAATGAAAGTACGCATCTCGCGGTTTGTAAACCTGCCGCGGTTCCAGCGGGTGTGACCCGCCTCTAGCCTGTAGTGTGCCAGGTGCCCCTCATGTCTAGGTGGCCTCCTTTCCCCCGCCGTTCGCCCACCCCGCTATCCCGCGCCGAACCTGCCCTACAACCCAGCCCGGGAAGGTGCCCTTGGGGGACCTACATAAGTCACCTTGGCAGGCCATCTCTTTGTCGCTGGCTGGTTGGTGTAGTAGGCATCATCCCTGAGGTGGAATGAGTTCACTTCTGATTGAGGATCTTGTCGAATCCAATACCGGGCAACCACGCTTCTTTTTTTGTACCTTTCCGGCACTTTTTCTCCATTGCTCATGCTGCATCTCTGTTAAAAGATCAGTGTTCTTTCCTTCCAGACAATGAAGCAAGGCCTCCTTTTTCTTTTGTTCTAGCCGTGCAATCTTGCAACCTTCCTCGCTGTGACGTCCATGGCCCATCCTGGCTCTTGCGACTTCTTTCACCGTGTTTCAGCTCACAGCACAGCAGGAAGACATCCCCAATGGACATTGACCAGCAGGCAAGGGTAAAAGGCAAAGAAATGAAAACGACACAATGACATCACTGCTACAAGACATGCCTACAAAGCCAACGCCCCAACGCCGGTACTATGCTCCAAAGCATGCCAGTAAGTGTTACAACTCGACATCTGCACATGTATACAAATACCTCCATGGCACACCCAAGATAATCCCTTCACATACTCAACTTCCACCAAACCAAGTCGGTAACGAAAACGGCCACGGAGGAGGGGTCGCACGCTCCCGAACAATAGCGCTGATCTCCTCATGAACCATGCCCAAGATGCCATCTCGCTCAAACAACCGCACATTCCGCTGATTGAAGACGTCGGGATCGACACCGCGCGAATGCACACCTGCCGCATCATCGGCCAGCTCGGGACCGATTGCACATCGCCGAGGATTCCAACGAACCTCCAAGTTGCCGCCCATGATCCTCAGACGGTGAGACAACCAGACGGCGGCGCGAAGAACGGGCTCGGTATGCCTGAAGGAAAATCTTTCCGGCCTTTGGTTCAGGCCCTTGCGCAGCCGGTGCCAACACTCTTTGGAGTCTGTAAAGATCCGTACCTCAAACCTGGGAGCGCGGCGGTGCTTCTCCCGCAATCGAAGCGAAGTGTCGATGGACTGGGCGATGGCAGCCAGCTCCGCCTGGCTGCTGGAGTACATCTTTTGGAATGACCACGAGCGAACCGCAAATGCTTCAGCTTCCTGCACGACTCCACCATGACCGTTTTCGTCATTGCCAGCAGCCCATGGGTTCCGGAGCACAACCCCATAGCCACCATTGGTACCCTCCCATTGCATCAAGGGAGTCATCTTGCTTGACCCGTCGCAGAAGATGATGATTCGCGGAACGTTGTCGACCCAAAGAGGACCCCTGCATGCTTCTTGAGCAAAGAAACGGGCATGCTCGGGAGGTTCTAGGATCAGAGTGCCGACAAATTCGCGCTTTTCCTGTGTCCACAGCGCAATCCGATAGTCGTTTGAGGGGGTGGGGGAGCGCGGGGATCTCTGACGCTCTTCGTCATCGTCACCGGTGAGGTCGACAATCTCAATAGCCTTGAGCTCGGGCGAAGGGCTTCGGGGAGGCTGGACAACCGGAGCCAGTTGGGGCGAAAAACTTTGTATTATTGGAATAGCTTGACGGACTGCGGGAAGTTCTCTGGTTGTGTCTTCATCGGCAAGGGGCTCAGGTAGATCGCCAGCGCTGGCGCCGGCTCTGGGGGTAGAGTCGCCGACATTTACCTCGCCCTGGACTTCAGGGACAGGCAAAGGCAAATGCGATGAGGCGAGGGGGCGTCGGCCCAAAGCAGGAAGGGCATCATCGCTTTGTGTGTCACCGGTTGGGTCATTAACCTGGTGGACATTGAACTTTGGCCGCTTGGGGTCATGCCCGCCAAAATGAGGCGGCGGGGTGCGACTGGGAGGCCCACGTTTGGGTTTCACCTCGCTTGAGGACATTCTTACGGTGTTAGTACCTAAACGAATACATTATCACCTTAACTGGTTAGTGGCTTGATCAGACCGAGTTAGACGTGGGATTAACGCGTTCTTTGCTTACGAAACGCCTGGAATCAAGACCACGAGAAGTGTTTTTTATGACAGAACGTATTTGTTACGACCCAGTAACCAAGATGATGAACTCGATTTGCGTTCTTGACGTTGTTGTTCGGCTTTAGAGACTGATAGGGACGCGTTACAATGGATGAAGAATGTTTTCCGTGGTTCTGAACAGACAACCGAGATAAAGAACAAGCGTCTCGTCGTGGCGCGTTTCAAGCCGAGGAAAAGAAAAGCCGAGGCAGGCATCGATGCGACACGAGCTAGATACGAGAATTTGGCAGGCAAAAATGGGATAGCTCCCAAACTACCAAAGACGTAGTGAGTTGGGATGAAATGATCCTTCACTTCCTGGAACTTTTTAAGGGGCACACTCTACATACACCCAAATACCTTATAATAGAAGCGCCATTTCCACCTCAGGTGTGTCCATAGCACCTGATGATGCCAACTGACGTCGTAAAATACCGATTTTTAGCGGTTAAATTTCGTACTTTCAATACACGTAAGATCTTGTTGAATGCTGCGCCAACCAGCGATGTGAAAAAGTGTAATCAGACAGAGCGCTTATAGCAAATCCAAGAACTCATAGCAAATGTCAGAAGCATTAAAAATCACGTTTCTTATACCTTTTATATGTAAGCTGTTATAGGCGGAATTGGCGTGTTTGTAGGGTACATGTATTTGGGTGTGTGTAGAGTGTGCCCCCTTTTTAACCTTAGCGGGAATTGGCTACATAGTCCCCCGCCAGCACCGCATAGGATCGGTGCTTCGTTAAGTTCGTTTGAAAACATGTGCGAAAGAGCTACCGTCTTATGTCGACAAGATGAAGGAGGCTGTTGTTGTGCTTGAGCTCGAGGAGGCGGAAGCTGAAGACCCGATCGTAGGTAGTCAACAGGAGGAGAAAAGGAAGCGAGAGTGCGTAAGAGGGATACTGTAGCGAAAGCAATCAGAATTCCTAGGTATGTTGAATGTTGATATGTCCTTGTTACTTCCTCCGCGAGTGAGGTGATTGGCTTCCCTCAAACCGTCGGCATAGATGGTTTCGGGGTTTTATCATGTGGCTTCAGCTACGAGCGGGCTATGGGGTTTATATTGGCTAGGTTGAATGAAGCGATGATGCAAGAAAGAATCAGAGAAAGGCTGCCTTTTGTAAATTGTAGGTACAGGGCACAAGCCCAGGTAAAGCAGGCGGCCAGCGGACCAATTGACGCGTCCGAGGTTTGATTCCCGGCAGGGGCACTCCAATATCTACCAGCCTATTCTTCGGCTCTTTTCTTTATTTTCCTCTTCTACATCTTTGTATACTATTTTCTGTATCTCTTTCTTGTCCAAAGAAGTGCATCCACTACCTCTCGCTTCATATTCAACGGACTTGATTCATTGCTGCGACTGACAATGTGTGCCCGAAGCGAGTACCTATTCATTCGCCGCAATCACAAATAGACAGACATTACCGTGAGTGCCGAACTTGCTGCCATTTTTGGATTGGTAGCGGTAGAGGTCCGTTGCGAATTGATGACGAGCTGGGATTGCTGCCCTAGCAAACTTCGTCCCAACTTTCGTCGAAGAAGATTATCGCCACTTCTGGGCAGCCACAATGGTGAAACCTGGCGGTGAAGTTGTGCTCCTAAACGCCGTAAACCGCATACAGTCAAGAGGTTTAGGCAGGGTATTTGCAATTCTGCTCCAACAGTAAGACATTCGGTCAATTATCAATAAAACGCCCTTCTCTTGCGACTGATAGAAGTCTTGCAACCGGAAATATGAGCGAGTGTCCGACGCGAGTTTTGCATGTCGCTCGCTAATTTCAGGAGGGGCCGGTCACGGGGCGGGGCGGAGCGGGGCGGTCCGCGGTGGGACTCATGGGGCCGATGCAGCTGATCGGGTCTGCGGAGGGCGTGGGGCCGTGATTTGCACTCCACTCTATAGTCTCCACCACTTACATTCTCCGGCACCCGACCACGGCTAGCCCGGTTTGGCCATGTACATGCAATAAGTACCGGCTCGGCGAGGGGATCCCTGGTGCGGTTTTCCGTTCCTTGCATTGACTTTTGCCATCAGCTGTCGTTTGATCAACAAGTATAATGATACATGATTGGCGAGAAGACCAGAGCAGAACCAGTATCAAATGAAAGTCTTTCTTTTCTCATGCAACGTATTCCGATTCTTTTCTAGGTAATTTGCGCTGACTACATATAAACCCCCCTCCCCCAAGCAACCGCTGACACAACCGATACTCAACCTCAACCTCCGCAAGTGTCCAAACTGATATACTATACTATACTATACTAGGTACCTGAATATCCAAACTTATGTAACCATTCTCATTTCCATTCCCATTCTCATGACTCATCCAAAGCAATACCCAAACTCCCAACTTCTCTTTTTTTTTTTTATGGCCACCCCCGA
Source organism: Neurospora discreta FGSC 8579 (assembly GCA_009805215.1). NCBI lineage: Eukaryota > Fungi > Ascomycota > Sordariomycetes > Sordariales > Sordariaceae > Neurospora > Neurospora discreta. Next base: position 3,661 of record RANX01000056.1, on the reverse strand, counting down.
CCCCGTCCCCAACTACCCCAGAACACCGACGGATCCCACAAATCTCCGTTCAAACTAGTAGTATACCAGGCCAGCCACGTCTCACCAAACCCCCCTTCCCTTCCCTTCATACACAAAGTTCAACACCACCGCCACAAACAGCGCCGCGCAGAGAATGCTCGGTCCCCACTTATCATAGTACCGCGCCGCCCTTCTCGTCCGGATGGCGTGGCTGCGGTAGACGTAAATCACTATGGCATACCACAGCGAGAGGAAGGCCAACAGGGTGAACACGCCGGCGGCGACGATGGAGCTTGAGCGACCGCCCTTGTCGTTGGAGCCAAAGTTGAGCAAGGTGACGGCTATGGTGCCAATGTAGATTGAGTATTCGAGCTGTTGAGTAGCAACATTTGTTAGTTCAGAGGGCGTGTAAACATACGAAAGCGAAAAGGAAAGAAAAGGGGAGACATACCCATCCCAAAAACGTCCTCTCGGCAGCAAAATACACCTTGGGCTCCACCCGCACCGGCACATAAATCTTCTTGCCCTTGGGCGCCTTGATCCTCTTTTGATGAATCTCGCCTGACCCCAAGAGGCTCTCCAAGTTCGCATTTCTCGGCACCCGCGATGCTCTCGGCCTGGGCACCAGCGCCTTGAGAACCGACCAGGTCACCCTCGCCGCGGCGTTGGCGCGCGTCTGCAAAAGAGTCGAGTAGTACGTCCAGCCGCCGACTCTCCTGGCCTCTTCGAGCCTGTCTTCATCGGGTTCGTCCTCCGAGTCATACAGGAAGATATTCTCGTTGGAAGCCTGGTCAACGGTCTGGTCTTCCATGTCGTTAGCGGTAACACGAGCCCGTCGGTTTCTGGTCAAGCCTTGAGCGCTGGCCTCGCCGTTCTGGCCGTCCTGGGTGCCGGGGGCGGTCACGTTCTCATCGTCGGAATCTTCATCGTCGTCTTCGTCCAAGTCGGTGGTGCTGGTCCTGGTCGAGCTTTCGAGGCGCTTGATGCCAAAGTCGTGTGTGGGCGGCTTGCGGATGTCGACGTCCATTTGGGGGAACCAGTAGGGGAGCAGGTGGATGCGGTCGGGGAAGAGGCTGGCGGTGCCGTGGATGAACTTGGAGAACTTGGGCACGGCTTCCACCAAGTGGCTGGAGATGAGCTGGCGGACCCACTCGGGCGGTTCCTGGCCGAGCTGGGTCTGCAACTTGACTTCGAGAACGGCGTACGGGAAGCGACAGATGTCACCGGGAGGAAGCTGGGGGAAAGGCCAATCGATGCCAATGTCGGTGCGCCGCCAGTTGTCACCAGACCGCTGGACACCATCCAGATTATCTTCGCGGATCATGGTCAGCTCCGTGTCGAGGGAGATGCGCACACGCGCGTCGGCGGGGAGCTGGAAGGCTGTGCGGTGGTAAAAGGAGCGGACCACAGGCTTCAACTTCTTCTTGAGGACAGAGTACTGGATCTCGGCGGCGAGGCGCTCGTCCTCGGCAATGGCCTTTTCCGATTTCTTTCCTTCCTTGCGCGCCTTTTCGAAGATGGCGGACGGGAGGAGCTCGCCGCGCAGGTAGGGATTGACAAGCTTTTCCTTCAGGGCGAAGCGAGCCTTGACGGACTTTTCGCCTGTCCAATCTTCTCTGTGGGTTTTCCGTTCAACGAAGATGGTCTCGGTTTGCATGCCACCGTACCATCGCAGACGAATGGCCTCGGCACCTTCCGTCTTCTTCAACCGACCCTCGTAAAGCTCAAATGTCTCGGGGTTGTCGTAGTAGATGGATGAGATGGCCGTGTCGGCCTCTTCAAACTCTTTGCTCGGGTTGAAGACCAGGACAGGCAGATGCTTGAGGATGATCAACTTCAGTTCGGTGACGTTGTCGGGGTGCACCCAGTATTTGGTGGTGTGTCGGACAAAGCTGCCTTGGCTTCCGCCGGCAGAACTGTCGCCCTTGACGGGGTTGCCTCTTGTCCTGACCAGATCGTACAGCTTGGAGAGCTTGACGACGGCCGCATCGTAGTTCTCCTTGTAGAATGGCTTCGCCTTGAGACGGGCGTCGAAGACGGGCTTCAAGCGCCATCCCGTCATCTTGTCGTGCTTCTTGATGATCTTGTAGAAACCGGTGTAGTTGACCTGAACGAACTTGGCAAGGTCGTGGACCTCGGCAATGATGTCGCTAAGATCCTCCTCCAGCAGCATAAACTCCTCCTCCGTCGGCCCTTCTTCGTTCAGCCCGCGTTCCTGCAGACGGTTGACGACATCTCGGACTTCGCGCTCGCTGACGGCTATCCTCCTCGAGATCTCCATGGCCTTGACCTGCTGCTTGGTGTGGACCTTGTCGAGCTCGGCCTCGAGCTTGCTGACGAAGCGCTTTTCATCCTCCTCTGTCCACTCGCCATGGGGGCCGCTGGGGCGCTTGAGGTCGGCCTTGAGGCCGTCATAGTCGATGTAGTACCATTGGTATTCGCGGATGATGCTGGAGCGGAGTTGTTCGCCGAACTTCATGACGATGAGCCCTGGGCGCAACCGACGGGGTTCGTTGGGGGAGTCTGCGAATCGATACTTGGTCGAGTGCCACGTCTGTTTTCCTGTCTTTAGATCTTGAACGATTAGCATGGGAACAGAATACGCGAACAGCGAGACAGCAATAAACAGAGCTGTAGAGACATCTAGTGGCGGGGTAGCTTTTCGTATCGTACCTGATCCTCGCTGATGGGTCTACTGGACTATGATATGAGTGACTCGCCTAGGTAGGCAGGCAGGCAGTCGATGGTGGTCTCGGTAGGTAGTATCGATGGGCCGGCTAAGAATGCGACTACTACTGCGAAGAGAACATGTGGTTGTCAAGTGGTTCGTGGTTGGTGGTCTGTTGTGTTGGGATGGAGTTGATGGCCGCGAAAACATGGAAACTGAAGATGGCAGAAAGTTGGCGCCGACACTAACACGGATGCTTCAGGCTGTCCGCGTCGGGCTGTTAGTGCATGCTACGTGTACACCCAAAGGCGACGACTTGGCTGGGCCTGGGCGGCCTGAGGTCACCATGAAGGCACGTTCCACAGACGGTTGCTGCCATTGGCCAATCAAGCCCTTGCCTGCCAGTACGTAGTGTCGTTCAGAAGGGAGCCATGGCCCATGGCATCACTGCAGTGGGGCCGTGCACAAACAGGGAAAGGCCTGTCTCGGGTGACATTTTGTTAGCGACAGGGCCTGCTGGAGAGCGCTATGTATGTACATATGTAAGTACAGTGGTCACTTCAAGGGAGAGCGAAGATGTACCTTTGGATACAGAAGAATTGAAATGGTAGAGCAGAAAGATGGGATGGATGGATATACGATGATGATGATAAGATGGTCAAGAAGGGAGTGACCAGTCTCCATCTTCTGAGTAAACATCTGATGTGTTTGGTCACTCATGGTGTTGAATATGTTTCTGACAGCCGTACTGGCCAGCCACAGCATCTTTACGCTAACAATTGCACTGTGACCAGCACCTGAGTACATATTTCACACATAACCCTGTCGCTCGTGTTTCTGACCACAGCTAACCCTGGGCATCTCAACCTGCCTGCCCCACTGAAAAAAATAAACTGCCCAATCGAGACACATGATGGCCTCTCACTCTCACTCTCAACAGTCAACATCACACCCCCCCCCCACCCCCCCCCCCCCCCACCCCCCCACCCACCC